>WSTQ01000002.1:0-315914 GCA_019627725.1 Serendipita sp. 401 | reverse complement strand
CACCCACCCCCAGGAGGCCTCCAAGACGAAAAATATTCGTATATAGCTCCGATACATGCTTCTAAATCCGAGGGATCCCTCCCTTATGTAGCGTCACCGATGGAGACAAGTCCCTTGTCGGGTACTCCCCCCTCCCTTTACACCACCTCGTCTTATTCGAGCACCACTTCATACGATTGGTCTCAGGCCTCGACTTCATCGAGCGTATCATCGTCGGCTGCTTCAAGAAGCGCATCTCCAATGCCTTTCTATCCCTCTCCGCTTCATCCACCTCCCAACAACAACAGTGGCTTACGGCCACCACCCAACGACCATCATCATTTATCTCGGACATGGTCCGATGGATCATCCTTATCGGTTCCCCCTAATCATGGGTATGCACATCAACATCGTCCATTCCATTCGGCATCTATGCCGTTGGGTGTACCTTTCCCAGTTCCACTCCACCCTCCTCCTTCATACTCGTCGTCGTCGTCGTCGTCGTCGGAGGAGGAGGAGGAGGAAATGAATACAACCTCGTATTCGCCTCCACAAGTCGAACCCACGGCGGCGGCGCCGACGGCTGAATCTTCGACAGAGGTTCAAGCGTCACCCGAGACTTTGCAGATTGTGGATCTCCCAGATGTAGACTCGCCGACGACAGCTATAGCACTGTTGTTTGAATTACCCGCGGAAACGCCAATTCTTACCACTTCTGTTTCGTCTGAGAGTACGACGGCGTCGATGCCTGCTGCATCGGCCCCTTCGACACCTCGGACTTCCATGGTCGTTTTACCTACAACAGACGAGCCTTCTGTAGCTGTACAACATCCAGAAGAATTTGGTGCGCCTGTGCTAGCTGGCAAAGAGGAAATCGCTGATAATACACTGGCGATGGAGGAAATTGCAACTGTTGAGCCGTCTGTAGATGTACCTTTGGTATTATCACCTACAACAGTTGCCTACCTACCAGCTATTCCGATCGAATCAAACCCGGATATGTCCTTGGGATTGGAAATGGCACCTCTAGCGTTGTCCTCACCGGTCACTCCTCTGGCGGTATCCCCTCCGACAACCGTCCCTTCCTCATGCCTCTCTTTGATCGTTGAACCTCTGTTCGACCAACCATCCTCGTCTGCGTCGTCATCTTCTCCATCGACAGAGGATATGTCACTACCTACGTCTATACCTCTTCCAGACTCTCCAATTGAGGAGCTCGGCGATCAAACGCTGTCTGTACCAACAGCGAACGAGGATCATCTGGTGGCGGCGCTGGTGGTGAAAGATGTGCCAATGGGGACCACCGCACCATCTTCTCCATCTCAAACGCCCAGATCTTCTACGGTTGTGCTGCCTCTGATAGAGCCCACCCCAGAGTTATCTATCGAAGATCTTTTCACGGCCGTCCTACCTACTGAGGAATCTTTGACCACTTTATCACCGGTTGCGGAATCTACATCAGCTCCTACGTTGACGATATCAGATGCCACTCTATCATCTTCTGTGGCTGCTTCGGGAACCGCAACCGTACCCGTACCACCCCCGACCCTCCCTCCACTCTGCTTCACTCCCGTATTTGCACCTCCAACTGTACCACCACCACCACCACCAACGACAGCACCTCCAAGTACGCTATCGCAATTAATCCAACCTCCGTTGGATGCGCCTCCAATGGCATCTTCAACTCTAAAGTTTACTCCCCCTGTCCTTCCACCTCCTTTGATTCTGCCACAATGGACGGTGTCGCCTATGGCAACCACGACATCGACATCGGTTCCGTCTTTGGATTCAACAGTAGCTCGTTATCTGGCCAATTCACAGACTATGGCTCCATCGGCATCGGCATCGGTAGTCGACTCACCAGCAGAGACAATGGTGACGCCGTCGTTTGGGCCGTCTTCCTTTGCACCCCCTCCAGTTGCGCCTTACACGCCTGCAACTTTTAAGACCGCATCATATACGGTAGAGCCCCTGGTGATATCCCCTCTGACTATTGTTCCTCCACCGACCACTCCCTCGGTGGCGTCAAGTACGATTGTCTCTCCCCTGATAATTGCTCCTCCAGTAACGTCACCACCAGTAGTCATGCCTCCGGTGATCCCACCTCCATCATCTTTAAGTGCATCTCCAACGATCCTATCGCCTCCTACATTCGCACCTCCATCGATTGCACCTCCGATTGCTGCTGCCACTGCTGCACCAGTTGCTACACCTTTCTACGCCCCACCTCTGGCCCCACCACCACCACCACCATCATTATCATCATCGTTCTCTTCATTTTCTGTAGCGGCAGCGCCGACGCCGATCATGGAGACGGCTGTAATCGCACCTCTTGCAGTTGTAGCTATAGTACACCCTACAGCAGTGGAATTGTCGACTCCCTCATCACCAACTCTAGTTGAAGAGGAACGTCGTCCTACTTTTGGCTTTGGGCCTCCTATGACTGCTCCTCCCTCAGCCTCGAATGTTTTGACACGATCGAATTCGTTGGTGTCGTTGCAGTCGCAGTCGGCAGTTACCCCAACAGATGTATCGCCAATCGTCTTTTCGCCGCCGCCGCCGCCGCCCGCTGGTTTACATCCATGGATGGCACCCTTGTCGTCGCCTTTGCCACCCCCTACTATTCCACCTCCATCGAAAGCACTTCCTGCCATCCCATCGCCATCACCGTCACCATCGCCATTGGCTGAACCTCCGATCATCCCACCTCCATCAAAGGCACTTCGGGCCATCATATCGCCTCCTATGTTCGCTCCTCCATCGGTTGCACCTCCTGTTGTTGCCGCACTTCCTTTATACAATCCACCTACGGCCCCACCACCTTCTTCATTTTTTTCTGTAGCAGCAACGCCGTCGGTTCCTCTTACGCCTCCACCAGATTATACATTAGAATATAATAGTGGGTATCCTTCAGGTGGCAATTATCCCGGTGCTCCCTCGAATGGAGCTCACCCCTAAATGAAGGGAAATGATAGCTGGCCCGCCGCTCCTGAAGTGGTGGCGATGACGGAACTTTTCGATATTGTGCACACACAGAGGCATAGTACCGCTAAATATTTCTGATTAATCGCAACGAGGATCCATGACAAACCAAGGATACAAGAGCGTGAACATCTCTGTTCATTCCTTCCCCTTGGTTCTTCCCCCCCCTTCTCTCCTTTGCTTGTACCGCTCTTTACACCACTCTCGTTTTGTCCATGTGGGTTATATTATCCGTACGAATGTGTAATAGCTCGATCCTCTTCTTCCAAATATACAATCCTCACACTTACTACCTGGTCCAAAAGACAATTCTCCCAAACAAACATGTGTAGTGTAAATGTCATGTCGCGCAAAAAAACTAAAACGGCTGTATGCTTAACATGAGCAGGTACACAGTGCACGTGGTTCTTCTATTCCCTTCTCCAGTACAGAAAAACTCTAGCATAATGCTAGTCTAATTATCGGCGGCTAGGAGGATATCGAGAAGGGGGGGAAAGGGGGGAAGGCGGAAGCGGAGGCGGCGTAGAGTTGGTAAGGGGGGTCGTACACAAAGGAATGCGAGGAGCGAGGAGCGAGGGACAATTATAAAGGAGCGTATGGGGACGACTAAAACAGTATGTACTCTATCAACAAGGAAGGGAAGGGAGGGAAGGGCTCTGACTACAATGGCGGATCGGAGGTGTTACAAACCTGCTGCTGCTCTCCATAGACTCGGCTCGACTCGCGCCGGCCCAATAGAGCGTGAGGAGTAAGGATAGAGGAGGGGGAGAAGAAAGAGAGGGGATCGATGCGGGAAGGAGGATGTGGATGGAGAGCAGAGCAGCGAACGAATACACCTGTCAAAGCCAGCCAAAGAACCAGAGAGTATGGAGGGGGGAGAGAGGGAGGGGAGAACGTCCAAGAAAATGAAGAAGAAGAAAACAGTCCAAAATTGTCCGAGCTGGCGACCCACAAACACAGGTGAGAATCGTCCATCTATATGCGACATGACAACATGCATGGTACAGTGAAAGGTGAAAATAAAAGTGCAAAGAGATGCAGAGAGGGGCGGTTGGAGAAACGAGAAAGTGTACGTAATATGTCAGACAGCCGCATCTGATCCTTCTTCCAAAGAGTCTATCATGTTTCGTCCGTCCACCAATCGTATAGCTGTGACGTGAACCGAATAGGTGGACATCGGAGACGGAAACTGGGAGAACAGGAGAGCGGTAGATATGAAGTCCGTGATCATGAGACAAGTGTCCATTCGTGATGAAGCGCGCCTCGTCGGAGAGTCCAAGGGCGAACGAGAGGGGCATTTGTGCCTGATATGCTGAAAAGCGGTGGTCGTGTAAGGTGAGGACGAGGTGGGTGGTGATAGTAGTGACAATGAACAGTAGACAAGATCCAACAGTGAGCAGTAGTCATTCCAGTTATCCAAAAAAAAGGGGGGCGTGAAAAGTGGGAAACCCAACAGGTGAGAGAAGGCTGACAAGTTTCTTGACAAGGTCGTAGACGCAGACGCGCAGTCGGTCAATCGGTCGTTTGCTCCATCCCGATGTTCAGGAAAAGGAGGAGGCGAGTTCGAGCCGTTGGTGTGCTGACTATAACACCAAGGCGAAAACGCCCACGAGTCCTAGTGCAACTGTCGCCCAGACACCCTTCTTTCCAACTGTCGCCGAATTGATCGAGACGCTCTGTGTGGGTATTGTCGTCCCCGTCGGACCGCCTGGAGCCGTTCCGTTCGCAGCACGAGACGTAGGAGTTGCGCTGGCAGTCAAGCTGGCATCCGAAATAGACGCTGCATAACCACCGTCGATGATATCCACATCGTCTACGGCAGCCGTATTGTTCCAACTGTTCTGATACCATCCTTCGTGCTCTGAACTTCCTTGGGTCCCATCCGCCGAACCGTCGAAGAGCTGAGAGACGCTGACTACACGCCAAGGTTCCAATCCTTGTGCTCGTCCAGCTTCTGAAGCGGCAGCGATGAGCGGGTACATGTTGATAAACGCCGTGACGTCGTCAGCCGTGATCTCGTGCTGCAACACGATCAAACCCGGATTACGGGGTCCGTTCAACCAGCGCGTGAACGCGGCTTGAATGGCAGGCAGTGTCGTTCCACCGGGGGCAGCCATCGTCCAGTCTTGACTGTCCTGATTCCAGATGACGGTCGTCATCCCAAAGACGTGCATCGCAACCGCGCGCACTCGATTGTCTGCATCTCCGAATGGAGGACGCCAGTATTGGGGTACACGACCACCCGTCGAGTCGTGGATGATCTGCAGCGTCCATCCGAGATCGGCAACGAGCTGGCGGTTGGTAAGGGTGGACATGTGACGATGGGTCCAGGTGTGAACTGCAATATCGTCTGCAAAGCAAAGGGAATATTTAATCAGAATCCCTTCGAGGAAGAAAGGGAGGGAGGTGGGGATGTCGGACACTCACCGTCAAGCTCCTCGTACGCCCTGAGGAACATTTGCGGATTTCCGAGGATGTTGGCTCCAATCATGAAATGAGTGACTTTTTGGTTGTTCGCCTTCAAAAAGTCGTACAACCTTGGGCTGGCAGTTGGGTAGCTGACGGGTCCATCGTCGACGCTGAGACCGATCATGTTGGCGGGCGCATCCCAGACATCGTCCTGGTGTCTGCACTGATACATGGAAGAGCAGATAGGTTCCTGTCCCGCATTTGTGCCAGGTGGATAGCTAGAGGTCGTAAGTCCTCCGTCCGTCGTCAACGCGGGGGCGAAGTTGGGGATAAGACCAGCATGTTCGGCAGCTGCAAGCGCATCCAACCATTTCTGAGGGATGTTGTTTTCGGGGGTTTGACCCACGCCGGCGAAATTGGCGGCCCATTCTGTTTGGGGTTGGGTCGTGTGAGTTCAAAATGGCATCTCAGAGAAGAAAGAGATCGAGAAAAGATGGTAATATATATGAAATAAGAACGTACCAGGAGAACCCACGGCAGGGAGAGGATCGTCTCCTGGGCCTCGACGGAACAGTTCGTGGACAGGATGGTCCCTCTTGTGATACCAATGGGTCGGAAGTGCACTCTTCTTCTCGAATGCAGGTTGCGAAATAGGTCTTGGGGCGGCGAGAACGAGGGTAGACGCAGAAAGGGCGGAGAGGATAAGGCTGACGGCGGCGATCATGGTCGAATACTATTATAGGTCTGGTTGTCCAAAATTATACGAAACAAGTGTTTGTAGTAAAAGATTGTAGGTTGTAAAACGAGTGTTGTAGTTGGTAGTGGTGATTATTAGTAGGCCAAAAAAAGTTATATCAGACGGTCAGCTCGGTGTGTCGAAACGACGGCGGGGAAGCGCAAACAAGGGAATGGCTGCTGGAGGATGTTGGATGAACGATATCCTTTCTCTGGCTGTAGACTGTCTAGAGAACAGACCAGGGAGCAGCAGCAGCAGTAGCGACGCCGACGAGGAGCGGTCGAAGTCGAAGGTTGAAGACAAAGAGAGACCCGAGATGGGCCGGAGGGGAGTCGCCAAAGAGGAAAGTCCTCGAGACGAAAGATATAAGCTGTCAGAGGAAATATCACGTACCGGCTTGTATTGAGCTATTTGCTATTTGCTTGACCTGCCAAAGACGGCTGCAGAGCGGCACCCACCGATATCGGATTTGAATGGGAGAACGGACCCTCCGCGCTGGCTTGTCTCAGGGTTGCCAACCTGAGGCTGGGATTGCCCTTGTGTGTTGGTGGTAAACGACGGAGACTTGTAAGCGACCAATCAACGATACGGAGATTGCGAATCTCCTGAGATGGATGGCGCCTTGGCGGGGACCAAATGGACAAGCAAGTGACAGCGGGAGAGGAGGGAGAGCGAGGAGGGCGAAGAGGAAAGAAGAAAGGAGGAAAGGAGCAAAGAGCAAAGAGACAAGAGATAAGAGAGCTAGACGGGCTGAGGGTACCCCTTCACAGAAGCGCCTCCCCCTGGTCTTATATATATATACCAACCCTCATATACTCACAGATGTCTCAGATGCTTCTATAACTGTCCTGCACAATTTTATTCTTCTTTCCCTCTCTTCCTTGCCGCATAGCCCAACCACACAACTCATTTGTTGTCGTACAGCCTCGACTCGCTTTCCAGTCCTCGGGCAAGCTTCGCAAATGCCCTCCGCGCTAATTGGCGACTCTAGCGGGCTGCTGCACATGCTTCCCTCTATTCATAGCTTCTCGCTCGTTTTCCGTTTCTCTCTCTTCCGACGTTTCACCGCTAGTCAGGTTCCTCAGGTTTTGTGCAGCCCATAGGTGGTATCGAGGCAAAAATAGCCATCATCGTCTCGCCAATTTGAACCAGTAGACCCATCTCTTGAGACCTCTATAGACACGGATATGACCCCTGTTCGGCCCGCGGGCTGTGCTCTGGGGGGCAATCAAGCTACAGCCACACGGCACTTACTCTGCGTGAATCGTCAACTCTGCGTCCTAATCCAACCCATCAGTATGGCACGTCCACTTGCCCTGATATATCGCCTGTCAAGGCGGCAAGCTAGGCGTTGGTTGACCTTCAATGGTTGGAAAATGTTTGGCAAATACCAGGAAATATCGTGAATATGGCCAGTCAAAGTATTAAAGACTGTATATTCCTTGTGGCGAGGTTAATTTCCGTCTTGGAGTACCTATGATTGCGAAACCGCAGAGCCATATCCAGTCCACTTGGAATTGTATAGACGCTGGTGATCAAAGTGCATTGCCGAATAACGTATAACTTGTCGTTCTAGCATTTCGACGATTCGTGGGCCGGAGGTTGTCCATTGGCTAGGGGTAGGATTCCGAAAATAGCAGTGGCTAGCCCGTCTTTCCAATATATGTCATCTTCGTGATTATTTAGGTTTCCAATTTCCCTTTTTCCGCTCCTTTTGGTCCCACTCTCCCAATGGGAATGGTCCCTATAAGATTGAACCAGGAGTGAGCGTGTCAATGGATGATTTCTAGCCACTCACTTCATTCTATGAGTGTAATTTAAGTCTAATTGATACATTAAGCGTGTATTCTACTCCCATTTTGGCGGATCCAGTGAAAACGCATTTCACGTTCGACAAGTAATTAGGTAGTTCACCAGAAGCGGGTAGCAGATATTCTGAGTAATCAATATAGCACTTGAATTTAGCTATAGCGCCCTTGATGAAGCACACGGCTCGGTACTGAAGTGGTACTTCCGAATCTTTACTTCCGAATTTATACTTGTATTTTCTACCTCGCCATCGTAGAGCAAGAGTATAACTATTGGGTACGTTCCGGGAGCGTAAAAGGTGTGCATCGAACCATGGATCGTTTGCGACTCCAGTGGGTATGGCGAAGTAAACGGCATCAACGTTTGGCTTATCCCACAGCGTGTTGGCGAGTAGAGAAAATCTCTTGAAAGCAGTTACGAGGAGGTAGTAAGCGTAGAAATGTAAGGACGTGATAGAGGGTATATCTTCATACCCTCGCACCTCGCGGGCTGTTATCGCTAGTATCGTTGACTATATGTTCTTCAGTGACCATAGGGGGGTTAATAGCGATGAAAGTTCTCATCAATGTGTGTCTTTTGGAACTTTGGTGCAAAAGTGGTCGAGTCCAAACCGCAGCAAGGCGGCCGGATACCTTGCTTTCGTATTAGGCGCTCCTGAACAAGTATTTAGAGTTTCTCGCACACTTTGCTACCCGTCTAATGCCTCCTCGACTGCCGAACGGCGCGACGAGGATGGTTCATATCGTACTGCTGGGCTCGTCCAGAGTTATTATTCTATCAAAAGTATCATCGATGGTCAAGACCATTTCTCCCCAATCCTGTGTCATTTTCTATCGTATTCTCCTAAGGGAGACCCAAGGGAGATGGCCGATGGAATCTCTGTCTCCTCCCTCGCTCTCTAGTCCCTATTATAATCCATCGCATACAACATAAAGAGCTTCGTTGGTACCGTAAGGAACTCAACTTGTCCTCCGGATCACCAATATTGGGCATCAGCTCCGACTCACTTCGGCCGCCTTTCCGCACCTCCTACTCGGCACATCAGGCGGTAAGTGTATATCTCATCTCAACCAGTTTGAAACTTTGGTATTCTCAAGTGATTCTACGGTTTCGGAAAGAAAGGGGCGGAAATTTCCGCTTGGTGCGCTGTTAATTGGTCGATCTGGGTGGCATCCACGAGTCACAGAGCAGAGGGGGGCATAAACGTGACGCCCTTCGAGAGGGGCAAACTTTGCGCTCTCGTAGACACTATTCGTCTCCGCCATTGTTGGTGTGCCCCGTGGAGGATGGAAAAGGTGGGGATGAAACACTCTTCCACTAAGATATTGACTACAGCTTACCCTTTTCCTCAACTTTCCACGCCCAAAATCGCCAAGTTTACACGTTTTCCTCGCCGCGAGGAGGCCGGATGCTTAGGCAGGATGAAATAGGAGGCGGTTTCTCTGATTTTTGGAACATTCAGTATTCTACATTAAGCTCAAATAGAGTAATTCTATGGTGCTATCCCATTGGCTGCTTCAAATCAATTTGGCTGGTTAGTAAGCTGAGACTTGGTCCCAACCAATTGTCTCGGGTCCAATCGGAGGATAAGCTATAGTAATTTGAGGGATCCACACAGCATCCCAGTGACATCACGATCGATAAAAATTTGAAGAATGGCCTCGAACACTACCAGGTGCAGATTGCTCCATGGAGGGTGCCTGCATCTCCCACGGATTTCCGTGATTTGACCATATTTTCTTTGCCCTGTTCGTCAATTTCAACCGAGCTACCTCGAATATTTCGATAATTCACTGTTCAGTTTAGGTGGCTCGGCATTGCGATCAGACTGATCGCGGGGGGACCAACGGAGCTCTCTTACTCGTGTGATCGATAGTTCAAGGTATCCATGGGCATTAGCGCATTGAGCACGTTTCAAACTGCCCGTTCCGCTCCCGAAACGAAGGTGCGACGAAGGAAGCATTTCCATCACTCCTACCCGAACTTGGGTAGGAAAGGCGCTAGAACCACTCTGTGTAAGTATTTAAACCGCAAGATCACTACCTATGTCCTCATATCTCGTCCCATCGTGCTACAGCATTATTACTCAGGAGGTCGTGAGATTGGCTGGATGGTTGAAAGCATTGGCGCTTCTCCGGGCTGGTGCACCAACTGTATTATTGCTTTGACCACATCCACAGCACTACATACAAATCTAATCCAGGCGGAGCCTCAGTTCTTCCTTTCTCCTACTGCCACCTGATCCCAATGTCACTGAAAAGCACCGTACAGCCTTCCTCCAGGATCCCTTATCCTCCGAAAAACAATAGCTTATACTTTATAATTATAATAGTTTCCTCAAGTTATTTTACGACTTTTCTGTGGCGAAGGGGCTTCTCTACGGATGCGGGGGTATGTTCGGAGCATTGTGGCACGTGAGTAGACTTTAACTGACTAGCAATTCGAGAGTGACCCATTTCACTGCATTTTCAATAATTCTTCCACCAGGAAACAGCAGCAAACCTGTCTGCTACCATGCGTCGAGGACGAGATATCCATGCGAAAGGTGAACAAGAAGGCGAATATATAGGCTCTCTCGACGTTCTCCTTGTTATAAAATGCCAGAGGACGAGTGTTGAACAAAGTTAAGCCAAAATATCCCTGCTTAAGCGATGTCTCGTAATCAAGGTCATAACTCCCTCAACTTTGATCCTCGTATATGCTAACTTTGGTATCTTTTTTAGCTTCTGGATCTAATCCTCGCCGTGAATATAACCGAATTCGCCCAGGTACGTGACATGGCTCCTAGTCCCGGCTTCCAGAGCAACTCGTTCATCTCTATTTTGCTCCAGAGAACCCAACCGTACTAGGTTGTAATGGAGGGGCCACCCAAGTCAGAAACGGAATCTACAATGAGGATAGAAGTGACAGGCTCCTTACGCGCCAGCGTTCTGGCGTCCGGCAGGCCGATCCAACTAATCGGAGTAGGCGGAGTCAACTCAATCACGATGGGTCCCTATTCGTTGATTCCAATTCTCCGCGTCTATCTCCAGTGGCCGGGGAGGCGTCAACATCGCGTGTATCCGCTCTCAATGGCGTCCCCCAATATAATCAACCGTCAAATTCTTACGCGCTGGCCCCCACAGGTTTCTATCATGGCGGTGTTGATCCGACCTTATTCGACGACTGTTCACGCCACTCAGAACTCCAAGAAGACGAGACAGTGGCGAGTCATCGAGGCGCACATGCAGCACGAGTAGATTCCGCTCTCACTCAAAACCCGTCACCACCTCAAGTCCCAAATTCATTTCTGCATGGGCACGCTTACAACCTTGGGCTCCGTCTAATTCCTCGACAAGAACATTTACCGAATCATACCACGATTCCAGAAGAAGGCCATATACCACCAAGCTTCATCTATCCTAGGTACCCTCACACTATCTATGAACCGGGACTGTTCCCCATGCCCCTTTGGAATGACCCTCAATCAGAACAGGCGGGAAGCCAAAGGATTGTGGTACCTTCTACGTCTTCTCCCAACACACAGGACCCTGCAGCCGGTCCCTCGACATCTGGGGGACAGTTACAGCCGATCCATAACACAAATGAAAACAATACACAGCGCGGACGGAAATATTGTTGCTCTAAGTGCCAAAAATCGTACCCAAAGCGTAGTAGATTAGAAGCATGCGAAAATAGGCACAAAGAAAGGCGACCCTACGTTTGCAATGGAGGCTGCGGTAACCAGGAATGGTAAGCGTTGAGCGAAGTTTCAATCTGTTTTCATTCCTCTCGATATCTCTCGTTAATCTGCTCCTAATAGCAATAAGGCATTTTATGGCTCAGAATGCCTTTCCAAGCATAAATCGGAAACCCGATACATTACCTGCGAGCTATGGTAAGTTGTTTTCTCAATTCGACATGACTTGAGTACGTTAACGATTTTCAATAGTGGGAAGCTAGGATACCGCCGTAATTCTAAACGGCACCAAAAGAGCTGTCGTCAACGCCTCCACCAATAATGCTTTTGATCCCCTAACCGATTCCATGCAGGACGATTGTTTCAGTATATACCCGCACGATCTATATGAAGTAATAATACCAAGAAAAAAGCGCTTGTATGCATATATGATTGGTCTATGCGTCCATGACACGGGTGTTTTGACGCCAAGAATCCTCCTATACCGGGATATGTAATCCGTTTGGATCGTTGATCAACGCATCTCACTCCTTTCTCCACGGACTTGTCCATCCTATGTAATTCATAGCACTTTATGCCGTTCTCCAGGTTGGGATGTAGGCCAAAATTCAATTTTGGGGTATGGTCTAAGCGTAAACGCAATGTATTCCCCCAAGCTGGTTGCCTTTTAATTTCTCATATCGGAATCCTGTCGTTTCGCCATTCAAATGTGCGACGGGCATACAGAATACAGCAGAGAGGGCTTGAAACCCATTCTGGAACTTCCTTCCGGTGAAATTATTGATTCGAAGTCGACCCGCTTGCTCAATGTGGCCAAACCAGGTAGCCAGCGTCAGCCGAGCGCCTATCGGGTGCACGATCCTCGATATCGGGCAATCTCATGATTCCCAAATACTTTGAAAATTTTCTCATAACTGAGATGCATTAGCCTGGGGGACGGTTGCCATATATGGTGAAATTGGGTTTACAGCCTTTCACAGAGAATAAGCATACCTGCGCCACTTACGACAGTAGGATATAGCTTCAATGGCTTTTCATATATTTCCAATAATCATCTGACATCTAACATCATCATCGGTTCCATAATCGCTGCTCATCTGAGGGTGATCCTGCTCAAGGGGTGGCTTGTCTGACAGGCTGACCAATCAGATCATACTCAGAAATTTCCTTGGAATTGATAATTGCTGAAAAAAGGCAGTTCTGTGAGGGATCGGTTCGGATTCCTTGCCCACAGTTCAATAGCAGTACAGTGCGATAGGTATAGCATCAAGCGGTGAATCGAAGTGCAGGTTTACTGAAATTGAAGATAAATGCACATGTAATCCGCTCGTAAGTTGCAAGTTCACCGACCCCTAGACACGACTACCCCCCTAGGTCCTCGCCTGTTCAGCCACGAGATCAACCAGTACGAGCACTTGTCAACAATCTTAACCAATGAATGAACAGCAGTGCCATAAATTCACCGGATCGCTGGTTGGCTGTCGGTTTAGCCTGCGGGAAAGGGCGTCTGCCTAGACCCAGCGACTCGCCGTTGCGGTTACAGCGTGATCTTCCCAGGTGATCGTCTCAAACTACCTTTAACACTAGGAGGCCTCATGGAAGGCGGCAGTATCTATCCCTGGGCAGAACTGTCATAAAAGGGACTCAAGGGTTTGGTTGGTAGACGCCATCCCAGGGTTAGCGATGAGTAGTTACTTTGGTGCGTATCACGTACATAACGAGGGGAAGAAAACCTAACAATCTTCAGGTTTAGATCCTAACCACGCTAGTCGTCCAGTAGATGTCAACCAGGGTGGGTTCGGTTGCTGTCTTGCCTACTCCCTTTTGGTCCTAATCGAGTCACTATGATCCAGGGTTATTATACGCTCAGAAAATGCAGCTCGGATGTCTTGAGCCTCCGATGCAACTCGGCTATGAGATGTTCAATAGTCCGCCTCGACCACAACCTCCACACAATCCGAATTTTTATCCCGCTCAACAGTATACCACAGTACTACCGTACTCTTTTAACGCTCAAACGGCCGGCTGGGGTATGACAAGGATTGGGGCACAGATCAATGAATCGTGCACTTACAATAGCCACATACAGCCGCGCAACAGAGAGGATTCACCCGGTATATACCCATCAAAATTTGCTCAGAAGGAAGGTGATTCGATTGATAACCGCACACCCTCGCCAAAGGTACCCGACTGGAATGCGAGGTCATCACCTCGACCTGCCACAACCTCTTCTCCGTACTCAGTATCCTCTCAAGAACCCCTACCGCCATACTCTTCCTCTTATGAAGATAAGGTGAATCACTTTCCCAAAGATTGGGTGGAAGAGATTTCCGGACATACTTCCTCTCATGCTTCCAACTATTTCCCGTCAGAAGCGACCAATCATGGGCAAACGTTTTCCTGGATTATATCACAAAATGCTGCCAACCTTCAAGGGTCCATCGGATCTGATGACGGTTCGGCAACTTCGACCATGCGGTACACGCCCGCCATTGCTCCCCCTACATATCCGGCTATTTCTTCGGGACTGTGTTTGAAATCATATAAGGAGAACCTTGAGAGCGAGGGACTTGCCGGCAGAGGCAAGTACCCGTGCTCCGTATGCCAAAAAGTTTATCCTAGGTCTAGTCGAGCCGATGCATGTGCGAATCGACACCGTGGGGATAAACCCTATAGATGTGATGGAGGCTGTGGTGTCACGAATTGGTGCGTCTATTATTCCTACTTGTTTGGAAAGAGACCAAGTCGATTAATCTTTCATGTCTATCTCATTCAGCCAGAAATCATTCGCAGGTCGTGAAGACATCCTCAAGCATACAAGGCCATTGGATAAACGCACCGTGACGTGCTCTAAATGGTAAATAGCCTCTTTATCCGGTCTCTATACAGATGGCTAACCAACCTGATGTCGGCCAGTCACAAAACGGGTCATCGCTCAAACAAGACGCGTCACGAAAAACGGTGTACCGGATCGCCCAATCTGGACCCATAAGCTTATACATATCAATATTGGTTTCGGTGGTCGGTTTAGTCTGGCTTCCTTCATGTGCTTTGCTTCATCATTCCACCTTGTATTCACGCCGTACATACCCTGCTGTATCGGAAGCTATGCTCAATATGAGTTCTTATTTGATATATTACCGGCGTGTTCAATGAAGTCTCATATTCTCCGGATGGTCGGCATATCGTCTCTGGCTCTGGTGAGAAAACGATTCGAGTATGTAATGCGGCAACAGGAGCACCAGAAAGGGTGACAAATACTTCGACAGAGCGAGCTAGCTTCGTACATGCTCAGTACCAAACTTCGCGATGTCGAATGGGCAGCTCTTTGATGTGTCTCAAGTCTTCTAAAGCTTACCTGAGGCCTCAAGAGGGCATTTGAATTTGAACCGATTCAAGGAGCCTGGCATCGGAAGAGCTACGCCCGAAAGGGTAGAGTTATGTGACCAACCGTCACGAGTAGTGAAGCCGCGATATCCGAATGACGCCACCAGATGCATACCTCATTGAAGCGGCACCAGTGAGGCTCCTTTCATATCAATTGAATGCTGGGTCCAGGGAATAGAAATAAATAAAATTCCATTGAAGCCGCATGCGTGACCACCAGGGCTATAAATTAAGCTGACAAGGGATACCCATAGGGTAATATTATAACATACTTGTCCACCTCGTTGGAAGACTGTACTGTCAAATCGCCACGGCTCGAAATCAGTTGGAGACAAAGGGCCCACAGCGGTTATTGGGAAAATAAAGATACTCAAAGCTGTAAATAGTTCTTTAGGCAAATTGATAGTGCTGGAAACCGGCTTCCGCTTGACTTTAATAGCACGCAAAACAAGTATTGGCTGGATAACAAAGCAAGAGTAGATGAGGCTTGGCGACGGGAGATTATGAGGTCATTTGATCCAGTATAGACGCCTGGACTCTTGGTAAGACGCTCAATCCTCTTGTGAACCTTGATTAGAGGTGTAGCCTTTGGAGCAACTACGCTCGTGACGTCGGATATTGGATTTATATCCTGTCTTCCCGCTTTAATATATGTTAGCATATCACTTCAGCAATGAAACTGATCACCAACCACTCGGGACACGTCACAAAACGGGGTTGCACGTGCTTCGCATGACTTTCTGGGTTAGAAAATGTCCTGGCACTAGTTCATGACATCATTAGTTGCTCAAAATACACTAAGAAGCATCATTCGGTGCTACATACCATCCCCGGTTTCCACATTCACCGCCGCAGATGAACGGCCGCTCGTTCCCGTGCTTGTTAAGGCATGCATCAACTCTTTTCTTATGATGATAGAGTTTCGAGCAAATTGGGCACATGTACTTGGGAGTATTTTTTCTAACACTCGTGCCGCTGAGTCCCACCTCGGTGACAGCCAGCACGGGCGCTTGCGTGGATGGAGGGACAAACCGACCTTGGTTCTTGTGAAGATCTCCCAGCCCTATAGAGCCGGTTGCCATGTTTTGAGAGCGAATGACGTGTATATCGGGGGAGATATGATAAAAAGTATCTAGCGGTGCCGACTCAGTGGGAGTTCCCTGTAATGGGAACGCGGAGGGAGGAGGAATACTTCCGACTGAAGGATATTGAGGCGATTGGATTGGATGATAATCGAGTGTCATACTTGATGGCATAGCGTGAAATGGAAATGGGTTAGGCCACTGCTCTTCTGGGGGAGGAGGGACCTGGATTGAAAATTCATCCTGAACATCGGTAGGAAGATGATCTTGGTACGCAGTTCGATCTATGAATTGCCGCACAGAATGATGTGGGAGGAGGGGGGTTAGGGGCTCCGTCCATGGATAAGATTTGGACGTTTGAGCCATGTCCTCAGTTTCTCTGTTAGCGCTTTCCATGAAGATTGATCTGGATCTAATCGAGCATGTGATCAGCTTCCCCGGCTCCAAATAGTAAAGAATTTCTTGAGGGACGTACTCGATTTAATGGGCCCTAAAGTCGGAAGGAAGAACAGTAGTACCTCCTACGTTGAAAACTGTTCCTTAAGTACCGTAGTCGTCTTCCAACGACCTCATCCGCGACATAGATCCAGATTTCAAAGTGGTACAGGTGAACGGTACACACCCCGTGGGACATCGCATCTGTATCCACGGTTTGCCCCCTTTTCATTTAGTACAATAAGGCTGTGTGAGGTAGCCGTTATGGAGCCTGGTTGCAGAATATACTTTCTATGTTTGTTCGTTGAGATTTGTGAGATGGTTGTCCCGCTGTAGCGGCTAAATATCGCACCCGTATCTGTTGACCCGTTTGGATCTAACCTCAAAATCTATTGATAGCGATCGATTGGCGATTGCTTCGCGAATTCCGGCAACCTCTAACTGAGGTTACGGCATATAGTGAGCGTTTATTGGCCTAACACTTGTGAATTGATAGCGTGTGGGTTTCTGAGATACAGGAAATTCTTGATGCGCCTTGGTAGCCCGTGTCCCGATGTGACATGTGGTGCCAGTTCATTCCTACGTGAATTCGCCTTCAATAAGTGATACCATATAGGTGCAGCCCGGTATGAACCGTATGGCTCATATGTTATCTACCCGGATGGGCAGGATTTCATTGAGTTATGCGAAAGCTTTCTGTCCAAACATATCGACAAATTATAGATCACTGTACTGAAAGGTCTAGCAACGTAATGAGACAATAGGACGTGCAGTAGAAGCATCGGTTCTCAGAACGAACAGGAATGGCGGGACTCATTGGGACGACGGGATGCTTAGAAAAAGCTGGAACGACAACGGATGTAATTACATATGAAGAAAGAGAACGGACCGGGAGTCAATGAGCAGTATTTCAGGATGTTGACTGGCCGCACACACGAGGTGGACAGCATGGCTGGTTAGGATGAGTCCGGCCCAATGCCATCCTCACCCGAGAATGAGGTAGTCCATCCATGCATCCTGGCAGTCTGGAACTTCTGCTTCTTCCAGACTGCACACATCTGGGACAAACGGCGTTCGACCTCGCTCAGCGAATATCTGGTACTCCAGATCGTAAACATTTGTTTCTTCGTCACAAACCCAGCTGGTATTCAATTCGAAATGGCGTGAAATGGACTCAAGATCCGAGGAATTGATGAGATCATCACACTTGAACGCGTTGTCCGAAGCCTCCTCTTCGATCCAACTGACGAAGTGATCTGCTGGCTTGTGAATGGCGGACGGTGCGTCCATAACATCACGAATTGGATCAGGATCTAGAGCTTGACGAGATACCGAGGTAAGGCTATCCTCAGAATCGCTAAAAGGGGGAATAGACTGATCGTTACCACAAGCGATCAATGACTCCTGATGTGGTTTCTGAGCGGAAAACTAGGATCAAATGATTAATTATGCTTACAGTGTGGAACATCGTTGAGCTGGTCCAGTCCTCTGAGATTTCTCCGTCCGATCCGTCTTCCGCATACGAGACCTGGGCTCTATGGCGACGAGGAGGATTGACCATCCTCTGATAGATGGAAACAGTCATCGACGGCCTGCTCATCTTCGAAATAGAAATGGAAGAACGACGTTTTGGCTTGGGAGATGAAGCGAGCTTGCCTAATTTCCCGGCTTGTCTCAGACCAGCTGGACCAGCATAGGGAGTTGGCCCCTCCTCTCGAACCACCCCTGTGTCGTTAAGGGTAATATCAAGCGGCATAGGTGCGTCCACCATATTATCCTCTCCTCTACGAATCTGATGGGGAGCTTTGCGAGTAGCGTACACAGGGGCGAGCTCTTGAATCTTGAGAGCGAGCTCGTCCTTCTGGAAACCGCTGAGGATTAATTCCGCAATACGCTTACAATGAAGCTCTTCGGGTGAGAGGTGACCTCCCTTATGTGATGCCTCATACTTGTTGAGTTTCTGTTTCGTCTCCTTGGCAGGAATCACGAACAGGGGGTAATTCTTTTGGTGGACCAGAAGTTCTTCTTCACTTAGGCGGAAGAAGCGCTTCTTCTCCTTGATTGGAAGACTTGCCCATACAAACGAGACAATACGGGAGATCTGGCGATGGTCTCGACAAAAGTCCAAATCAGTGGGTAAGACCTGCATCGTATGGAAATGCGAGCGGAATAAAATGAAGGCATTGCGGGGACGAGGAATATGGAAGAATGGCTTGCGTCTGGAGTGAGAAGGTCCACATCGATTTCGAGGGGGCAATGGCACCCGGTCAGGTATGAACCAAAGGCCAGAAGACGTGGCTGAGGGAGTCGTATATGTGGTAGTATGATCCTCTGGTAGGCCAGGAGTCACTATTGAATCACATGAAGTTGCTAATAGCACACAGGTCAGTGGAGGGATAGAAGAGGTAGCGATACTTTGTACATACAGGGCGGGGAACGCAGAACAGACGACATATTTGGCAGTATGAATGATGTAGAAAGGTTTAAAAGACGAGGGTTTACGTCTGGATCCCCCACCAGGGTTTTATACCCAAAGGACCAGGCTTTGGCCACCTGGAAAGTCTATCGCCATCTCCTGGCACCGAAGACGCATGTTTTACAATTCAGATGTGGTTTTAGATTTGATCTGCTCAGCCAAAATGGCAAGCCAGACTGGCTTCAAAGCCATCTAGGTGGTTGGGGACAATGCGAAGTGGATAGGAAGGTGGATCTGGCGGCCATAGCTGAGGCTGGAAACACGCTGCAGACTGCAGGCAGAATTTTGCCCATCTTTGGGTAAAAGCCCCACGGTCCAGGAGGACAATGTCCTCCCGAGCGCCAGACCTACAAGCCAGCCAGAGGGTCGTACAATCAGTTATAGTCTCCAAATAGAGAAAAGTACAAAGAAACACATATTGAAGAAGGTAAAGAATTGATATATGAACACCCATGGGTCCTCTGGAGCGAGGGGTAGCTCTGGCCGATGAACGGACTGAGACCGCAGTTGCAAATGAAGAGTGAATTCGGCTATTAAGTGCGTAGTGAGAAATATATAGAACTTTGTTCTACTTCTGATACTTACTTTGTCTATAGGTGCCTTCAGTATCCCGTACCCCGATTTAGGATGGGGTCAGTCACGTGATCACCCGTCCTTTCCATAGATACTGTAAATCCAAGTTATACGTGAACTGATCATGGAGTATACCAAATACTACTTCTTGAGGAAGATATTTCCCTGATAAGAGTATCTAGTTTGTGACAGCCCAAATGATCTCAAGTCTGGACAAACTTGCGAAGGACAAGCGATGTGAATGATGTTGTCCGACAAGCAGCGATGCTCATGGTATCCTTATTGTGAGACCTTCAGAATGGCAATGTTGCTTGTGGGCCGTAGGAAGGAGTGAACGAGAGACATGGTAAGGAAAGGAAATGTCCCTGCCACATCCATCTTGGCACACTCTCCATGATTCGAAACGGCTACTTTAGCCCCGCTGCTCTTCGGATTGTTAAGAAAAGAGGATAGAGAACAGAATAAGGTAATGATTCAGCAGGGGAAAGCAGAACCATCTATTCTTGACGTTCGATAGTGACACTGGTAGTATAAAAATGTGGTTACCAAGCCCATTGAGGCCGCGTATATCTAACTTTCTTTTCTTCTGCGAAAGACTCCGCTAGTTTGATCTTGTCAAGACGCCGTTGAGCCTTTTTCTCGAAAGCTTGCTGAGGCGATGTGCCTCTCCCGAGTCGGATCGTTATGTGTGATCGAGACCTTCGTTTGATACCGAATTTCCCTCGAGCACGAATGTCAATTCGCGTCGGCATATCAGCACCCTTACCGACCCAGGCCTGTTCTACAACCATCGCATCCAGGTTCATTTGCAACTCTTTCGCTCTTTGCTTTGCCTCAAGCAAAAGCCTTTGTACTTGAGATGAAACTCGTTTCTCACTGAACTGCATTTGGAGAATGGCGTAATCGAGTGGCTTTCCTGAAATCTGGTTTGCAAGCTTGTTCAACTTTCGATGGCTCACATGGAGAGTGACCGTTCGCGCATCCAGCTAAGGAATACGAAAAAAAAGGTAAGTGCCGAAACCCTGAGCCTGACAACCAACCAGCGACAAACCTTTTCTCTGATCTTGTAGGTCTTGAACCAGGCCTTTTCGGGGGTCGGTCGCAATGGGATTTTATGCTGAAGATGATGTTTCAGGTTCCTGGCGACTTTTGGTTTGGCATCGGAGAGGCTATCGAACAAGTTTCCTCGTCCTTGTTTAACAACACGCCGTTTTGCTTGTCGCTTCTCCTTGTTGTTAAAATCTTTAATTTCTCCTTGCGTTGCAATGTGCTCTTGACCTGTTGGGACATAGTCGGACAACGAAATCCCTCTTCTTTGGTAGAGACATGGCGCGGCAAAAATACGTGAAACTCGTTGGGGCCGCGTCCGGGAAACTGGAGGAGTATCAGGATATCTGGTTATTAATAATTTGTTATAGTTAGCGCACTACGTATTAGGGATTGCATCTGGAGTCGTAGGATTGGAATGGAACACGATAACTCACAGCTACACCTTCGACCCGACCGTTTCAGCAAATTTGAACCATGGCTCTATTCTTCGGGTTTTTGGACGTACTTTATGTTCCTTTACTACTTGTCAACGCTATTGCTATTCTGAACGAGGAGCGTTTCCTAGCACGCAGTGAGTTGACGTGGCCTGTTTCACCGATGTCGTGCTTGTTTCTGCTGGTTGACTTACCCTTACGTTTCTTTTCTCATTGGAAATGATTTTACTCGATAGTTGGTTGGTCTGCATCCCAAACTGCCCAACAAACGTACAACGGCTATGACCAAATCGCTGAAGAGAGCATCAAAGCTCGCTTGATAAATCTTATTGCAGCTGTTAGAACCCTATTACGGAGTAAGTAGCACGTCTTTTGTTCCGGCAGTTTCATTGACTCCATTTAGTACCTTTGATTGGTCTCAATGTATTCGTCATCATATATGAGCTCTTATTAGGGTCATAGACAGCTCTATGTTTGTCACGCACTCATCTGCTGCGATGCGATGGACCTTGCTCTTCCCGTTTACCTGCCTTTGCGACATCGAAAGGGCAGCCGAAGCGCTCTGCTGCTCCCTTTTGACTTTATGTTTGGTTCAAGAAAGACCATCGTCTCCTTTTTCTTGCCTCTTCCAAGTGTCCGCCATTCTCATGCGTGTATTTATTCACCCGGAGGAAGTTGTGGCAAAGCATGGTTGCAATCTAGCGGGTTTCACAAATTTCCATTCATCGAATAAGGTTTAGCCCTTTTTCTGCTCCTTTCTGACCCTCCCGTGACGCCTCCCTGTGGCCATCAAGATTCCGAAGAGGTCGTCCTTGGTGGTTCCAACCCATTCCACCCAGTGACAGCGTCTATTCGTTATGGAGGACTGTCGACTGTTACTGTTTCTCTGATTTGCCCAACAATGATCACGACCAGCGGTCATAGAGCTGAGCCTATTCGATTCGTCGACGGGCGACCGTCTCCACCCGATTCAGTAGGGTGACCCGTTTTGTCAATTTACTTATTCGACATTATAGGGTACCCCAGATGTGCTCTAGAAGACGCTGGGGCGTAGTTCACAGCTTTAATGCTTGTTGGGCCACAGATTGGAACCTAAAAGCATAGCTACAGTTAGGAGCATGCGTATGAGGTGAATCTATCTGAATCTGTTCCTCTTGGGCACATACACTATGGCCACCTCCCCATGCCACCGTCGCTAAACCGCAGCGTCTTCTGCTGGTCGAAAACAACATAAAGTTTAGAATATCCTGTACGGTGATCCTGGACCTATGCGGGGCTGCCGCAGGTTCATCGTACCCTGCTCTCCCCAATTCCTCGACCCAGATCCCTGCGGCTAGGCGTTCTAAGCGATTATGTGCATATATTCAATCAATTTTTTGATTGGGATAGATCCGTCGTTAAACGGAGGGCTCGCGGTAAAGGTGAGGTGTAGGCTGGTTAATCCAAAATATCAACCAGCACTACTGAATAGCGCTGACAGGGGATACAGTACATCTTCATTCAGCCCTATGCAACCCGAAGCCACTTAGATGATTGGAGTCCAAGATTGAAATTCTGCTGGTTAAGTCCAGGGAATAGAGTCGCATCAGACCTACATCCACGAGCGTGTCAGGAGGGTCACGATATATAAATCTGTTCGCGTTAAGCTACACATCGCTATCTTACGAGCTCTCCCTTCCTTCCTATATCCCTAAATGTCTCTGGCTCATCTCGAATGGCCCATTGTGGCTACTCCATCTGAGCCAGTTAAACAGGAGAGCAGTAAGTGCACAGCCATTCGTGAGTATCCATGGTATTTATACTAAATACTCAATATTCAGAGGATTTATGGGACGCTCCAACACCAAGCTTTGACCATTGGCGGTACGACCCCACGGCGCCTCAGCTGTACGATTTCTTCCCTATGAGTGCGTCGATTCTATCCGTATGCTTAAACGAGCTCAATTACGTTACAGCAACATCATATGACGAAGATATCGCTTTGAGCCAATCAACCTTGCATTCATTGGACCCGCAGCTCTACCAGAAGGGCGAAACCGTTCAATCATGCTCTCTACAAGAGATTTCGTCTCCAATCAGATTAGACAGCTCTCCATCTTCCTCCTCCGATACTATTTCTGATTTTTCTTGCTCCTCAACAATTCGTCACGGCGATTGCCTCTATGAACCAATCGACCAGCCGCTCTTCCCCGAATTTACGCTTCTTCCTCCTTCCGAATCTCTCCCCGCCTATCGAGAGACTATCAAAGAGAACCCAGAGCCTTTCATTTTTGGTATTTTCCCAACCTCATCACAAACCCCACACCGGGATCGCCTCCGCAGGGAAGTAATAACCTCACGATGGTGGCTGGAGAACACCCTAGAGCCAAACGGTATATTAATGCAGTTTGTGAGACGACTGAACAATCGGCTTTTTGAATGCACCTCTTGTGGTAAAAAGGTGGGTCTTGGAACTCGGCCGATCTGTTGCAACGGAGGGCTAATCATTTTCTTTGAATAGTTGAAGCGAATCGATAGAGCTGTGGATCACTTCCGCGTCCATCTCGAACATCGCCCGTTCCGTTGTAATGGCCACATGGGCTGTGGCGACAGCACCTGGTGAGTCTCCGTGGTCACATACCGAGGTATGATATAGTCCTGATAATCTTATAGTGAACTTGCGTTCTATACTCGCGACTGTCTCAAGTCACATTGCTCAAAGCACGAAAAGACATGCGACCGATGGTACGTCTTCACGGGTACGGGAAGGAGTAGATTGCTAATGTTACCCTCAGCGGCGCCAAGGTTGAGGATAAAAATCTTTCGAGGCATCAACTCACCCGAAAATGTCGTCAGGCCCGGAAGTCGTCTCACTGTTGACTAGAGCAGCTTCGATTGTCAGGAGGACTGACCTCGATATCCCGTCTCGAATCTGTTGTTATATTAAATCTCCCTGTACTATATATTTTCTCGAGCTCTCTGATACTGATATGTTTGATCCCATCTCTATCCGCGACAACGTCTATGAAAAACTCGCATATCCGCAAACTACGGTGTGGGGGTGTCAAGGAATGACGTAAAGAAGTAAGAAAGAAAATGTAAAGTATTCAACCCACTCGTATACTCTCTAATGTCCTAGCTAGGGACCTGGACTTAGGCCAGCCTGGTCCAGGCGTATGTGATTCCAGAGAAACTCCAATGTCAGGGGAGAATTACGCTCACTCCTCACCTATTGGGCTCATTGTGGCCTAATCACGTGTTGGTTGGAGTCGGCCACCATCTTCCCAACTTGCCGACGTCTATTATTTCTTTCCTGATTGGCTTTCGTCAAAGTCAACTTGAAATCCAACGAGCATATAATGCTTTAAACGTAAGTTTTCTTTTGGTTGGTTGGGCCATAGAGAGTTTAGGAAATACACAAAACAACAAAACTTAGTTAACGATGACCCGCAGCGCATTACATCAGTCCTTCTTAATCTGCTTTCCACCAGTAGTTGTATTCTTCGCCTTTGTCTTCTCTTTGGTTCCGTGCAACCAGTCGAACCAATCAAGACTCGCACCATAGTTCCACATGAAGACTTCGTGGTGCCTGTCATGTTTCTCCGCCAAATGGGGCCAAAAATCGTACCCGCTATGAACCGTGCTCGTCTCGATGAGCATGGCTGCCAGGAAGACCCAAAACGTCAAGACATGGCTCTTCATCAAGGCACCAGGGAGAAATATTGGCGCGACATTGCAGACTATGTGCTCGAATGGATGCGCATATTGTGCCGCAAGTGCACATGGGGCGGTGAAGCGATGGTGGATTTTATGGATGTAGGGGTATAGTCGCTTGGTGTGGAACAACCGATGGATATAGTAGAACAACATCTCTCGAACGACGAGCATGATGAAGATGTCGCGAAGGAATATCGTCAGCGTTGGTAGCTGAGGGGAGAGATCGAAGACAGATGGATAACCTCTGCGACGCTCGTTATAAATGGAAAGAAATTGGAGTACGAGAGCGATCGTCTGGTTCCTCATGACGACGAGGAACGCATCCTTGATCTGCGCTGCCGTTGGTTGTTTCTCCTGCTTTTGGAGCTTGTGCCTCATGGAGAACTCAGGCGCGAGCAGTGGGAGCGACATGTAGATCACACATGGGAGGTAGAAAGTCAAGAGTTGGACGATAGCCGTTCCAACTACTTCGATCTGCAGAGGCGTATACCGTCCAACGATGGACTTCCACGAGTGTTCCAAGGATTCCATGGGAAACGACCTCTACAATGACGGTAAGTCCTTAAGGAATACCATGGATAGTGTAAAGGTTACTTACTGACAGCACAGATCCTATGATCACTCTGGCTTGACCCACTGGATAGCAGATATTCCTGACTTGGTAGGCTCGGGGAGGAACGAGAGCTTACAGAGGATTATAGAAGTTCGGCGACCTTATATACGCGAATAGCGACTCTAATGCTTGGATAAAGGCCGCCTGATCACAAACGTCAAAGTCCCCGAAGAACCCAAGGAGGCCTAAAACTGTGTCGCCAGTGCGCAGGATCTGCCTTCATTGTCAAATGAAGGCTCCCGGACAGATAGAAGGTTCACATGTACGCGTATTTTGTACAGATCTCAGGCTTCCAAGAGCCTATGCGGTGAATGGGAGCTGTGGACACTGTCTACGCGGAGACCCCTCCGGCATACGGTTGTGGTCCTCAGCCGAGAGAAGTCAAAAAAGGATTGGCTCGCGACAAACACACCCAAAGGTACGGAGGCCGAGTGGGGGTGGCGCAAGGAGGCCGATCAGAAGCGGCAAATCACAAGTTGCAAGCGAAGTTGCTCGGTAGCCTGGTAGGACGTTTTCGCAAGCATTTGGACCAAGCAATAAAGCCAGTCCTAGAGGGTCAGGGAAACGGATATAGTACAGTGCGTACTAAGATCTAATAAAACAACAGGTTCAGAAAGCGATAAGTATCACGGTTCCTCCTGGCATTCGAAGCTGCTACACTCAACACTACGACGCATTCCTGGCTTGACGGCACTTTCGGGTGAGCTGATGCCTAGACAAGTTTTTTCCTTCAACTTCAGCGCCGCTATGGTTAGGTCAGTAATCCATTCGCCCCCTCCACATGAAGACTTACCACCACTCGCATGTTCTTTCGCGCTTTGAACAATGCGCCTTAAAACAGGCGCGGGTATAGAAAGCCACTTCACTATAAGATTCTCAGGACTGCAGTACCTCGATACTTGACCGCCGAGACTCACCAAATGTTATTGCCACAGCCCATTTGGCCGTTACAACGAAATGGACGATGTTCGATATGTGTACGGAAGTGTTCAATGGCTCTACTAATTCGCCCCAACTATTCAGCGCGGTATATTAACCCTCAGTAGCGATAAATCGACTGAGTTTCCTGGCCGACCTTTTTACCACAAGAGGTGCATTCGACAAGCCGGTTGTTCAACCGTCTCATGAACTGCATTACCACACCATCAGGCTCTAGGGTGCTCTCCAACCACCAGCTTGAGGATATTACTTCTCTGCGGAGGCAATCGCGGTAGTGGGCTTGGGATGGGGAAGGAAAGATACCAAAGATGAAAGGCTCAGGATTCTCTTTGATAGCCTCTCGAGAGGCAGGGGGTGACTTAGATGGTGGATCGATCGTTTCAAAGGGGTAATTGCCATGCGGGGTTGTGGAGAGACCCGAAGTGTAATTAGGGGAGCAAGGATCATCTAATCTGATCACAGGTGATTCATCATGCGGAAAGCACTCATCGACTTGTGAGTCCAATGAAGGTGAGGTTGATCGACGACCCAACGCGATATCTTCATCATATGATGTTGCTGAAGCATGATTAGGTCCATTTACATGAACAGATGGGAAAGACAAACAAGCAGGGGGGAAGTCTTGACGTTGGGGTGCCGTTGGGCTAGTGGCCCAATGGTCGAAGCTTGCCAGTGTAGTGTCCCTAGGTTCTTCTGGACACGGAATATTCAATTTGATTCTTCACGAGTAGGTGTGTACTCACTCTTATCCTGTTTAACGGACTCTAGTGAAGTAGCCACTATGGGCCAGGCGACGTCCACCACCATAGAGGAAGATGGGAAAAGAAGAGTATTCCTCAGATATCGATGTACCATATGATATATACCTTGAGATATTTCGACTCTATTCCCTGGAAACTGTCAGCCTGCCCATACGCTTATTAGGCTCTCCATAACGCCACCTGATCACATTCGTCGAAATTTCGAAGGTTCCAAGGCGGCTCACATCTGCACCTTCATTGCGCAGAATTAGTCCTAATGACCACGAAAGGTCCTTGATGATTCATATGCGCTGGTATTTTGCAAAGACCTCGAATATCAAGTGTCTAAAGGGTGACTAGGGAACTATGAGCACCTCTGTGGGGACCCTACCCCACATTATCGTGATTCTCAGACGAGAGAAGTTCACAAGAAGAGTTGGCTTGCAGCAAACACGCGGCCGAGGCCGAGGGGCGTAACCGGCAAATTGCGAGTTACAAACCAAAAGTTACTGGTGAACTTGGCTTAACCCTCGTGATTTCAACCACTGGGTTCTCACTGGCTGAAGCTCACCTGACCTAGAACGAAGCCGGTTTTGATGGACCTTTCTCCAATAGTTGGACCAAACAAGCCAATATAAGAGAGCCCAAGAAGATAGATACACATATTACGGTGTATCAGATCTAATAAAATAACAAGGTCAAAACAGGGTATCGAGGTTCCTCCTTACATTCGAAGTCGGTAGTCAACACTGAGACGCTTCCCTGGCTTGCAGACGGCACTTTCTAGTGGTTTGATGTCTCGACAAGTTTTTCTCCTCAACCCTGGTGCCGCTATGGATAGGATCAGTAATTCACTCCCTCTGCACCTGTGGAGACTCACCACCGGTCGCATGTCTTCTCGTGCTTTGCGCAATGTGACTTGAGACAATCGCGAGTATAGAACGCAAAGCCACTATAATATCATCAGGGTTATGTCACACCTCGATCTTTTGACCTCCGAGGCTCACCAGGTGCTATCGCCACAACCCATCTGACCAATACAGCGGAACGGGCGGTGTTTGAGATGCTCACGGAAGTGATCCACAGCTCTATCAACTCTCCTCAACTGCTCAATGCAAAAGATCAGGCCTCGGTAGTGATAAATTGACTGAACTCCAAGACCAACTTTTTTACCACAAGAGCTGCATTCGAAGAGTCGATTGTTCAGTCGTCTCACAAACTGCATCAATATACCGTTTGGCTCTAGGGTGTTCTCTGACCACCACCGTGAGGGTATTACTTCCCTGCGAAGTAGATCACGGTAATGGGATTGGGACTGGGATGGAAAAACGCTGATAATAAACGGCTCTGGGTCTTCTTTGATACTCTCTCGAGAGACAGAGAACGGTTCAGAAACCGGCCGAGGAGAAAAGCCAGGAAAGAGTGGTTGTTCGATCTTTTCAATGATTGAATCGCTGTTATGGATTGTTGAGAGACCAGTAGTAAGATTAGAGGAGAGGGGACGATCTAAAATTACGGTTTCGGTCTTCTGATAGCGCTGTGGATCCGGTGAATGCAAGGTCGATTGGCCCAAAGCGATATCTTCGTCGGATGATGCTGCTGAAACGTAACTAAGCCTTTTAAATAGACGGATGGAAAGGACGAACTCGTAGGGAAGAAATGATAAAGATGAGGCGCCGTCGGGTCATACCGCCTGGGTGCAGCATCTCGCGAATCTTTTAAAAACGAAATATTTAGTGTAAATGCCATAGGTTCCCGCAAGTAAGCGTGTACTCACTGCTTCCCTGATTAACGGGCTCCAATGTGGTTTCCAATCTGGACCAATCTCCTACCTGAGCTAAACACATGGAGGAAGATGAGGAAAGATGGAATATTCCTCAGATCGTGGTGTATATATGTCAAAACGTTTCGCCTTCATTCCTCAGACGGTCATCCCCGCTAAAACCCCTCCAGATAGCGCCACCTGATCACGCGTCCAACTCTTGAAGCGCCCAATGATGCCTTGATCGGCATCCCCAATAGACAGATTACGTCCTAATGATCAAAGGAAGGCCCCTAAAGACTCATATGGGCTGGTAATGTACAAACCCAAGGGTCCCATCTCCGTGGTGACTGGGAGATGTGGACAGCTCTGCGAGTCTCTACGCCACACTGTCGTGATTCTCAGAGGAGAAGTTCAAAAAGAGGATTGGCTTGCAGCGAACACGAGGCCGAGTGCGGGTGGCGTCACCGGCAAATTGCGAGTTGTAAACCAAGTTGCTCGATACTCAAGACTTGGATCAAGTTTGAAAACGTAAATGTTCCATTTCAATTCCACGAACCTTCCTTATCAAAGCCCTTTCCGTAGAAAACGTATCAGTCAGTCAGTCAGTCAGTCAGTCAGGTGAACATAGTCCCCAAAGATTGGGAGATCGAACAGACGATAGCTGCGATAGGATCGAGGGAAGACGATTGATGATTCATTTTCCAGGAACCCATCCCTATGCACTCTTTTCTAGGCGTGCAGCCAGCTCATCAAGCCGCTTACGGAGTGCCTGTATCTCGTTGATGATTGTTGCTTCCGTGCTCTACAAATGACATCAACAAACCGTAGATGTTGATGGAAAAGAAACCAAACATACCAATTCTGTATTCGGGAATTCTGCGATGAGGTCACTAAACTTGACTTTGGATATGGTAAGTCCATCCTCTTCTCCATCTACCTCTGGATCCTGATACTCCGGATTATCGTCGTCTTCCTCTTCGTTGGGTTCAAACCAGGCTTTGGTAAATTCGCTCGTGCGAGGATCGAGTGTCGCTTCGAACAAGGAAATGAAGGAAAGCGGGATCCAGAATAGCAATCGCATGACTATTCGGTTGAGCGTTGCATATGTCTCCACTGGTAAACATGGCCTATGGAAGGAACGAGATGAGAAATGAGAAATGGCATATCCTGAAAGAGCTAAGACATACTCCAGTGGGGCGATCAGAAATATTTCAATAAGGTTGAATGGCGCAGGATAAACCTGAGAACAGTTAAGCTGTTAAAGTTTTCTCCTCCCCCGAACGTACATAAGAATCAGGTGCTCTGATCATTGAAACCGTCTTTCCAGCAAAGAACGCGAGATATTGCGCTTCAGCGTTATCAATGACCTACATTAAATTCAGTCACTGAGTGCCATGATGACGAGATTTGAGTGCTCACGTCAGAGTAAGCAGTAGCAAAGAGCGAGATCAAAATGTTCAGAAGAACGATGGTAGTCACAAGGCACCACATATAATAGAGGATCAGCCCGAAAGCACTGTCAAGGTTGTCAGTGACCGTATATTAGCCTCAAGTTCACGTGAAGCTTACCCCTCGGCGGCGTTGAAGTCCGGCGCTTGAAGAAGGGCTTGTAAGAGAGAGTTGACGACGACTACACCCCGGTCGGTGACCCCATCAGCAGCGTCCAATGCATACATTGCTTGGTAGAACCCAATCAGAAGAACGGAAAGAAGCTTTTTTGGTTGCGTCCCAAGTTAGAATATGCCAATGTCACGAGCAATACTTACAATAAAGAAAATGGTGGATTCCTGGAGCATCCGTGCAACACAAATTTGCATCGTGCCGATGTATTTGAGACCGTCCACAACGGTAACCACCCCTGTGTCTTTAATCAGTCTCTGTCCAACACAATTCGCTTGACCAATACGCACGCATCCTGATTCGAAGATGAGCCAAGCATCAAGGATACGCGAGAGAGACCTCACCAGATGAATGGGCTGACGCATGCAAGTACTTGGAAGCTTCTGAAATGCCAGTCCTCGGACTTATGCATATCGTGCGTTGCAATTCCCATTATTCGTAACACAAACGCCGTAATCAGAAGTCCATTAGTGAAGAGACCCACGACGGTCCAGAAGCCAAAGGCCCGCCATGTAAAGTACTTCAAAGTCGTGTAAAGTGTGTGCGTCTCTGTATGAGTATGAGTAGGTCAAGTCATATAGCAAGGGCAGAAGACACTGACCCTCAAAGGAAAATGCCAACGCCATAGCGTATAGTGCACCTTCAAAAAAGTCGAAGTCGTGACGCGGGTTCACCTTTTCAAGAGGCTGTCGAACTACAAAAAATGAAGGAAACATTACCAAGCGAGAGGGACAGCGTACCTGCTTGAGAGTACACAAAGAGGAAGAAGAACCATATTACAATCCGAAACGCATTCTGGTACTGGGGGACAGACAACCGGGCCGGATCCAGATGCCTCCACCACGAGCCTGCTTGGACTTTTTGATACTCCACATCTTTTCGATATCAGATGAGCCAGAAAAGCGGAGAGAATATCCTACAATCGATATCATGGTCTTCATTGTTCATTTGTACCCAAGTGCCTATGCACAGGTCAGATTAGGAGTAAATGACGGGATTTTTGTACCTCTCCATAATGATTGAACGACTATAAATATTGAGACCAAGAACAGACTGAATGCATATGCTACTCACCGAACTGGGCTTCGTTGGACGAAAGAAAGATTGTACAATGCTGATCAATAGCCAACTCCAATGCGGAACTCAAGTTGCTGTCGTCTCCGTCCCATTCCTTGTGTCTAAACCGTGTAGACATGAGCGAATTGAGGCGCTCAGGCGGTGCAATATGCACAATACGACGGGCCAAGACTTCGCACGCAATAGCCCTTCCCATGTTTTCATCATAGTCTGCTGGGTTGTGATTTGCATCCTAAGAACAAAAGGCCGATAAGACCCTTTGCCGCAAGTCGGTCATAACGACATACCCAAACAAACATTTGCCTTGCACGTAATAGACAGTAAGGAAGCTAAAGGAGTAAAAGGCGATGTGGTTAGAAAGGCCATGTCGTCATGTTAAGTGTAGGAACCGCACCGCTTCTCCGAAGTCACCTGCTGCTTTCGAGTACGCACTGATGACTTTTGGTGTTATAATTCTCGATGTAGGGTCTTGAATAGAATCCAACTCGACTTGTACCGGCAATAGTTTGAACGTCAATGCTCGAATACGCCTGACGAGTTCTTCAAAACCCAAAATGTCAGTTTTTTCATGTTTCGTCATCGCCAAGATGGTAAGACTGTACTTGAAAGAGTCGCTGCAGACGGTTTGACGGATTTCGTCGACAGAAGGGAGACTGCTTCTGGATCCTGCATGATTGTTGTGTCGAGTTGAAGTCGCCGTCACGGCTAGAGTTGAGGTGAACGGTGGTCATCGCCACTTTCCACTCGTCCATCATGCCCGTACGTAAGACCATTTTTCGATATTGATCAAGTCTCAAGATATAACATAGTTAAATTATAGGCATATCATTCCTCCTTTAACGAAGAACCAGACGTGCGATTTGTCGGCAATCTGTCTTTACTCCCCTTCAAATCCAAGATCAGAGGCCCTGCACCAATCGGTACCTATTCCAAGCGACTTCTGACTCTTCTTTTGTATCTCTAATCGACGTTATTTTCCCAGCGGACCCTGCTTCGTTGGACATTATCGACGAGACGCTTGATCTCTTTCGCGCCAACTCGCTCTTTCGGAATTTCGAAATCAAAGGGCCAGCGGATCGTCTACTCATCATCTTAATCCTCTTTATCTCCGACTGCCTCTCGAAAATCGCGTCATCGCCCAAAGTTCCAACCCAAATCGAAGCGACCAAGTTACTCAATACGCTTGCGGTCGATAATTTCCCTATACCAGGCGATGCAAATTTCCAGTTGAATGCACATTATGCTACCCCGTCGAATCGTACAGAAGCTGGTGGGTTTATCTGCCGTCCCCCCGGGTGGTTTGGCCCTTTTTTGACTGACAAAACGTCGCCGATAGACTCGCTTCGCCAATATCTTGTGCAAGCAAGACAAGAAACTGCGGGTCGTCTTGTGGAGAAGCTGTACGCGGATGGCACGGGCAAGCCAAGCAAGTGGTGGATGTGCTTTACCAAACGCCGGTTCATGAATAGAAGTTTAGGTAACTAATCAACATGGTACCGCACAGGTAAAAGATCTGAATAAACAGAATCCCTTGTCCAAATCGTGATTGTCATTCCTGAAGCTACCACAACACAACATTAAGGGTCGTATATCATTAGTGGGGAATAGCCGTCTTCTGTCGTAGCTTTCGATCGTATCTAAAGATTGGGTATCGATATTTCAATCCACAACTGTCTCTGTTGGCTGCGGTGCTGTTTGTGCTTCTCGACACTTCAGAGACCGTTGATGCCGACTAAGGTTCTTGGGAATAACCTCTGCACCACTGATTTCGTAACTCGATCATGAGCTTGATATACGTATAAAACACTGGCTTAGACACACCAATGACACACAACAGTATTGCTCTTCTGATGAGCAGAAAGGCACTCCTTGGTGAAGAACCTTGAGGTACTTTTGTTGACGAAGATCAGAACTTGCAGTGAGACGATATTCAAAACTAACATACCACTTTCTACCATTACTGCACGACCTTCCGAAGCACACGAAGGGCCGATGTTCCACATGCTTGCGAATATGAGCGAGAGCCCTATCCCACCTAGTCTTCTCATGATTACAAATTCGGCATTTATGAATATCTCCACAGGACTCTATCAAAGAATTGTAAGCGGCCTCTGGTTCGATCTCGTCAAGCCGCCACCACATGGACCCAAAGATCACGTTCAAAATCGTTCGAAGGAACAAATCGTCAATTATACGCATGAGCTTGGCCTTTGTGATCGCCTTTCGTGTCTTGTGTTCAGTGTCGACGGGGTCATCATAGGGACGATAAACCACGTGTGCAATTGGAACCAGCCGATTTTCGGTCATCGGAGGTTGTTCTTCCCGCTCGTTTGTATTCAATTGTTCATTTGGTGGGTTTGGAGCAATACTCTGGTCGCCTGGCGTATGTTTGAGGTCCGTAGTGTGAATGGGCCCCTGCGGTCGTGAATGTGTTTGTTCGTCCGGTGACAGCAAGCCGTCAACAGTGCAAGTCCAGGGCTGCTTCTAGAACAGGGGGTGACTCTACCATGTGCGAACTTGAATGCAACACTCACCAACAATGCCTGCTCTGAAGGGGAGGACTGTCGATATGGCCATAAGTTTGCACTTTGGTTTGAAATATCATCTATTGACGCTAAGGAGTACCATGATCAACAGATACTCAGCGAGAGGGAAGTCACCAACTTACTGCTATAGGTCATTCGTAGGGGATCAGTGCAGATTGCAAGGACGCAAGAGTTGTGAATGATGTTGTGGAGATGGAAGAGTGTGTAAGAGCACGACTTGCTACAACTAGCCTATATACTAACAGCTCCAATCAGCGCTAAGAAGAAGAGCGTGGCACGATGGACGGTGCTACACTATATCAAATAAACTGTACGACTTCCGTTATGGGAACGTAAAGGGCGCTAAAATGTATGCGGAGTGAGTCCAATTTTATCCCCAATATTCCTAACGTTGATCGACACCATTATGAGGTTTTAGACGTTGAACACACCGAAGAAGAGGACGTGTTCATGCCCCCCTGACAGGTTGCCGTGCCAGCTTTGGTCAGCCTCTAGATTGATATCTGAATGAGGCTGTTTGTCGAGCCCTAATATTCCATTCTACATTTGCTGGTTCAGTTTCCTAACCGCCAGATAGCCGGTCTCTTCCCTCCTGAGACCCCGGATGCCCATTCTCCTGGCCTAAGAGCCGAACGACCGGGGAAATTCCCCACCCTCGCATAGGCCATGTTATAATTATTTCCTGGAATGACTTCTCTTCCGGGCCTGTCAGGCAAGCACGCTCCTCTCGGCAGCTTAACAACGGAATTGACTCCAATCGCTTCCGTACCAGGATCCTAGCACAAACGCTCACGCCATTTTATGTTGCTGGGAAGCTGGGGCTTGTCAGTGCAGACACCCCCTGATCCCCTGACGCTATCGAAAGATGTCCAACTTGATCCTCTGATTTCGCCGTATTACTCTCTTTGGTCCGGTATCATATTTTTCAATGCCGCTCACGTATCTGAGCGCCACGGGTGTTCCCGTTGGTCTATATGTAAGACGTAGTGGGGTCCAACCAAGCTTGACTAGTGGCATGAGATCGCGCTCACCACCGTATCCCTCAGTCAAACCTCGGCTAATACATCGAAAATCACGACTTGGGAATTACATATGCTGCGTATACTGGAACAGAGTCGCTAATACCTGTGGAGTTGTTAGCATTTGGGCTCTCCGTTAACAGTGCTGCTCAGCGATCCTGTCGGTTCGGGAGGGCGAGACTTTGCGTCTAACAGAAGGAGAATCAAGAAAAATCCAATAAGCCTCAGCTATCGAGAAAAGTTGGCGAGTGGCTGAGTAAATAGTCATCCACCTTAGTCCCCCTGAGATCCCAGGATTATGACCGCTCTCGAACGGACATCTTCGTTTTGCTGGTGATAGCATGACCCTTCCAGAGCTGTCATTTCTCCATTCCGAATCTGACTATTCCTCAAACTTTCCCAGCAAGAAAGATCGAGAACGGACAACCTCGCCACCACCTATCATTTTGCAAAACATCCTTGTCGATGTGCATTCACAGTAGAGCGCTATTAACCAGAATTTGCTCGAATCATAACTTCAACCTATGGTTCCTGCGCAGGATTCTTCTGCCGCAAGTGAGCTCCCAACGCTTGGACTGATCATTGCATTACAAGGAGTGCTCCAGACCAGCACCTTGAATGAGTGCGGAAAAGTGCGTGGTATGGGGCTGTCATTTCGTTTGGACCTTCTGAGATCTCTGGACCTCGGACTAACTGTACTGTCCTTTTTATGCTCCTATGTGGAATTATTCCAGCTTGACCCGACTCTTGATTTATTCGATTCGATTTTAACCAACTATTCTCTCGACGTTCTTTGATAGCTATGGGCCCTCATGAAACTCATGATGTCCACCTCGAATAGAACACCACAACCTCCAACTCATGGACGTGTCCCCAAATTATTACTGGCTCGACCTTTTCTTACCCCGGGCTCGGTGAGCTGTACAGATGAAACCCTGGATCCCTTTCTAACGAGCGACGGTCTTGAGAGCTGGCAATGAAGCCACAGAAGCAAACTCCAGCCTTAGATGTGGCCCGCCGGCCTCCTGAAGGGGTTTATTATTGATATAAGCTAGATAATATACTTCTAGTTAACGTATGGAGGAACAAGATACCAAGAGGCAGCAATAGAGATATCAATATCATAAAGGTCCGAAAGAGGCAAACGTCAAAGGTCCGACAGAGGCAAACGTCAACATAAAATGTATTTAATTAGGAAGATAAAATAACCATTATAGGTGAGCGCAAAGTAGTACCGCCAAGGTTTAAAACCCTCAGCTCGAAGACACTTTGCAAAGCGGGGTTCCTTTCCTCAGACATCATGAATAACGATCAGTTGCAAGATAATCAAGGCAAGTATATCGGTCGTACACCCACCTCGATATGGGACAGATGAGCTGATAATCTGGTGACCTCTTCAACGCATGCCATTCTTTCTTTCCTTCCTTTCACCCCTACTTTGTGCCATATCTCACCATTTCCTCCTCCCTCCCTCTTCGCCCAACGTGGAACCTTGTCTCCAACTTTCCTTCTCCTCCGACTGATGACGTCGTTTGAACAACACAGACGGTACTCAGAACCCCAACGTCCTTATGCCTAACGGCAACGGAGCACAAGCTGCTCTGACCAATACCGCTGCGGCCAACAACCCCCCTCAGCCGCCACCCGCACAGCCAGAGCCCGAAGCGAGTACGTCTATACACATCTTCAACGATGTGTCTATCCTCCCATGTATTGACTGCTTAGCAGACCTCGTTATCAACTGGAATGGTCCCGGAGGGTGCGTCTCTTCGCATCTTTGTCCTCTGTCCTGTCCTGTCCTATCCTCCATTTCCCTCCCCATTTTCCTTTCATTTTTGGTATCCTCCCGTGCTGACTTCAACCTTCCTCATCTGTTTGTAGATCCTTTTCCGGACATGGTCTGGACGAACACTTCCCCTTCGTCTAACCGACGAGACGTTGCCGTTCGCTCGTTCGCTCATCGTCCCTCTCCTCACACACAAGTATTGTCATCGGCCTGTAAATAGCCTTCTGCCCCTCCATTTCCAATATGACAAGAAACGTCCTACAAGAGCGGTATGAGAGAATGAAAAAGATACGGTAGAAGACAACTAGAGATCGCGACAACCCTAGAGGTCAGTTTGATAGCTCCTTTTGCCGATATGACGGCAACGACGATATGAACGACCTCTTCTTCTTCCACCACCACAGAATACGACGTTTCGCCGTTTTAGTTGGGTGGTCCGGTAGGCGTTCAAAAAGAAACGAGACGGCGCCGGGAGCAACCACTCATCACCACCAAGAGCAATGCTACCACTAGCACCTTCGACAAGTGGGTATTTCCATTTCAAATCTGTACAGAAAAGCAACCTGCACTCTCGAGGTAATCACTGCATCGTTTGTGAGACGGCCTTGTCAGTACGACAGCACTGTAGCGGAGAGTGAGTTAATCGAACAGGTTTAGTCTCAACCCGTGATTTTGTTAAATTACCTCCTTTGATCCTATATTCCTGTTTCCTGTGTCTATTTTGTCGATCGAGTCGTTGCGCCTTGACTGTTCCCGTCTGATGTGGTCGAAGAAGCATCTTAGACCCTGCTGGCCCGGCTCTGGTAGCCATCGATGCAGCAATAGACGTCGTTATGCACGAGAATTCGTAGCGAAGAGCCATCGTTCTATAGCAATGCTTGCATACGAAGCAACGGTTGAGAAACTCGTGATGAATTGGTACTGTGATCGGAGGGAGTATCTTTTATCGCCAATAAGCGTCTGGTTCGGCGGTTATCTAGCAAGGTGACGTGCATGGACCTACTGTCGTAGGTCATTCACACGGGATCAGTGCACATTACAATATTGCAAGCGTGAAATTTGTGGACGGTGCAGTAACCGACCTTTGAGCGGATAGGAAGTAAGTCTGTGAGTATGTCGGATCCTTTCAGTTTCAACTACATGACTATATCATCTTCTGATCACCCAGCTAGGCATGGAGGCTGCCAAATGGTAAAGGCGCTTTGGTGATCGAGTGAAACCACCTGAACTTCACGTAAGGAGCGCTAGAAGGTTTTACGGGCGTCATTAATTATATTCAGATGTTCGTAATGTTATTTGACGCTGGTACGATGTCATAGACATATGTCCGAACCAGCAAGACGACCTGGAGCGCCGTCCCAGGTCAACTCGAGTCAGCCTCTGGGAAAAAAGTTCGTCTCCCAACCTCTATTTGTTCGACCTGCGCCTGCTGACTGAGTTTTTATCTCGCAAAAGGCCATTCATTCTCCTCCTGGTGAGGACCGACAGGGATGGCCAGTCTCGAAAGGGGCACCGTGCCCTCACCTTCCTTTCGTCGGAAACGACATGACTCTCCCAAAGCTAGTATTCATTTCTATTCCGAATTCAACGAACAACCACACCGCAGCAGACTGAGAACGGTATCCACCAACGTAATATCAAATTTTTGGTTACAAGTCAGGCTTCTCAGTGTGCACGTGCCGCAGAACTCGATCCATGAGAACTTGTGTGCTCCACCCAATCGATTCTAAGCATGGATAACTTCAACCTGTGCTTTCTCCATATCGTGTTCTTTGATCCTTGGTGGTGAAAGTCTGATGTGGTCGGCATCAAGTGAGCTTGCACCTCGTGATTATTACACATACGTACATGAAACAGGTATTTCAGCCCAACCTCTCAAGTGAGCTCGGACAAGTGTGTAATATTAAGCGCACTGGTCGGTTGGAGACTGGTCGGTCCCCGAGCCTTCCTCTCTTATTCTATTCCGCCATCTTCCAGAACGGCAATCAACCTTGTTATGGTTCCCTCTTGACTTTTCCCACCTCAACCTAAATCTAGACTTGTTCAGTTTCAATTGGTGCCCTCAACCCTCGGCTCAATTCTTGACAATAACTACCTCAACCTTTGAAGAAACGCGAACCAACACCCGTAACCAAATCGCCTCTTTCTCTGTCGTCTGTACATAGTGCCTTGAACACCGCTTTCCCCGTTCTTTCCCCAGGTATTATCGGCTCGATCCCTCGTTCCGTTCGACGGACTATGTCCGACGAACTTGTCAATTCTTTAGAGTCGAAGAATTAACGAAGAAAGCAAGCTATAGCCCCACTTAGGCGTTGCACGACAGGTTTGTTATCTGAATCTAAACCTGGCCTCCCTCATATGTCTGTGGGTCCTTTTCCGGACATAGTATGGACGAACATTTTCCATTCGTCTAACCGACGAGACATTGCCGCTTGCTCGCTTCCTTCATCGTCTCTCTCTCTCTCGCGCAAAGAGCTTCATCAGCCTGTAAACAGTCTTATACCCAATATAATAGCATATCTCTCACAAAGAGAGGTACGGGAGGACAAAAAGATACGGAGAAAGGCAAAACGACCCTTGAGGTCGGCTTGATAACTTTTCTGTCGACATGACAGCAATAACGAGATGAACGATCTTCTCTTCCTCCACCACAGAATGCAATATTCGTCTGCTTTATTCGGGTGGTCGGTATAAGCAAATTGTCAATCGTGCTGGTGTGTGCGTGTGTGTTCAAGGAAATTGCAAAGGGCAATGGGAGCAACCTATCGACACCACCCTCGGTATAACTCCACCACTGCTAACGCCTTGGATAATCACAGAAAACGTGATATTTTCATTCCAAATCTGAGCCCCTGAAAACCAGTTTGACCTCTTGACATATTAGCCTCGCCATCTTCGGGTGAACCGCTCGAGTCAAACTCCAGCTTATTGCCACCAGACATTCCCTGGATTTCACCCCGATCAAATCCCGTCCGGCGCCATTTTCGTATCTGTCAGCCTGACTCGCTATAAAGCCAACGCTTGGTGGCCTAAAGTCTGAAGGACTTCGGCTCAGGAGAATTGAGAATGGCCCAGCTCAGGCTGTGCTAGGTCTCTCGCCGCCGCAATTTGATTACAAAGCACAATATTGCTACCCAACTAATATAGTCGGGGAATGCTATTTAATCGATGAATCCCGCTTCCGTTCCCCACGGACGGGTACATAAACTGGTTCTACCAGGCTTTAAAACCCCCTTAGCTTGAAAACTCTCTGCAACGCAGCTTACTTTCCTCATTCCTCAGACATCATGAATAACAATCACTTGCAAGTCAACCAAGGCAAGTACACTGGTCATACACCTCGCTATGGGACAGATGAGCTGATAATCTGGTGACACTCTCAACGCATGACATTTTTTCCTTTCCCTTTTGCCACTGCATTGCGCACATCACAGCGAGTGAGCTTCGATATCTTTCTCTAACCCTCCCTCCCCCCCCCCTTTCCCAACACACCACCGAACCTTATCTCCGTTTCCTTTCCCTTGACTGACGATGTCGTTTGGACAACATAGACGGTACTCAGAACGCTAATGTCCTTATGCCCAACGGCAACGGAGCACCTCTGGCCAATACCGCTGCGACCAACAACAACCTTCCTCAGCCGCCACCACCACCACTGCAGGCAGAACCTGAGCCGAGTACGTCTGCACACAATCTCCAACGACGTACTTCACTACCCACGTACTGAAATGCTTCGTAGATCTCGTGGTCAACTGGAATGGCCCCGGAGGGTAAGTCTTTTGTTTCTTTCTCCTGTACTCCACGCCACCTCCCTATACCCATCCTCGCCCCGTGCCGGCTCTAATCCCCTTCATACATCTATAGGTCCTTTTCCGGCCATGGCCTAGAAGAACACTTCCCCATCGTCTAACCAATGGGACGCTGCCGCTCGTTCGTCGTCGCGTCTCGTGTACAATAATGTCATCAGCCCGTAAAATAGACTTTTGTCTTTCGATCTCCAATATGATAGGAGATATCCCCACAAAGAGACAAACGAGAGAATGAAAAGATATGGTAAAAGAAAAGAAAAGAAAAGAAAAAAAAGGAGACTGGAAATCGAGACGGCCCTCGGGGCCAGGCAGTTGATAAACCCCTCTGTCGTCAATACGACGGCAACGACGATTATAAACGTCCTCTTCTTCTTCTTCTCCTTCTTCTTCCACTACCACAGAATCCAAAGTGTGGACGTATTAGTTGGCTGATCTGATGAGCGTTCAAGAAGAATCGAGTCGGTGCTGGGAGCAACTTATCGTCACCACCAACAGCATCACCATCACCAACACCCTCAACAATGAGAGAAAGTCGGGTATTATCTGAGTCATAGAAGGTCAATAGCCACCGTATCATTTACAAGACAGCCATATTACTGATAGTTTGTGAGTGCGGCTAATCGAACGAAGCAAGGCGCGGTTATTAGTCCCGCAGACTTATGATTTCGCCATAATCACCTTCTTTGATGCTTCCTATGTCTGTTTTGTCGAATCCTTTCAATCGCATCCATATGCTTCATATACCGTCCGTCTACATATCACCCAGGCGAGGACGGATGGAGGCGGGCAAATAATAAATGGCAAAGGTGCGTTGATGATTAGGTAAAACCCACCTGACCTTTACGATATGAGGAGCGCTCAAAGGTGTTATGGACGGCCTTACTTATATTCCAATCTTCCTAATGACGCTACCTAATATGGGTACTATATGATTCCACAGGCAGAGGATCTCGAGCAGCCGAGCGCGTCCCATTAGGTCAGGTCGAGTCGACACCTGGGGAGACGTTGGTTCGCCAACCTCTGTTGCGCCTGCTGGTTGGAGTTATCCACTGGCGAATAGGCATTGACCAGCGCTCGAGATCTCGGAGGACGGCTAATCTCGAAAGTGCACCGTCAATTTTGTTGATGACACCGTGGCTCTTTCAGAGCTGGAATTTTATTCCATTCTGAATTCGAGACTATCCAACTAACAGCCTCGTCGCAGCAGACGGAGAAGGGTGTCCATTCAGTCAGGTGTCCAAATCAAGTAGTGGCAGTTCCACCGCCTTCAATTGCAGCAAGCATAGTGGGCATTGCCCCTCAATTGGCGTGGTGCTGCATCAAGTGATCCTATTTGCAACGTTGATTAACCTTGTCATCCCCTTTTGCGCTCCTATTCATGGATTTCTGATCGATCTCTGACCGATTTCAAATGCGTTTTTCTTTCGCTGCTCTGCCTTTCCCACATCGCAAGTCTGACGCTCGTTATTCCGCTTCACTTCACTCACAAACGAGTAGCGCTAGGCTTTAAAACCCCTCAACCCAAAGACCTTTCTGCAAAGCAACTTCCCCCCTCACACATCAGTCATGAACAACAATCACTTGCAAGCCAACCAAGGCAAGTACATTGGGCGCACAAGTCGCTATGAGACAGATGAGCTGATATTCTGATGACATCGTCACCGTATGCCGCTCTTTCTTTCCTTCGTCACTACTACTACTATTATCAACAGGGAGTGAGTCCCAACATCCCATCTTTTCTCTCCTCCATCCATGTCTCCCTTTTCCTTCCTCTTCGACTGACGACGTTTGTTGAATGACACAGACGGTACCCAGAACGCCAACGTCCTTCTACCCAACGGCAACGGAGCACCCGCTGCTCTGGCCAATACCGCTGCGGCCAACAATCCCCCTCAGCCACCACCACCACAACCAGAACCCAAACCGAGTACGTCTGTCCACACCTCCGACGATGCGTCTCTCTCTCTATCCATGTACTGACTGCCTCGTAGACCTCGTCGTCAACTGGAATGGTCCTGGAGGGTAGGTCTCCCCGTGTTCCGTGTTTCCTTCTATACCCCCCCGGCTCCCCCCCTTTATCTCCTTTCGTTCTTGGTACCCTCTCGAACTGACTCCAACTCTCCTCATTCATCTGTAGGTCCTTTTCCGGATATGTTCTAGACAAACACTTCCCACTCGTCTGACCGACGAGATGTTGCCGCTTGTTCACGTCCTTCATCGCCTCTCTGTCTCGTGCACCAAGTAGTTTCATCAGTCTGTAAACAGTATTTTGTCCTTCCGTCCCCAATATAATAGGAGATGTCCCACAAAGAGAGAAGCAACGACCCTCGAGGTCAGCTTGACAGCGCTTTCCGTCGATACGACGGTAACGACAATATGATCGACCTCTTCTTCCTCCACCATGAAAATAAAATGTTCGACCGGTTTTTATTAGGCGGTCGGCGTAACCAAGCTGCCAACCGTGGTGTTGGTGAGGAATTCATGAAGAAACGAAAGCGTCGCCGGGAGCAACCTATTATCACCACTGACACCCTGGATAAATAACAGAAAACCTGGGTGATTTTCCATTCCAAACCTGTGCCCGAGAAACAGCAGTTTGACCTCTTGATCTAGCCACCGCATCATCATAAGCTCGGACCACTCAAATCGAACGAATAATAATTGAGCGGGTGTGTTCAGTCTCAACGTTATGATTTCGCCATATCATGCTCGTTGATCATATATCTCGATGCTATATGTCTATTCTATCGGGTCCTTTATGGCTTTGACTGTTCCCCATTGATGTTGGTCGGAGGCAAGTGAGCAGCACCGTGGACCCTACCGCTTCTAGTAGCCATCGACGCGGCAACAAACTCCTCAGCCAAACTCCAGCCAATATATCGCAAGCCATGTCTTAGGAACTACATATGCTGTATATACCGGAGTAGACTTGCTAATACCTATGGGCTCACCGTTACCTGTGCGACTCTGCGATCCGATCGGTCTAGGAGAGTAGCCACTTACATCCCAATAGTGGGTACATGTAAGGATAAGGGTAGTTTCTGGGGTGATGCATGGCTCTATTTGCCCTCCCACCTTCGATCACCATAAAGTACAGAAGTATTTCTCGTTTCACGAGCGAGTGTCTTCCTGATGTTTTGATGTTTTGAAGCCACACGGAAGGTAAAACAAACTCTAATGAACCCGAACTGTCGAGAAAAGTTGGCGAGCATCCGAGGGAATTATAAGCTATTCACCATCATCCTGACTGAGAACCCAGAAACTGTTCTCGATTTGGTCCCCTTTGCTTTCTTGGTAACAACCAGTGCCTAGCTCTTTCAGATCTGGCGATTTCCCAGTTAGAATCCAACCGTTCGCCAAACAGCACTAGCACTGCAAGCTAAGAACAGACGCTCCCCACCCAACCCAACGGAGCCACCCCTGACCATATAATGTCCATTCGCCAAACGGCTTTGGCGGTTGTCGGTGTATAGTATGGAGCAGACCTCGATCCCATCAGAACTTGCACAGCTAACCTACATCGAGTCTAAGCGTGATCAACTTCAACCCCATGATTTCTGTATATCGCATGCGTTATTAGTCCTACGTTACGCCACCGAATGTGTTCGGCGCTACGTGAACCTGCAGCTGTACAGTAGCTCGCATCGCTTAACTCGAATCAGTGCAGGATCTGATGGAGGCCATTTCAAACCAGCCTTTTGTGTTCGGAACTGCAGAAGTAATTTCAAGCGCGCACAGATGAGAGAGAGGTCGTTTTGAGATAATATTTGGCAATTCCCATTCAATTTATAATATCCCCCTTCTCCTTTTCTATTCGGTTCTGTGCCTGTAACCGACCCGCTGTGCGTAACCGGCGCTGCAAACTTGTGGCTGCGTGTAACTCTATTCACTTGACCAATACAATGCGACGGGAAATCCGACCGATATGGTGAATACAACAAACTGATCATTGTCTCCTCATTCAACTTTCAAAAAGTGCCGTCTCTCACCGCGTGATCATGTGGCTGGCTCATTCTGACTTCCCCTTGTTATCGACATCCTACTCTTCTCGTTACTTATAGCAAGCCAGGGTCTTGCGAGCTTGCCCATGGGGTCACAAAGAGAACAAACTCCAATCCCAGGTATTGCGCGGAGGATTTGTTACAAATAGTTCCAGTTAGCGTACATAAGGAAAGAGGCCAAGAGGCCAGTAACCGGTGAGTATGACGATTGATAAAATATAAAATACAGTTAATTAGTTAATTATTTTAATTAATTTCGCTTTTGCGGAAGGTGATCCATCCATTTATTTATCAATTCAAATGAGGAAAGAAAGCAATCAATTCAATAGGCGGTACCAAGGCTTTAAAAACCCTCATCTCGAAGACTCTCTGCAAAGCAGCTTTCCTTTCCTCAGACATCATGAATAATAATCACCTGCAAGGCAACCAAGGCAAGTACACGGGCAAGGTTCGCTATGGGACAATCGAGCTGATAATCCGATGACCCCATCAATGCATGCTATTCCTTCTTTCCCTTTCACCACTACATTGTACCTATCACAGCGAGTAAGCATCGATATCTCATCCTTTTCCTCCTCCCTCTCTTGCCCTCCCCCTTCCCTCCCCCAACCGTGGAACCTTGTCTCCCCTTTCCTTCTCTTCCGACTGACCAAGTCTCTTGCACAACACAGACGGTACTCAGAACCTCAACGTCCTTATGCCCAACGGCAACGGAGCACCAGCCGCTCTGACCAATACCGCTGTGGCCAATAACAATCCTCAGCCTCCTCCTCCACCACCACCACCACCGGCAGAACCTGAAGCAAGTACGTCTACCCACACCCTCCTCTCTACCTCGCATAACAACTGCCTCGTAGACCTCATCGTCAACTGGAATGGCCCCGGAGGGTACGTCTCTCCGTGTCTTTTTGATCTCCTCCCTCCTTATTCCCTTTCATGCTCAGTGCCCTCTTGTGCTGACCACAACTCTCCTCATACATCTATAGGTCCTTTTCCGGACATCGTCTGGACAAACACTTCCCATTCGTCTAACCGACGAGGCGTTGCCGCTTGCTCGTTCGCGTCCTTCGTCGTCTCTCCCCCTTCGCACGTACGCAATTAATCTCATTAGTCTGTAAATATTCCCTTGTTCTTCGACCTCCAATACAATAGGAGATGTCCCACAAAGAGAAACAATGACCCTTGAGGTCAGCTTGATAGCCCGCTCTCCACATCGACGATATGAACGACTTCCTCTTCCTCCACCCACAACGTGAAATATTCTACCGTATTATTTGGGTCGTTTGTATTCAGCAAGCTTCCAACGCAACCCCGGTCGCGGGTGTTCAAGACGTCGGTCAGGAGCAACCTATGATCACCACTGACACCTTGGACAGATTACAGAAAAACTGAACGGTTCGATTCCAAAAATCTGAGACTCGAGAAAAAAGCAGTTTGATTCCTCGATGTAGCTACCGTACCCCATCGACCACTCACTCAATCGAACTAATCGAGGGGTATGATATTCGGGTCTCAACCTATGATCCTGCCATATCATGCTCGTTGATCGTATATCTCGGTCGATTCTTTACGTCTTTGGCTGTTCCCCGTTGATGTTGGTCGGAGGCAAGTGAGCAGCCTCTTGGACTCTCCCGGCCAGCCTCCTTCACCTTCCTCGCAAGGTGTATACGTGTAACACTTACGCCGGTGGACATCACCTCTTCACTTGTTGAGATTCAAGTCATGGATGTACTACTTTACATAGAGAAACTGTTGATACATTATCATCAGGCTAATATAATGGTGCTTCGACGACTTTTGAAGGCCATGTCGTACGCTTTATGACCTCCGAAGTAGAAGTCTATGAGAGACAAGGACTAGTACATCATCCATCTACTGTTGGCTCTGGTCAAGCCCAAACAGCACAGGGACACTCAGGCCCAATGGAGGGCGGCATCACGTATCTGTAAGGACAATGCAGTGGATTCTGCATCAAACGGTAAAAGGGGCCCCTTGAACTATGCGGCTCGACGAGGTATAATCATAGAAAGAAGGTGATGGAGAGATACAGGTACATCTTTCGAGATGGGAACTCCGTCGCTGGTGCATATGGCTGCACTCTTTGGGATATAAACCCTCCCTCAGTGAGCACCTCGATCATAGAATAGAACAGATGAAACTCACTCTGGGATAAAAATAAGATAGAATTTGGAGTATCGTGAATCAAGAGACGTAGTAGGCGCCGGATATGGTTTCGGGGTTCCAAGATTTCCGGTGCAATCAATGCTTACTTTTGCTGCTGCTGCGGGTATTTTCCGTCAATGTAGGTCAGGTTGTCTAGTACAGTAGATTCACCATACAGTGTCCCCTCATCCCCTCATCTTCGTCCAGTGCGCCAGTCCAGTGCTCTCCCTAGAGCAAGCTCGGTCTTGCGGTGGAGAAGACGAGGGAGGGAATACTTGAACCCAGCTGTTTGATAGATATGATGATCTTGAATAATTGAAATTTGAGGTGCTCGTAAATAGACTGAAGGGGGGAACGCCGGTGGGTCGTTTGAGGGAGATTGCGATGATACAAAGGATCCTTCAGTACGGTATAGAATCGTAAGAGCGAGGGTTGAGCCTATTGACACGTCCGAGGAGCTCCACCCAATCAAGGTCTTTTGGGTGCGTGGGTTAGCCGTAGCTGGACATGGTGTGTCACCGTCGTCGCTCGTCGCGCGGTGATGGCCAGTGCGCGTGGTGGCGTCACCGCGCACTGGCCATCACCGCGCACTGGCCCCGGCCTGTCGACTGAGGAAGCCTCTCTGTTGCAGCGGCCACCTCGACATATGTAAATGGACCAGCAATGAACCGATTCAAAACTCTAATGAATGGAGAGTGCCATCTTTAGCAGCTAACCCAGCAATTGTGATCTGCTGGTTGAGATCCCCAACCGACACCGACTGACACCCGCCAAAGGACACCCACCGCTGCCACCTCCGCAAGCACAATTCAATCTCTTCGTCACATCAAATCTCAAATGTCTATTTGAAGGGGCAATAGTAGGATTCGAAGGGTGGACCACCGTTAGGTATTTAAACCCCTCGGCTCGAGCACTGTCCGTAAAGCAGCTTTCCTTTCCCCAGACATCATGAACAATAATCACTTGCAAGCTAACCTAGGCAAGTACATTGCCCCCTCACTTTTCCTATGGGGTAGATGAGCTGATACTCTGATGACCTCGTCGACGTATGCCATTTTTTCCTTCCTTTCACCACTACTTTGCGCCTATCACAGCGAGTAAGCATCAACATCTCATCCTTTCCTCCTCCCTCCCTTTGCCCCCCCTCCCCCAACCTTGTCTCCCCTTTCCTTCTCTTCCGACTGACCAAGTCTCTTGGGCAACACAGACGGTACTCAGAACTTAAACATCCTTATGCCGAACGGCAACGGAGCACCAGTCGCTCTGACCAATACCGCTGTGGCCAACAACAACCCTCAGCCTCCTCCTCCTCCACCACCACCACCACAGGCAGAGCCTGAAGCGAGTATGTCCTCCCATATATATCTCTCTGGCTACGTAATGACCCCGTCGTAGACCTCGTTGTCAACTGGAATGGCCCTGGAGGGTACGTTGCCCCCTGTATCTCTATTCCTAGTACCCGCTCGTGCTGACCACGACTCTCCTCATACATCTATAGGTCCTTTTCCGGATATCGTCTGGACAAACACTTCCCATTCGTCTAACCGACGAGGCGTTGCCGCTTGTTCGCGCGCGTCCTTCGTTGTGTCTCGTATCTCGTGTACACAACAATCCCGTCTGCCCCATAAAAATAGCCTTGTTGTCCTTTGATTCTCAATATGATAGGAAATTCCCCCACAAAGAGAGGTTATGAGAGAATGAAAAGAAAAAAAGATACCGCGCCCCGATATGAGTAAAAACGACCCTCGAGGTCAGTCAGCTTGATAGCGCCTTTTTTTTGTCAATACGACGACAGCAGCAATATGAAAAACCTCTTCTTCCTCTACCGCAGTATGCAGTATTAGGCCAATTTTTTGGTTGGTATCGACAAGCTGCCAACCGTAGTGGTCCAAGAAGACACGGGGACCAACGTATCAACACCACCCTCACCGCTCCTAACACCCTCGACAATTACAGAAATTTCGGTATTTCCATTCCAGATCCAAGTCCTAGGAAATTAGTCTGACCTCTCGATCTTTGACCTCCCGATCTAGCCACTGCATTGTCCCAGGCTTGAATCCACTCAAACGAACACTGACTGCCGTGCGTGAGGCGTCCTCAGTCTCAACCTACGATTTCGCCATATCACGTCCTTTGATATCTATATCTCGGTGTTTTATGTCTATTCTGTCGAGTCTTGTACCGCCTTGACTGTTCCCGTTGATCCTAGTGGTCGGAGGCAAGTGAGAAACAATCCTAAGACCGCGACCCTGCCGGCCCGCCTCTAGTAGCCATCGATGCAGCAACAAGCGTCGTTATTCGCGATCATTTCGTACCGACGAACTGCCGTTCCAGAGTCACCTGTTGATTTATCGTAAAGGCTTATTACAACTTTAGAACACTCGGTAGGCTTGGTATCGCACTAGGAGTTTTCGACCCACTGACTTACTTTCCAGGTTTTTGCTCGAATGCCACGTATTCGTTGGATACACTGTTTGCATAGACCGGTAACAGACGAGATTGGCTTTCCACCATCTTCTCTGGCTGTGCAGACGGAGGAATACGATCATGGCACAATGAACGAATGGCCCTTCAAGTCGACAGGGAACCCCACAGGTTCCGAAAAATCTACCAGGTTTCATCTACTTTGTCGTTCCCATCTCAACATCTCGACATGGCCCGGGGATTGACATTCGCAAGAATGCCGTAGTATCAAATCAATAGGCTAAACCATCAGCACATATATATAGCCCCCTTGAACACGAGTGATCTTCCTTTAGGATCACGACGACCTCCCAAAGTCAAGTAGCAAAACCCCCCCTCCCTCCTTTCCCCGGACCCCCTTTGTCACTCTTTATACAAGATGAGAAAGTCGCTCCTTCAGTTGGCTCTGGGCCTTTTGGCTCTTCCTTCGACAGTGTTCGCCGCGTTTGGAATCACTAGTTCCAGCGGAGTCGTCACAGTCGACAGCGGTGCAGGACTTGTGATCAAGAGTGAGTCCCCCCAATCGGGTTGCCCCGGGGTTCAGCCCACTCTCAGCCCTGACGAGAAAAAAAAAAAAACCTGACCCTTTTTCACTCAACAACAGTCAACTCTTCGAACGGCGACATCACCTCGATCGTCTACAGCTCCAAACAACTCCAAGATTCTTCGAAGTTTACGCATATAAGCTCCGGCCTTGGCTCCGTGACCACCACGACCTCGGTCTCTGGCAACTATGCAAAAGTGACGTTGAAGACGTCCACGTTGACGCAGACGTACGTCGTCGTCAACGGACAAAACAATCTCTATATTTCGACCTATACGACTGCCGAACCCTCCGTAGGCGAATTGAGGTTCATCGCCCGTTTGTCGAAGAGCGCCCTACCGAACGGTGTCACGGCTGCAGAGGTCAATGGTGGAACGGCCATCGAAGGTTCCGACGTTTTCCTTCTCAATGGCCAGACGAGGAGCAAATTCTACTCGAGTAAACGGTTCATCGAGGACCAGGTGCATGGTGTGACCGGAAGTGGTGTCGGTGTCTGGATGGTACTCCCCGGAACCGCCTACGAGGTACGTATACCTTCAAAACAAAAATTATAAACACATTTTTTGACCTTTTTCGGAATGTAGACAAGTTCCGGAGGTCCTTTCATGCGCGATATCAATAACCAAGGTAGCTCCCAGCAAGAGCTCTATTGGTGTACGTACTACGTTTTACCAATGTCGTTCGCCAACTAACCTTGGTACTTTATCAGATATGAACTCTGGTCACGAACAAACGTACGGTCCTTGGCTCTTTTCTTCTCTCATACTGACATTAAGCCTCCCTGACTGACCTGATCAGCGAATCTTTCCGGTGAGTTGATGCATATCAATACTCAGGATTTCTATTCCTAACTGTGTATTAGAACTGGCTTCTTTGGTCCTTATGCGCTGGTCTTCAACTCTGGATCTACTCCTTCTGCTTCGCTAGATACCTCGTTCTTCGGCAGCTTGGGAGTAACAGGCTACGTCGGATCGTCTTCTCGAGGTAAAGTCACCGGCAGCATCTCCAACGTTCAAAGCGGATACACCGTCGTCGTCGGCTTCAAAAACTCTGCTCAACAGTATTGGACGACCGCCTCTGGTTCTTCCTACACGTCCCCGTTGATGAAACCGGGAACGTACACCGTCACTCTGTTCAAGGGAGAACTCGAAGTTGGCACGGGATCTGCGAGCGTATCTGCGGGAGGCACAACTACTGTCAATCTAAGCAGCAACGAATATATTCCAAATGCGCTTTGGTCTATCGGTAACAGCGACGGAACGCCAAAGGGGTTCCTCAAGTAAGCACTGGTCCTCCTTTCGATTATCACGTTTGCTAATAACCTTCCCTTTCTCCTTTTCCCTCAGCGCCGACAAGATTGAGACCATGCATCCGTGAGTGTTTACCAATGAGGCTCTATAAATCATATACTCAACCTAAATCTAACTAGATCGGACTCGAGAATGTCTTCGTGGGGCCCTGTTACGTACACGATCGGCTCTTCCTCAGCTTCGTCATGGCCTATGGCACAATTCATCTCTGTCAACAACGGAAACAAGATCGTTTGGTACGTTCCCGTGTCCTTTTTTTCTGGAGTGCAAATTTAATCCTGATGACGACTGTATTATATATAGGACCGCGAGTTCGTCCCAAATCGGCGCACGCACTTTGGTGATCCGCATCACTTCCAGCTTTGCTAGTGGAAGACCCGTCGTAACCGTGAACAGTTGGACAAGTTCAACCCCCGCTGGTACGCATTCTAAGCCTCCCCAAAACTTTTCAGGTTTTTTTTTTGTTGACCCTCTCTCTTTTTTTTCTTCCTCCTTGCAGCTCCGACCAAGATTGATTCTCGAGGTGTCACTCGCGGCACGTGGCGTGGAAACAACCAAGCGTTCACTTACTCGATCCCTTCGGGCACACTCATCGCTGGGAAGAACACCTTTACGATCAACGTCGCCAGTGGTTCGAGTGGCGACACTTTCCTTTCCCCCAACATCGTGTACGACTCAATCGTCTTATACTAGACACTCAGTCCCATAGAACCAAATTCCCTCGTATGGGGAAAGACATTCGTTTGCATATTTACTTTTATATACCAAAAAGTCGTTCCGAACTTGCATAGCCGAGGTGAAACTATTAGGCAGTATAGACGATACATAAGCTGTGGCGAATGAGTCTGATCACGTAGCGGTATCTGAGCGAACGGTGAGATGCTAGCAAGGGTAGGGTTGAGATTATTACTCACAATACCAATACTCGTCAACAAGAGGCAACCAGCCTTGAATGACACCAGAGAGCAAACCGAGCAGTGGTTTGCTTTCCAAGCTCTGGCTGAAGTTTTCCAGTTTCGGTCTCGTCCACTCGCTCCAAAGCTCTCCTCTGAACAAGTACCAGAAGATCTCTCGATCTCTACGAGCATACTCAAGTCTCTCCAATAGATTAGAGGACGAGGGTGATGCGGGAGGTGATCGACGGAGATACCACGACAGAACCGACATTGCGACGGAAACCACCAGTGGTGTGCGCAGCGGATTAGCCACTGGACCCGAATTATAATTTATACTGGTACTAGCGATACCACCCTTGGGTATGTTGAGATTGCTCGCCGTTGGACGCAAGAGAAGAACAAAGATGAGTGGCCGGAGGACGTAAATGATTTCCGACGTCCAGTGTCCCAAGCCTGTCAGTGGTTGGAGGAGGGTCGTAGGTGACTTGATGAGAGCGGGAGTCAGTGCCTTGGGGAGGAGATAGTCCTCTATTACGGTACGGGTCAGAGGCTCGCTAGACAGCGACGAGAGGAGTGGGTGTGGCTTGCCGGTAGGATCGAAAGGTACATGATTGTTTGAAAGATGTTTGGGAACTTGATCTTTTTCCAGCTTGTCCTCTGGTGACGAAGCTTGAGGGGACTTCAATGGTGGCGATTCTGGAGTGAGATCGATCAGGGCCGGTAGAGTCGTTGGGTCCACATCCCTCTCTGGAATTGGTGGGTGGATCGTAGGTCGTTTTGTGCGCTGGAGAACGGCCAAATTCAAGACGGCCCTGCAGAACTTTTTCAGAACCAAAAAAGGATGACAATCCGGAATCGCCTACTTTGTGAGCTCCAGTAAGAAAATACCTCTCCATCTTCCTTTTCGACTCGTAAATCGCCCCAAAAGCATTTCAAGTACGAGTTGAGTGAAGCGTACCACCTCCAATCCTCTCGCACCCCATCGATAAATGCCGTCCTGTTCACACCATGCTCGCGTATATCGCGTATGCGCATTCGGAGGTATCAATTCTTTTGCCGCCTTGGGGTTCGTCGATTTCACGAGCGCGAACCGGCGAGCGAGCAGGGTGTCATGATAGAGGGAGAGGAGATTGAGAGTCGAAGTCACTAAGAGTAAGAGAAGAGAGAACAGATATTGTGAGCCGGAGTATCAAATCGTTCATGGTAGATAGGACTCACGCGCCTCTCCAACAATCTCCGCATCCTTGAATCGGCCAGGTAGAAGCCATGTTAAAGAGCGTAAAGAGGACTCAATAGTCCCAATGGTGGAGGAATTGGTGATTAGAAAGGCCTCATAGCGTGCTTGAAGGTTGCTCATTGAGGCCGGTTCAAAGGTAAGGGCTAAGTTCCAAATTCCAGCCTCACGTGGAGAAAGGTGTACGTCAACGAAAATAATTCAATAGGCCCGATGAGGGCAGCAATGTTTTGGAAGCACAGATGTATACAGGTAGTTTAAAGCTAGTCTAATCGGCGATCTAGTATCTAGAACTTGAGCCCAATCCGAATCCTCTTGCTCGTGGCCCTTCGCTAGCACGTAGGGACATGTTCCCAAACCCAGCAAGGGAACTCATACTACTGCCTCCAGAGCCTTCCCTTGTGATGTTTGAAGTCATACTTGGGCCACCGATACTGCGAACAGATTGATGGGTTCTGCCGCCTCCGCTGCCGCCACCACCTGAAAGCCCCTTCACTTTGGTTTCGGCCTCGACGATCTTGGTCTCTACCTCTTGAACAGTAGTATCTATCCATTGCAAGCTCTTCAGATGTGCATTAAGTACGGTGGCAATCTGCATCAATGGATCCTCAGATCCTTGAGCGTCCGAGTCTGCACCAGTAGTGACATTGCTGGTCGAGGATTGAGTTGGAGCAGTGAGGGAGTTGACTGATTCGATCATTTGGGAAAGCGATTTGGATAGATTGTCGAGTTGTGTATTCAGCTCGGCGGCGAGAGCGTAGCTTCAAGCACATTAGAGTTGAGAAGAAAACACAGAGGAAAGAGCAGACAAACCTCTTGTCTCGTTCTGCATCAGCCGGACCCATGTCAAACACCCTCACGCTTCCGGTGGAGCCAGTTTCAAGGATTTCTCTTGCTTGCTTCTCGTATGAATCGAGTGCATTTGCAAGCTCTCTTTGTTGTTGCTCCACGTGATCCAGATTTGCGTCTATAGCCACTTGCGTGGATTCAGCATCGATCAGCTTCTGCTGTAAATGAGCAATCTGTTGCAAATAATTAGTGCATATTATTCTCGTTAATGAATGAACTCGCCTGCTGCCCGTTTTCACTCAATTCTCTATCCCAGTGAGCGATTTCGTTCGCTAGACCGCTAAAGTCGCGAGCATGCGAATCTAATTCGCTGGCCCAACGGGATACAATTTCCTCCAACGTCTTTCCCTTCAAAACAGACGGAGCAACACTCGCCAGAGGAGCAGCAGATGTCGCAGGCCCAGGAGCCAAAGAGGGTGGAATTGTCAGTGCAGATGATGTGCTTGGCGCAGCAGTAGTGGTTTCTGCAGGTTTTGTGGTCGCGGTTGTCCCCGCGGTGGGCGTTGCTGCCGCACCTGCAGCGGCAGTGGCAGCGGCAGTTGCAGGTGTAGCACCGAATAGGGAGGTCGTTGCTAGAGCTGGAGTAGCTGGTTTATCACTTGTGGCAGCAGCAGCAGCAGTAGCGGGCGCTGCCGCTGTTGAGCTAGTTGCAGTGGTATCCGACTTTTTATCGTCGAGCTTTCCCCATGTAAAACCGGTTAGGGACGGTGCCGGTGCAGGGCCTTTCGCGGCGGTAGTTGTCTGACCTAGAGCACCTAAGCCTGTTTTTGCAGCATCTGCAGGAGCTGTTGTACCTAGGAAAAAAGGTAAGTAAACTGTATCCTCTTCCGAGAGTGGCTTGAGATCTTACCTGCCGTCACCGAAGCGGCCCCAGTTGTGGATAGAGTGGGTATGCCGCCAAACAGGCCACCCGTTTTTGCAGGCGGATTTCCGAAGAGACTTGGCGTTGTGGCTGCTGGCTGATTAGTGCCTGTCGTGGCAGTAGGGGCGGCTCCAAAAAGTGAGGGGATTGCAGGCGCCGATGTGGTTGTAGCAGCGGTAGTGGATACAGGCGGAGCCCCAAAGAGGGAAGGGGTAGAAGAAGTGTTTCCAGTCGTTGGTGGATTCGCAGTAGCTGGTGTCGTACCAAATAAACCACCGGGCCTGACTCCAAATAAGTTGGTGGTGGTGGCGGGAGCTGTAGTAGTGGTGGGCTGCTTAGCAGCTGCAGCTGCGGAAGTAGTTTGTGCTGAACCAAATAGACTACTTGTGGGCGCACCCCCTGCAGCTGGAGCCGTACCAAAAAGCCCACCCGCTGTGTTACCGAAAGATGGTGCACCTCCAAAGGGACCCTTAGCTGGTGTCTCTGTATTCGTTGCAGCGGGTGCTGCAGGTTCAGCAGGCTTGGTTACCCCGAAGGAAAACCCGCCAAAACCACTTGGTTTAGCTGGGGTTGTAGTAGCTACGCATTCATGTAAGATTTGAATTTATATAACTCGGCATTACAAACACACCTGAACTGATTCCAAACAATCCAGGCGTAGCGGCTGGAGCAGTAGCTGTGGTATTTGAGGTATTGCCTTGTGCAGGAGTTGGAGTCTCTGGAGGCTTTCCCCACCCAATGAAGGCGGCTGTTCCCGTGGCAGGTGTTGCTGTTTAAGAATAGAAGAATGATCGTGTAAGAATATATGCTATCAGATAGAAATAAAGGTTAAAATTGTTCACTTACGCGTTCCTGGAGTCACTCCAAAGGCGTTAAATGGGGCCGGGGATGCTTGTCCCGGAGTTGGTGTCGCCTTGTTAAAAAAACCGCCACCTCCTAACCTTACTCCGCTAGCTGGTGTAGTAGTGTTGTTGTCAGCGGTAGTTTTAGTGGGTGTACTTGTTCCTGCACCAAATATCCCTCCTCCTCCCAAAGCTGATGGTGGATTCGCACCAAAAAGCCCCCCTCCTGTGGTTGCATTTGAAGATCCAGCTGCTCCAGTCGTACTCAGTGAACCAAATCCTCCAAATCCGGTTGCTCCAGACCCTGTCGTTGTTGAGGAACCAAACAAGGAAGGAGGGTTTGTACCCGTGCCTCCTGCAGGAGGGGGAGCACCAAATAGACTTCCACCAGTGTTATTACCAGCTCCAGTTGTCCCAGTGTTCGCTGGCGCACCAAACGCGCCTGCCCCTCCAGCTGCAGCTGCAGCAAAAGGATTTTGGGCTGGTGTTGAACCTTGGTTCGGTTGCCCAAAGCCGCCGAATCCCGTGAAACTGGGCGTTGTACCGGTACCAGACGCGGTATTCGACGTGTTTTGAGTATTACCTGGAGTGTTAAACGAGAATGCCATTTGGCGCGGTACAAACTTGGACGCGTCCACGACCACCACCCATTATAGAGCTCTGTCCTCCTTTATATCGAAATCTCTCTTTGCCAAAGGGAGAGTGATGTTGGAGTACTTTTACATCTCCTTGGAGGATTATATACCTTGTTATAATGTAGTTGGCCAACGACATCTCATGGTCAACTATCTCTCGGGATAAATGAAGATATTTGCATGTTGGGAAATACGGATCAAGTGCAATAATTATACAGAAAACAAGTCTCAGCGTGAATATCCCTAGCCAGCCTTTCGTGCTAGCCGCTACATAAGCCAAGGTAATTAACTCTCGAGTGATCCGAAAACAAATTATTAACTCAAATGCAGACCTAATCATAACATTCCGGAGACTTTATCCTGCATATTTCCGGCGGTTGGTGGCAGGGAGCTTTGCCACTCGACCTCTTCCGAAATGACTCTAACCCCTCAAGTACCCCTCAAAGTCGGCGTTCTGGGAGCAACTGGGACAGTTGGCCAGAGATTCATTCTCTTGCTGTCCTCCCATCCCTTTTTCCAACTCCATGCCCTCGGTGCATCGTCTCGATCAGCAGGTATGGCGTACGCAAAGGCAGTAAGATGGAAACAAGTGTCGCCTATCCCAGAAAACGCTAGGGATCTCGTCGTCAAAACTTGTGTGCCGCAAGAGTTTGCCGAGTGCGCAATCGTCTTTTCGGGCCTCGACGCCGATGTCGCTGGGGATATTGGTAGGTCATTTGGCTCACACTTCGCGGGTTACACTGACTCTACGGATAACAGAGGCCGCGTTTAGAGCCGCCGATTTAGCCGTATTCTCCAATGCCAAAAACTTTCGACGGGAGCCTGCAGTACCACTCATTGTCCCTTTGGTCAACACATCTCATTTATCGATGGTACAATATCAGCGATCTCAACTCTCTCTACAAAAGGGGTTCATTGTAACCAACGCCAACTGCTCAACGACTGGACTCGTTATCCCCCTAGCGGCCTTGGAGAAAGCTTTCGGCCCGATCGACACATGCATAGTCACGACTATGCAGGCCATATCTGGGGCCGGTTATCCTGGAGTTCCATCGTTCGATATATTCGATAATATCGTTCCCCATATCGGCGGCGAGGAAGAGAAGATAGAGTGGGAGGCGGCGAAGATCCTTGGAGGAATATCAGAGGATGGAAAATCGTTCGATTTGAGAGCATCTGCACCTCTCAATGTCTCCGCCAGTTGTAACCGCGTTCCCGTTCTCGAGGGTCACACGGAATGTGTCTCTGTGCGTTTTGCCAAAAGACCACCGCCGAGCGTGGAGGACGTCATCAAAGCTTTGCGGGTGTTTTCATGTGAAGCTCAACAAGTAGGATGCCCCTCTGCACCCAAGGAGGTCATCTTCGTTCACGAAGAAGTCGATCGACCCCAACCACGACTGGATCGTGATTACCAAAAGGGAGCAGGAGTTAACGTCGGGCGTATCCGACCATGTCCTGTCCTTGACATCAAGTTCGTCGTTCTGTCGAATAATGTTGCCATTGGAGCGGCGACAAGTAGCATAATCAACGCTGAGTATGCGGTCCTCACCGGTGTGGTCTCCCATTAGTTATCCATTGTATATGGCTTTAAACTTGGAATGCATTGAAGCCTCAAAATCGAGTTGATGAACATGTTCAAACGAGTTCTACAAAAAGACATGTATTCTCTAGCGCGGACTGGCCTATGAAGAGTGGAGAAACTTCACAGTTACGACTATCAGTTTATATTTTAGAGGAAATGATGCGGAAAAACAAGTCGTCTTAATGCATAGCCAAGATGTTAGGGGCTCAACAACTCCGCTTAAAGCACAACTTGGACCCTACCCGATCCTGTCTAACTCACAAATACAGCTCCAACTGTACCAGTACCATATTTGATACAAGATACATTATAGAGAATGATCTATCGCTGAAGCGTTCATGCGCATGAATAGCAGAAGAAGTACAAAATCAGTAGACAATCCGTGGAAGTGATGGCGTCGTCGAAGGTTGTTACTGTGATGTCGGAATGTGACATTTCACCTTCTTATCTGTTATTCTCTTAGGGGACATGCATGGTCATCGCTGTCTGATCTTCAAGTGGGCATTAGGGATGGGATAGCCTGTTGAAAGCCCACGATTTGCTATTTTGCATATTTTCTCCCAGTCACTCAGCCCTTTGGACTCAAAATCGTTCTTGATTGGGCTCTGGAGTTGTGAAGCTCGTTAAGAAGATGGAGCAATGGTGGGCCTCGCAACTCGTCTATCACCTCCGGCGAGGCCACTCACAAATTTTTGTAGGAAATGTGGTCATGAGCCATGACAAATGAGACTCAAACTCAATTTTCGTTACTTGTCTTCTTGAAAGGGCGGTAAATTGGATACGGGCTGAACATGTTAGTGGATGAAGATGTCTGATGTCCACTGCGTGCTAAGCTATAATGCTGATCGGTGAAAAAATGTGAGTAGTGGTCTACCAATGATATATCATATAACAAAATGTGACCATCAATCCATTCTTAGGTATCACAGACACGACATCAGTGAATTGCCGTATTTGATGTACTGGTTCATATCTACTCTCTCCTAAATCCTCCATGGAGAGCAATTTGTCACGCCGCGGTGAATCGTACATCTGGTCCTCTCTTTCCATCCCCAGGGTCCTTTTGATTACAACGTCAGCAAGTACTCTTCATCCAGTCGCCAATCACCCCGGTGCGCCTATCGTTGCTCATTTTCGGTATTCGCACCCATATAAGAAGAAAAAGGCCTTGTCGCAAGGTCGCCCTTCTGTAGCCAGTCCCACCGGTGGCACCAACACCTCCGTTGATCACATCAGTTCTCATTACTGTCATTCCGTTCGTCGGAGTCTGTTTTATTGGTCAGCTAGCAAATCGGCATATCGGAGTATTCTCGCAAGGATATATGGGGGGATGCCAAGTCCGTGCATTTCCCTGTATGCTGGTTCAATTAGAAGCCCAATCTTCGCGCCTATTTCCCTCGAGGTTCAAAAGGGTGGGTCTCACGACTGTTTTCTTCACCTCTGCCCTCCAATACTCTCCAATACCAGACTTTCTTTCTTGTTCCTCACAATGGGTTTCAGACATCCTATCATAGCTATCATAACCCTTGCAATTTCTTCGACTCTAGCTGCACCTTCGCTCGAAATTAACGTTGGCGGTCTGCATCGCCGTTCGGATTTTCCGCAAGAATACCATCTGCATCGACGACACGAATATATCGAATCAACTGGCCAAAACCCATCCGTTCAGCTCACTGTTCCTCTCAACAACATTGCGTGCTCTCAACAACGCACCGACTCACCGCGAGGAGGATGGGAACGAAAGCCTCTCTTCCGAATGCCCTTCACTTCCTCTTTCGCCAATCGTTGCTCGAATGGGGGAGGTACGCCAGTCTCGTTATCTCCCGACAGCGCATCATCTGCCTTGTCTGGAAAGACGATCGGTGGTGGTACTCGAAACGAGATTTATGGCTCTGCTCAGTATGGGAGTGGGTTTGGGACGTATACTCAGACTGGAGATTCGACGACATATGAGCCAGACCTAACGCTCAATGTCTCCGGCCATACGTCGAACTTAGCTTTTGGGTTCCTTCCTATCCCTTGGGGTGACTATCGTGGTGCAGATATCCTATCCAAAGCTTGGCAAGGCTATCTACCTGGTGAAGGATACACATACCGCATGTCGCCTAACCCTTATCCCGCGTTGTACGCCGGTTGGATCGCGAGGAAGAATGGGGACGACCGATCACGATTTGATATCATCGGTGACGCGTCGACGATTAACGTGATCGCGGACGTGCTCACACTTCCAACCGACAAGGGAGGATGTGGCGCCGATGCCCTGTTCGTCCAGGACATCTCGTATGTCTCAAACGTAACAGAGCCGGCGGTCGCCTGGACAATGCAGGCGATCTTGGCGTTTAATATCCACTTGCACCCATGGAACATTATCCAGTATTGGCGAGGCTCCAGTGTGGCCATCGGCAACTCGACTTACAACAATGCGTTTGCGCATCCGAATGCGACTAGCCAGAACTATTGGGCCGCATCGCCACTCGATTTGACAGGGGTCGATGCGGACTGGTTCAATTGCTTGAATAGGACAATTGCGGCCGTGATTCCGATCGTAGACCCTACCCTGGTTGTACGAAATCGCAAGACTCCAGGACAGATTGCGGGAATTGTAGTAGGGGTGGTTATACCAGTCCTCTTAATCGCTGCTGCTGTTGTCTTCTGGCTCCTTCGTCGACGGAAGGCAACGAGCACAATACCAGCAGCTGATGGAAAGACCGTATCTCTACCCTCCAAAAAGGCGCATTCTTCCCCTCGATCAGGAAGCGTGACAGGAGCTGAAGAGATGTCTGGAGAAACAGACGGACTGATGGGATCTAACTGGGACGCGAGAGCAGGGCGTGGAGGTGCACAGTCTGAGTGAACGGGATGAAAGAAAAGATTCCTTCACAGGTTACTATTTGACTATCCGTGACTCAAATTGCTTGTGCTTATATCTTTCTTTCTTTCGGGTGTATGATCCTTTGGTCGTGTTATACTTATCCGCCTGTTGTTCATAAAATGATCCGCATGTTAATCATAAACGAATTTCGAGCCGGAACTGCACGTCCTGTACTCTGAATGAGATATGTCCACAATAAAAAGGTACCTATGGAGCAGCCTCAGAACATGCCGCCAGGTGGCGGAGTTTGAACTCGCACCTCAAACCCAACCTACCATTCGCTTTGACCCAGGCCTGGTTGATGATATCACATCATTCATTATGTATCTTAAAGCGACCAATTGGAATAACCTACTTCATACTATCTGCCACGATCGGTTGATCTCTGCTTTCGAGTGGTGAATCGGACGTTGTGGACAGAAAGCTAGAGATTTTCGGCTCTATTCTCGCCATTTGAATGCTTGTGACTTTACTTTAGTCTACTCTTTCCCTTTCATCAAGCCACTTCATGGGCAACTACTTTCAACTACAGGGATGGCTGGACATCGACCTAACCCCACTTACAAGAATTTAGCGAGTACGTGAACTCGCTTAGGGTAGCACATATTAAATGTTTTCTGATTATGAAGCCAGCAGATATACAATTTACTGCTTTGGTCCATCCACATTGCTCTACGAGTAGCATTTCATGGCTCGCTTCCTTTTCATATGGATATATCCTCCATTGACATTTCGGATAGACTGAATATCCCTGCAAAATGGCCGTGGCAATGAAGTCGAAGGATCTAGAAGACCGCCATCAGACCCATCGGGAGGTATCCTTCCACTGGTGTTTTCAACGCCTCTTCTGATTATTCGATATTGTCCTTCATCACCTATTAAGGTTCCATCACCCTGGTAGATTGGCCAGAGGATACGGAGTATTTTCGCACGCCTTTCCGGATACTGAGTCTCACCCGGTATCCGTCACAAACGCGACGGCTGTGCTTCTTATTGAGACGCACATCGCTTATTGCCGCCTACATTTCCTTGCCTTTTAAAGGGTGAGTTCCACAATGCTTATCTCCATGTGTGTGTCCCCCCTCTTTTCCCTCTACCACAGACGCTTTCTTTCCCTTTCTCCGCAATGAGTTTCAGATATTTTGTCTTATCTGCCATACTCCTTTCAATTTCTCCAACTCTAGCCGCACCTTCGCTCGAAATCGACACCGACGGTCTCCATCGACGTTCAGATTCTCCGCAAGGACACCACCTTCAACGACGACACGAATATATCGAATCTACTGGCCAAAACCCGTCCATTCAACTCACTGTCCCTTTGAACAACGCTGCATGCTCTCAAGAACGCACAGACTCACCCCAAGGAGCATGGGAACGAAAGCCTCTCTTCCGACTACCCTTCACTTCCTCTCTCGCTAATCGCTGTGCGAATGGAGGAGGCGCACCAGTCTCGTTATCCCCGGACAGTGCATCGTCCGCCTTGTCTGGAAAGACGATCGGTGGTGGTAGTCGAAACGAGATTTATGGCTCTGCTCAGTATGGGAGTGGGTTTGGGACGTATACGCAGAGTGGAGATTCGACGACATATGAGCCAGATCTGACGCTCAATGTCTCCAGTCGTACGTCGAATTTAGCGTTTGGGTTCCGTCCTATACCCTGGGGCAATTATCGTGGCGCAGATACTGCTGAAAAGGCTTGGAAAGACTATCGACCTGGGTTTGGGTTTGCAAGCTCGATGATCGGCCACGATTCGACGCTCAACGCCGGTTGGATCGCGAGGAAGAATGAAGACGACCGATCCCGGTTTGATATCCTTGGTGACGCTGCGACGCTCAACATAATCGCAGACGTGCTCACGCTGCCGACGGATAAAGGAGGATGTGGCGCGGATGCAATATTCGTTCAGCCCATGATGTACACCTCTTGGACGAATCCAAACGACACAGGAGCTGATACGGTGCCGAACTTGGCCATGTCCGAGGGGACGATTATGGCGTTTACGATCGCTTTACATCCATGGAACATCATCCAGTATTGGCGAGGCTCTAGTGTGGCCATCGGCAACTGGACCTACAACAATGCGTTTGCGCATCCGAATGCAACTAATCAGGACTATTGGGCCGCATCGCCACTCGATTTGACAGGGGTCGATGCGGACTGGTTCAATTGTTTGAACAGAACAATTGCGGCCGTGATTCCGATCGTAGACCCTACTCTTGCTGTACGAAATCGCAAGACCCCAGGACAGATTGCGGGGATCGTGGTCGGCGTGGTTGTTCCTGTCCTTTTGATCGTTGCTGCTGTTTTCTGGTTCCTTCGTCGAAGGAAGGCGAAAATCACAGTACCAGAGACCGACGGAAAGAATGTATCCGTGTTTGGAAAACACGTACATTCGTCTCTTCGATCGGGAAGTGGAACAGGGATAGCGGAGACCCCTGGAGAGAGTGTTGAAGGTGGAGAAAAGAAAGCATAGAGAAAAGCGGAGTAACTTCTCCGAATTTCTGAATATTCGACTATTTGCGATTCGCGTTGCCTGATACGATACTTCTTTTTATGTGATGATTATTTGCTCTTGTTACCTAATTCTCGCGATTATATTTTTTATATCAAGGGAAATTTATCTACAATAAACGACTTTCATGGAGAGAGTCTTAGAATCCATTCTCCTAAGTGGTAAAGTCGGAGTTTGAACTCGCGTCTTTGGACCCCACCATGTCGTCGCGGCTCTGGGCAGTTGGCGGCTTCCTTTTTTCTCGTCTTCTATAAAGGGCGACTCGCCAGCAATATAATCACCTCTTCACGCTAACTGACATGGTCGGTTGGTCTCTGCTTTTGGGCGACGAACCGAACCATGTGAGCAGAAAGCTGAAGACAGTGGCGATCGAGCTGCGTCAAAGGCAATATAGTCTGTCCAAAAGCATTATATCTCCTACCGACTCGATCAGGGTTGATCGACTGGGAAATGTCTTCTTGTCTAAAGTCGCAAGAAGAAAAATCCTCGACTTTGAGGAGTGAGCGTTTCGTATCTCCGGGCATGTACTCCTCGAATACGGAGGTTTTTGCATCTCCTAACTTTGGAGTAGACGAGACGTATAAGATAACCATTTGATGCACGACTATGTTCATTGATTCCCTCCAAGGAGGAACCTCGAGCTGTTTATTTTTCCCTTCTATGTTATGCGATATCAAACAACACGGAACTTCTCTCCTCTTATCGTCATTCCTTTATGGGTGCTGTGAGTAATGTACAATCTCGATATATACAACTTTCGTAGATATTAGATGGATCAATAGATCGTCTTGCTCACCAGGAAATTCTAGAGATACCATTGTGCACAACAGGTTTCAACTACCTTGGATCTTTAGGATCGTAGGGGGAGAAAGAGAATGTGTCTTGATCTGGGCAGAACCACATGAAGGAGCCAAGACGCGATCTTTGGAATGGGCCGTAGGTACACACAGACGAGTTCGTGATCCCCCACAAGATCGTGTCCAATAGCTTGGTAGAAGGTTTAATGCATAGGATTTCTGATCCATTGTGATGTAGCAGATAACTAATCAGAATACAACATCAGAAATGATGATTATACTACATTGGGATGCGGGGATGAGGAGGGTTAGTTCAGATATATATCTAGATCTCTATGACGCGACAGTCACATCCAGTGAAAGACAGAGTTTGTTTTCAATTCCCTATCACAATAAATTGCTCTCTTAGATGAACGCCTAATTGTGTATTCCCTCTAGCTTTGAGGCCATCAATTGAAATTGCCAGGCACCGACCTCTTGCCTCTTGCCTCTTGCCTCTCTGGAGCCCAAGGGTTCTATGCGGCTTCTATAAGCGAGTTTCTCCTCAAATACATATTAAAACGCAGGAATATCAGTCTCTCATCAAGGAATTCGACACTTTATCGGTACCAATGTCAGTGACGACGACGACGCCACGATATTCGCCGCCGCGCAAGGTCGCTGATGAGGTCCGGATTCTCGGCTCGATCAACGACGAGGGGGTGATACAGCTGTCTGATGGGACTCTACGATGCAAACACGGGTTGGAAGTATGTGCCACTTGCCCTGCAGACTATCGGTTCATGAGGGAGATCTTGGACGATGGCGGCGAATTGCAGTGGATGGACGACGATGATTTCGACTATGACGACGAATACGATGATGAGGCGACTGGGGATATAGAGATGAAGGAATGGCGAGCACAGTGCGAGATATGTGGGGAGCCTGCCCAACTTGCATGCGATGCATGCAAGCAGCTGCTCTGTACGTTCTCTACAACTCCTATAACATTCATTAATTAGGTTCATAGATTGCAATGCGGAGCACCGAGAGACGGTATGCGCTCCTTTGTCTCCATTCGGAAGCCTCGGAGACTGATACAAAGACAGAACAAACAAAAGCATGCTTCAGAATGTCCCGAAAGGCCCAAGACAATCATGTGAGTATTTCCAACTCGGTTATTCCAAATCATGTCTGAAATGAAGTGCAAAAAGATCGACCGGCCTCCTGCTCTCAGACTCAAACGAACTGCCGGACTCGACCATCCTCACCACGAACCCCATTCTTTCTTCTGTCAACCACAACTTGGATCTTTCGAACTCGTCGGATATTCAAACCGTCCTCGACTCGATCACAGCCTCCAAACCTCCAAGTGCAATATTACTCGTCAACCTCATTCGTCCATCCAAGCACTCTGAGCTTTTACCATCTCTGTACACATACATCAAAGACAGCGGCGGAACGGTGATCCTCGCCCTCGGGTATGGGAAGCAAGGAGCTTCTGTCACCCAATCAGAACTCGATGAAACCCTCGCTGCACTTGGCGTCTCATGGAAAGCTGGATCTGTGGAATCAAATCTATTCAATATGAACGAGATGATTGCACGAGGTATCAACTCGACTAATGCCAGTGCCAGTGGTAGCGGCGGTAGCGGCGACGAATCACCCCTGGCCGAACTGCTTCGTCGCAGTACACTTTTTCTCCCTCGTTCGTTCAGGGTAGAAGCTCTTCAATTGAAAGGGATACGAAAGAACGAAGCAGTATACCTCAGTACCGAATCCGCAAACGTCGCAGGAGATGGAGAAATCCAATCACCGACCGTATTCTCCAAAGTCGGAAAGGGTTGGTTAGGGTATATGGGACACACGACGATCGAAGGAATGTCACAGTACATAGTGAAAGCAATGGTCAATGCGCCTCCTCTTGTAGTTTGACTGGACAGTTTGTATTAGCTCGACACATAATCAGAATCTATACCAATTGTACAGAAAGCTACAAATATTCAGTGTTTGGTTTCGAAATCGAACGTGGTTTGACACATACATACCTGTCAATCATCCAGACTCGGGGACCCTGGCTCTAGCCCAATCATGGCCCTTACCAATAACTCCGTCATCGATTCACTATTCACGTCTCCAAGATAAGCAATCCTCCCCTTTCCAACGTTGGTGATTGCAGCAGCGGCGCTGACCAGACTCTTCTCCTTCACTCTTCCCTTTGGCTTGTCAATCAAATCGCCTTCACCTACGTAGACCGCGTCTTCCGCCGAGACACCCATGACTTGCAAAGCCTTCACCGAGAAAGATTGAGGTAGATTCTGACCATACTTGTAAAGTAACCGCTGAAGCGCTTGTGATCCTTCCCCTTCTCCCTCGTCCCCACCGCTCGAGTTAGCCATCCCCTGTTCCGTCGGAACCTTTACATTATTCAGATGAAATGTCTCTCTGCGATAGTTATATGACTTCCAATAGACCCCGAACCGCTCAAACACCTCTTGGAAATGATTCGCACGCATGAAACTGGGGAAACCAAACCCAAAGATAATGATCCCTCGTTCGTTTTTCGCGTATTTGATGAGCGCAGTCAACAAGGGTACGTGCTCCTCTGCACGGGGGTTGATACTGCTCATGAAAAGGACGGCGATCGGAACTCGAGGGTGACGGAGCCCCTTGATGGCAGCCGTAGGATTTTGAGCCTCGAATATATCGACAGAGGGCTCTATGGTCGAAAAGAACCCGTCCGCTATCCCATCCACGACGTCGTACTCTTCTCCCAGAGCGATTGCGAGTACTGATGGTCTGGCAGTTGGACCCGATCAGAATGGATCTAAAAGAAGCTGTAATGATCATGGTGACAAACCTGTTTTGCTCCGTGGGATTGGCCTTGTTGCAAGTGATTTTGTGCTTCTTCCAATCCTATTGACATAAGAGGCGCGTCAATCCCGAGTGTAAATTAGACTGATTAGAGACACCTTACTTTTTTCTGGTCCTCTTTCCCGCAGTCTGAATGCGGAAACAATTCTGTTAGCATGAGAGAGAGAGAGAGACGAATATGAAGAAGAAGAAAACGCCAGGCTCACAGTAGGTAACGTGACAACGACTACATTGATGCGGAGCGTCCTTTCTACAAACGACACATCGCAACCGTCTTGTAGGTACTTTCTCCCCTTTGCCTCCGTAGCCACCAATGGGATCCCCCTCTGGATCTGCATCGTCAAATGGCATATCCGATTTAGCCTCCTCGATGATGTCTCGCATAAACGTATAGTCGACGCAACACTTTCCACATATCTCTAGACCATGTCGTTTACACCGTAATGTCCCATCTGGTTGTTCGACAGGTGAATCAGCCATTTCGTGGACAAACGTTCCTTCGTGTCTTGGGTTCCTGGACGTTTGTGACTGGAATTTTAGCAATAGGATCTTTGGCTGCTCGTTAGGCTGGCTTCGCGATCTTGAGGGCTCGGCGTCAACACATTGGAGGGGGAAGAGATCCAAAACTCTGACAGAACCACATCGAACCGCCACCTTTCGTTTATCGCAACCATAGATTATAATGTCTCTTTCAAATGAATTTGATGACAGTCCTTCGTGGGGGGCACCGTCTCAAGCTGCTCCAGGCGACATCTTGCGCGATGCCATGCGAAAGGAGGCAATCATCAGGTAGAGCTTGCTTTCTCTTGGGACCTCTAACTCTCGATGACCTTGTATGATATAGGGACATTGTTTCTGGTCAAGAAGATCTCCGCGGTATGTAACTATTTCTCTTGGGTTCTCTCCTCAGCTTGTAGCCAATGACTTGCTTTCGTAGCCATCGTAGCCCGTGTTCAAAGTGTTCAAGAAGAAGTCGACAAACTCTCTTCAGGGAACGAAATGCTACAGACGTACATCGAGAACTTGTCCATCCAGCTACGAGGTTGATATAGCGTCAAACACCTTTGTCTCGCATAATAGTTGTATCCGCACTTTTTTCATAAAATTCACAGTTATTCTCACTTCATTCACCAAAGAATAAAGATGACCACTCATCTGGGTATTGACAGTCTAGCTACAATCATTGCTCGAACGGCGTGAAGTACTAAAACAAGCACAACAAATACAAACAAATACGCTACAAAGTAAACCGCGAATGGAAGGATAGAACGAAAGTCGAGTCGCAAAGGGCATCGCTCAGATGCTAAGAGGACTACAGCCGACAGAGACGAGTCCATCGCTAGAAAGACAAGACAAGTGATTAGAAATCTCTCGTCGGCGCATCATAGGCGAATATTCTACTCACTACTTGTCACCAGTGCAGCACACTGGTTGGGAAGAGCACGAATCCGAGCCACTAATGACAGGAACTAGGTTCCCAATAGGCGAGCATTGGAGTCCGACCATGAGATCGTCCAAAGGAAGTCCAGCAGCGAGCAGGCCACCGAGTGCGCCTTGCGAAGCCAAGTCTTGCGTCTGATGGAGGCTCTGGCAACACTGAGCGGTACCAACTAAGCAAACGAACATAATTATGTTAGCAATAGCCGTACAATCAGAAAGATGAGTAGACGCACCAGAGCAAGAGCCTTGGTTGGTGGCTTGAGGAGAGTTGATGAACTGGGGTTGCGACTTTGTGCGACGAGTAGAACGAGCCTCCTTGTATCGACCCATTCCTCGACCTCCATCGGCTGCACCACCGACCAAGATATCTTCAGCGCTGCTCTGAGCGATGTTGGAGCCTTGCACATTGCTGCCACCGACATTGGCAATCGCGAAAGGACCAGCGTTGACATTGGGTCCGTTGATCATGGGAACAGCGACAACGACTTGTACGCCGTGAAGCGCGGCGCCGGCGAGGAGGGCGAGGACGACGTTGAGGTTGATGTTGACGTTGGCGAACATTGCGAATGAAAGAGGGTAGTATGAGAGTGTTGCGTAGAACGTAGGAAAGGAAGCTTGAAAGTGGTATTCAAAGAGTGAACAAGAGCGATGGAATCAGCAGAACGACTGCGGGGGGAATACTGCGGCCAACGAAGAGAAAAGACGAGTGGTGGAGGAATCCAAGCTTTGCGCAGGCAGCTCGTCTTATATATGACCAAAAGACCCTAGGTGAAGGCACAGATCCTCGAGTGGATCTCGGTGAGAGCCTGCGGTTGTAACCCTACAGTCGAATTAGGTAACTCGGCCACAACGATGTCATCTGCTGCGAAAACCCCGTTGGATTCCATCTGTTGTAAGACAAAAATTGTAAAACTTGACGACCACTTCTGTGTTTCATACTCTCTTGCGTCGCTTCTTTTCTCGTTCCCCGTCTCCGCCACCTTGTGGAGCCGCCTTCTTCCCGCCTGAGACTACATCGCCTACTTCAACGTCCTCTTCGCAATCTGCCTTTATTTCCCCGTCGAGCTTTATCATCTTAGATATTGATGTCTTTTTAATCTTGTCTGGCACCTTCTCCCAATAGATCGATTCCGCTCGACCTTCAACGAGTTCTGCAACCATGTGGCGTTTATTCTCCTCCAGTCCAGATGCGGGTACTATTCCAACTGAATCATTCCCATCTTCTTGCACCAACGTATGATTCTTCAGATAGTTGACAAGATACTGAGATAGAGCTGGGTGTGGGAGACGAAGGTGGCACTACTCATTGTTAGCACCGAGTAAATGATCATGAAGCGAGATTACGAACAGAGCTCATACCCTTCGACCAATCCACATAGTCGATATCTTGTCTCTTCGAACCATCTCCGCACGCAAGCTCCAAGATGTGGTTAAAAAGACCTTTGAGGGCTGTTTTGTTCGTTTGGGGATGGAGGTTTTTCACAAATACAAGACAACCTTGGGGAAAGTCCCATTCCGGCGATAAAATTGTCGCAGGAGGTAGCTGGTCTGTCGGTTTCGATGGAGGTAAATGCGGAGGTTGATCACGGATGTTCGGGATACGCTCTCTATGTCCCTTTTCTTGGGGTTTCGTACTGTCGGGATGGCTTCGGGGTGGTTTGCGACCCATAAAGGCCTGTTGTGACTCCTGAGTGGCACGCTTAATGGCTTCGTAGAGAGCATTTTGTCGATCTAGATACTCTTTCTTGAGAGAACCCCACCTTTCGCTGTAAAACAATTATTTAGTAAATCCAAATGGTCGAGGTTGAATAAACGAACAAACTCAAGCATCTAAATCCACTCTCTTTTGCCTCCTTTATCACCCCAGCACGCTTGTTCCAATCACTTGATATATCCAAGTTCATCAAGTCCTCTTCTATACCTCCATCTCTATCATCATCATCCGATAGGGTCTGGCCCGTCCTCGCCACGACACCACCCCAGTCCCAGTCTTGTGAGAAGCGCTCAGCTTCAGCGACGGAACTGAATGTGACAAATGCGAATCCTTTGCAAGCGGGTATATCCCCCTCACTAGCCTTGTAGTGAGTTGGAAATTCCAAATTCTGAACTTTGGGTTGGACCGGATTGTCGTCTGGCATCTCCTCTTCATCCTCGGCTCCATGGAGCTTCGAAAGCATATAGACAAGATACAATGTTGCCGGTAAACCCCAATACTTGTGTGGTATGTTTTCCTAAGGGTACGTCTGTCAAGGGAGTTGTAGTCACAAAAAAAATCGATAGCAACAGCATGGCCAACAAGCTCGTAGAGTTGAACGAAAAAGATCAAATGGAGACTTACCACGTATACCGTGAGTTTCTCCCAGTCAGCTTGCGACCTTTCCCATATTATTTGAGACCCCTCGAGCCCCTGGCCGTCCAGTACCTCTTCTTTTTCTCGTAGAGAACCCCAATCGACTCGTCGTATGTTGTAGCTCCCGAGACTGCTCGTCGAATGCTTGTATCGCTGAGAAGTAGCCACCTTCATTTGAAGTTCGACAAAACCCGAACCATAATCCTTCAATGCCTGTACGACGGACGCCTCTGCAATATCCGAGCCCGTATCTTTGACAAGAGGGGAATCCGTAAGGAGACGCGAGAGGGCAAGAACTAAGACACCAACGATTAGTTATCATCAAATGGGTGAGACGAGACTTACAGCCATCCGTATTCTTATCACTGGCATAGCGTCGTAGATCATTTTTATTCCATAAAGCATAGTCACTCATCGCAGTTTCGATTAAAACGGCTAATTCGCATAGTGCGATCGGTTTATTCGGTTTTCGCTGATATTTTGAGCCTTTATTTGGGAAAGGTGATTGGTCTTTAGACTGTCTCCTACTCCATTCATCGTCTTTAGATGTATTTGGGTCTACTGTGGAAGATAGATGGTCGGTATTGGAAGAAGAGGCAGGGTCCAAGTGCATCTGGATATCTGTCGTTGTAGCTGCTCGTTTTGCTGCCACTCCTCGAGGGAGGAACATCAAGGACATTTTGAAATCTGATTCCTTGCAGGTTCGCTGAGCCTATATTGGGTGCCCAGGGTTGGAGTGGTGAGGTTCAACGTTGAACTTTGTGCCAATGAGGGCGCACCTTGGACCCAGTGACCATGGCGGCAATTGAGAACAAAAACGTAGACAGGTCCAAAGTACAATTATCCTCATTCTTTTCGTTTCTCTACTCACTTTGTTGTTCTCGCACTGGAATTTTCGTTTTCCTCTCCACACCAACTTTGGTATCAATGTGCTCACGTCAACAAATGTAAAGACTTCACCATTCCTTATACGGGTATTCATAAAACAGCACCCGGGAGTACGAACCTCGCAATTTTCTGGTGCCGACCTCCCGAGCGACCATGAATATCAGCTGTATACATGGCAAGTTTTTGTTCCTCCTCCTCCAACAAATATTTCAATTTTTATTCACCAAATGTTAAATCGACAGGATGGACGCCACGCTCCCCGAACTGCTCCTGACGTTGCGTAGCCTCTCATCCCCGTCACCTTCGTTTTTTCAACAAAGCACAACTAGAGGCACGAGTACGCAGGACGGCCAGATCCTACATTCCCATCTTGCCAAGTATACTTTCCGTGCTATTTACCCCGATCCTTCCGCCGGAGGTCGTTTTGAGAGTCGAGAGCTCGGGGTCGTCTTCAGCAAGGATTTATGCGAACCAAGTGTCTTAACCGAGAGTTATGAACCTTCATTGGTGGCCAAGGCAAAGGGAGATAGCGACAACAAGGAGGAAGAAATGGAAATGAAAGACGAGGCAGCAAAAGTGGAATCGATGGAGACGGCAGAACAACCCGTACTCACTCGACCTCCAAAAGACACTTCACCACCCCCAGGTGATTCTAATGCGAATCAAAATACTACAGAAGCGAAGGAGAATGCCAAATCATCACGGGAAAATCGAACGCTCTACGATCTCCGTTTCCGTCAGGGGGATTATCTCTCCGTTTCCGTCGTCTTACCTCCTCAACCAGGTAGCGGAGGCGTTGGCGGCGAGAAGTCGGGAGGTGCACCAGGCGGTAGTATAGGCATTCGAGGTTCCGCTCCAGGCGGAGATCGAAATCGGTTTGGACGAGATGAGCCTCGACAGATCCCTTGGGTCACCAGTCCAACAACAGCTGGGCCGACCTCAAGAGGTGGGTTTGGAGGAGGCGGTATTCGAAGAGGTAGAGGTGGTGCATCGTCTGGGGCAGCTGGTGATATTGGGGGTGGAGCAGGCAGAGGACTCGATCGGAATGGACCAACGAATGGGAGGAGGGACAGGGATGTTCCACCTCCACGGGATGACCGGCATGGGGATAGAGAGAGACGAGCATCCTTGAGAGCGGGCGGCCGGGAGGAAACAAACCGACGTAGTGGGAATAGACGTTCAAGGTCGAGAAGCCCGAGCAGGAGCCGAAATAATGCACGGCAAAGGAGCCGAAGTCGAGATCATTCCATGGCCTCATCCCGGTCTCACCGGCGCTCACGAAGCAGATCTAGGAGTCGTTCAAGAGTTCGTTCACGCTCACCAGTCAGAAGAGCAGGTAGATATGACTAATCTGATTCATGTTACTATCTTCTTGAACTAGTAACTTTCCTTGTCATGCGCATATCGCTTAGTTCAGGTGTATGTCCTGCGTTATGTTTCGAAAGATCATAACGAGTCGTTGCAACGTGGTTTGCATCTTAGGCGAGTCTTGCGTGGGATGGGCGTTCATAACGTTTCTTTGGTTGCAGGTGCAAAAACTCGGGGCGTGGGAGGAAGATGTCGTTCTGAGCACCATCCTGGAATCCCATCTTCACATTATAACCAGGACTTTTTGCCTTTCCATCCTTCTGCTGACCTTCGACAAAAACATTATTGCCGCTCGCCTGGGCCCAGTAGATCATTTGCTTCGCTCCACGAACGCAACGGCTGGGATCATTTTCGCACCAGACTGGGGGTTTGGCAGGGGTAGATAGTGGAATAATGGAAGTACTTCCAGTAACGTGACACCTGATTCCAAATATAACCGGTCATAAGCATACGACGCTCAAGGCAAACTAGCGTAGAGCGATATACTTACTTGTAGGGGTGGATGTACATGTTTATCTGACCGCATTTACCAGGTAGCCATCTAACGATTGTCAGCATTCTCACGGCCGGTTAGAGGAGCCCCTACCCCCAGACACAGTGGCATCCCCCTGATAAGAACGTATAAGAAGCATACTGCATGAACTAGATCGGGACATACCTTTGGGACATTTAGGCAGCCCGGCGGGAACCTCATAGGTCGTGATCCGCTTCCATGGTGTGCTTTCGCTGTGTTACCAGCAAACTTCTCGAGAATAAAAGGTGCTCACTGATACTTGACAGTGAACACTACCAGGTTTTCAGCTGTCACTTTGTTGATATCATTCTAGTAAATCAGCAAGCCAGTACCCAACAAGCACAATATGCGCGCTCACTTCATAGGATATCGCGAAAGCAGTTCCAGCAGCTCCCATCTGATCTTCTGTATGAACTAGATCATCTTTAGCGTAAGAAAACCGACGAGAATAGACAGCCTACAGTTCGGAGACAAGAGACAGCCGGCAGAGTTGAGTGGTTCTCCCCTAGTATGGGTACTAGAGTAGTCTTCGGGGTGGTGCTTTCCATCCCCCCAGTCGGTAGTACGCCTTCCACCATACGAAAGACTTGTGAAGGCTCGGTTCATGGCAATTTCAACCGTAAATGTCCCACCAGCTGGCCTACAACGAGAATTAGATTGACGAGCGCTGCTGCCAATATTTTCGAAACAAACAGTTCAAGAAGGTCTCCAGGAGCGGGGGGAAACGCATCGCACTGAGAACGGTTACGTGGACGTTGACTTGACTGGTAACTGGATTAGCGTACCCCAGAGTCGTGGTGCACTGTAGAGGGATCAGTACGACTCACTTACGTTGCCCGATGGTCTGTGGTACTCACTCCACCATTGTGATTCAGGGAGATTGTACACCGGGAATACCGCTTCGTTGGTGTCAGGATTGTCACTTCCACTTGTTCCCTTGTCTCGAGGTCAGCGAGATTTCCGTCATCCAGGAGGAGCCTCTACATTTGAACAGTACATTCCTTTCGCAAATGCACCCATGTGAGCCTTTGTCGAATGGAAGAACGTGGAAATCAGGACGACTTTTGAGAACAAAGAGTGCGGCATGCTAGTGAGCCTTCGAAAACGATAAGTATTAGCAGGAGATGTAAAATAAGCTTGAGAGAGCTGGGTTCGCCCTTAAAGAGATAGAGTCGATTCTAAAGGAATGACGGCGTAGAGTTGAAGGGCTTTCAACCTCGAGATCAATCCTAAGGAGCTGAGGACTCATGACGATGGAAGAATCTTCCATTTTACTTCGTAGCTGCTGGCAACTATTTCGATGTACAAACGAATTTGAGGTAGTCAAGAGCCTTTTATGGAGATGAACATGTGAGCCGCGGCATCCCACCTTTGATAAGGATTATTGTCCCAAAGAGAGGCTGTAAATACCGTTCTTCATATACCAAAAAGATTGCTGGTGTTAGATGTTGTCCTGCCATCTCTGAACGACCACCAGTTAGCTGAGGATGCATATTTTCATGTCTTCCTCGGTGCCGGGCCGATTTGGGTCTCTCAAATGTCAAAGGATCCATGTTGGAAACCGAAAATTGAAGTCAAGTGACAGGATACCATTACCGCGTTACACCACCTTGCGTTCCGGTTGGACGAACAACGTGACGGACAAACCGCCCAGCCCTCTAACCTTTAATAGAGGTCTGTCATGAAGATGATTCGTGCGCCGGGTGTAGCTCTAAGCCACTTGACATCTCGACAGTTGAGGGTGCAGCATTGACGCCGTCGTTGTCGGGATCAGGGTCACAATCTTAAAAATCTGTAAAAAGAGCCCAAAATCGAGCCTGATTGGAAACAATCGCGAAAAAAAGATGTCCCGGTGGCCAGGGTTTCGCCTGGGATGGGACGTTTTAGCTGCCACTTGGGGGCTATAGAAAGAACGATTACGTACACAATATAGTACTTCCAACGATGCCTGCTATCTCAATCGAACCCCCTTTTCCGACAATACTTAGGCGAGGTCATGCGGTTCGGAGGGACGGTTTGCGTCGTGATTAGGAACTCGGAGCCATCCAAACGGTGCCACTTGGGGAACCCCAAAGCATTAGACGTTCCATACCTGCAGTAGAGACGGACGGCTGCAATTTGGGGGTATCACTCGTTCCATATCAAAAACCCCTCCAAAGATACGGGCTTGATGGTTTCAGAAAAGAGGTTCATACAGGCGATGAATCAAGAATTCCCGCGGTGCTGTAATAGGCCAACCAGTCCCCACAATTCCTCACTCTGGTTGAAGCGACGAGCTGCGGAGGAAAAGACAAATCCGACAGATAAGGTACTAAGAAATTCTCTTCTCACCAGTCGGACCGTATAGACGGCCGTGACAGGACTGGCCGATGTAGCTACGTTTCCTTCTCAGGATTGATCCGTTGAGTCTGTTCGGAGGAGATAGCTGCATAAAGAGTCTGACTGTTTCGATTGATTGACATTTGAGAGCAAAATTGAGCTCGCTAGGAAGTAACCTTGGTCTGGCGGAGTTCAAGATTAGCTGGCACTGGCGCAGGAGGTGTGGTTCTGTATCCGGTAAAGGTGTAAAATACAATTCAATGGCATAGAATCGCACACGAGATAATATAAACAATGTTATGTCGAGTTTCTTGACAACTTTTTGAGTGAAATCTAAACACTTGCTTGTCCAAGCTCCGCTTTAAAACTTTGGATACCTATTTTTCCAGTGCGAAGGAGAAGCAAGCCACATATCAAAAGTTTCAGACATGTTAACTTCAAAAACGCGCTATTTCCGTATCTGAGCTCTCTAGGCAATTCTCGAGCGTCGAGGGCGAGCGCGTTGGACCTCGTAGGTGAGAGTATACGGGAGAAAATCATTGCTCACCAAAATCTGCCTTCCAATCACCTACCAGAGTTTTATTCGTTTCAATGCAGGAGTAAGCGTTGTCCCCTTGCCACACTCACCTCACCGTGGTTGCTCTCCTCAGCTCACGACAATGTTGAGGCTCTGCAGACAACTCAAACCCCTGTCTGGACTCACCTACGTAATAGATGGAACTACCACCATGACGCGTTGTCTCCGGATTTTGGGCCATATTTAGGAAAAGGCCTACAAAAACACATTTGTCAGTACCTGGGACTTGGCGGTGCGGAATGACAGCATCATGCTCGGATATGTTAGCAGTACATAACGGGACTACAAAAATCATGATGAACTCCTTATGACATAGGCTCGGGCAACTGCAAAAGCGGCACTGTCGTCCCAAAGGTGAATCCCATCCCAACGACGGCGTTGGACGCCCAGCAGTTCCAAAGGTTCAACAATGGGTACCAAGTAGTCACCTCCATTTCATCGTCCAATGTCTCTCTGGTATACTGAGGTCGAGCGGCGGCCACAGCTATACTATCAGAAGGACAATGAAGGTTCCCCTCAATCAAGCTCGCCCACCACACGGCGACTTATCTCGATTGCGTGCCTAGTACTTAGTACCGGTTTTATCGAGAAGTTTCATAAGCGAGGTACATTCCTTTTGTTTTCTCTCCTCGTTCTCAATGATTTCTTAATTCTCTCTCGTACTAGATGGTCAGTTCGGATCGAGTGACCAAACGGCCCACGGCAGCGGTTTCAAACAGGCTCGACGTGGGAACAAAACCCAAACCGGGTTCCCTCCACGTGCTGTAGATAAACGGCCGTGCACACATGCCAAAAAGAACCTGCTGCTGCCCATTTTAATCATAGTGGAGGGGGCACTCGACTCCTCATCCACGCACGAGCACTAACAGGGTTATCGACGAGCGGACGGCGGAAGGGCCGAGGCAACGAGCTCAAGTGCATCAGCAGCTCGGTTCACTGTATTTTTTTTTTCAGAGTTTCATACCGCGGATTGGGATGAGGGGCAGGTTGATGTCCATTGTGGAACGCATAATCTATTCAGCTACATTACTATGACGGCGGCGGAGCAAATGCAGACGCGGTGGGCCAGTACGATGACATGTAAAGTGAAGAGGGCGGCCGAAGATGATGAAGAGACGATAGGGGAATCGGTGAGGGTTTGAGAAAATGGATGCAATGCGAGTATAATAAAGGGAAGACGTGCCAAAGACAAGAAAAAAAAAAAGCCATTATTATTGTTACAATTACCGATGAGAAGTCACTTCACATCGTTTCGTAAGTTTGTTGACTCCTGTGACTATCAGCAATGGGAACAGAGCCTTCATTACGGGTCCATCGGCCAGCACGACAGAGGGCCGTAGCTTTGTGGCGTGCAAGGTTTTTGGGCAGAATTTTGGCTCCACTGATAACGTCAAATAGGTCAGTATTTCTGGGTGAGTCAACAGAACAAGATACCGATAACGCACCACTGGTCGCATTGGGTCTTCTCCTTGTTCTTCTCATGTTGCAAAAGGTCTGGTTTGGAGCAAAAGCGCTGACAGCTAGACGTGTGCGTGTGCCGCTGAGTCAATTTCGGGCATTATAACGCTGAGGGTCGAGCGCTTGAACGTACCACCCAAGTTCACGACATACAAACGGCTGCAGGTCGATATGAGTCCGAATGTGATCAAGAACGCGATCTTTCCTGTCAAATTCCTTCACACATCTCCCCTCCGCTTTGTAAAACGCGCATTGATAGAGTTTTCCGCTTCGCACGGTGAACTGCAATAAAACCTCGTCCGTTGGCTCACGTTCGTTCGCAAGCTTCCAGGGAGCGTTGAGGACGTGAAATAGCGCGCGTCTCAGGTGGGCTTGCGAGTCGTGCGGGAAGTGATAACGCATCAAACGGTCGTCGGCTTCCGAAAGACCATTTTGCACGTCAGCAGCCGCATACATTTCTTGTGCATATTGAGATTGACCGGCCGGAGGTGGCGGGTGTTCTGGCTCCTGTGAACGGTGGATTTGGTGGACTGACGGATGATGTTGGTGCTGTGGGGGTGTTGGCGGGTGGGGATGAACGCTTGACGAAGCTCGTTGGTCGTGATGGTATTCATGTAAAGAAGAACCTGATGTTGGTGGTGGTGGTGGTGGTGGGTTCGGTTGTATATACGTGTGATGTGGATGACTATGTCGCCGGTCCTCTATCGAATGCTGACGATACAAGACAGGGGCGGACCCCTCGTTTTGCGGATGATATGCTGGATGATGATAAGTAGAATGATTTCCGCCTTCGGTTGCTTGTCCTCCTGATGCGGTTTTGATCAGAACCGCGACGACGGGAGCAAAAAATTCCGAGGAAATACGAACCATAGCGGGGCTCATAAGGGACGATATTGCGGTTATAAATAAACGAAGATGGTGATGGAGGAATTGATATCCGTTCGCTGTTGCTTGGAATTGAGGGAGACATTGGCATTGGGTGCGGGTGCGGCGAAGCTGGTGCGGCTGACGCTGAAAAACCAATCAGACGACTGGATAACAGGGAATCCTGAGCGAAAACCATACGATGATGGTATGTAGGAGTAGAATAATTTGCATATGGATGTTGATGTTGGTACTCCGGCTGGTAAGCCATCCTGTCTGGCTGACCGCGTCTGCGTCGCTTTGTCTTTTGTCGGTGGAGGTGAGCGAAAGGGAGAGGCGAAGAAGGATGGCGGCGGCGGGAGGCTTTTAAGGGCAGGGGAAATTGGGAAATTAGGCTTTTGAAGTTGATGATAGCTGAGGCCTGCTCGCAAAAGAAGTTTGGATTTGAATGTTGGGTTCAGACAATGGGTGGTGGTGGTGGTGGTGGTGGTCGAGGGGGGTACTCTGTTACGATCGGATTGCAGCCTTTTTCCCGTCTTGTTGAGCGGAAAGCTGTCTAAATCCTCCGTGCCCGCGGAAGCACTCTGAACGGACGAAGTGAGTGAAGTGAAGTGAAAGTGAAAGTGAACTGAGTGAACGTGACAGGGATTGAGTGAGGTATCGATTGATCTGCCCAACGGGTCTCTTGGACGCCGTGCTCTCCACAGAAGTCGTGTCCGAGTTCGGAAAGTTGGGCCCCGCAGCGTTTCACGGCGCAAGCCCCGTCGCGACTACTCAGTCAATCTATCCTGCACGAATTTTAATTGCTGATTTACGTTGCCGATGCCTCGAGGTTCCCTCGAACCCAGCGCAGAAGAGTTGGTGTTCCCGTCACGGAATGAAGAAAGCTGAAACTGACTGACTGACTGCCTGACAGACCCCATCCCCTGAAATCCTCCCCTGGGTGCCACCATCTGGTTTAGAAGAACACTCAAGTAGGAAGACGAGAGATTCACCTCAAGCTCCTTGCTCCCTCGCATCATTCATCGCTATCCTCCTGGCCTGGTCCAGACACAGGCAGACATACGCTTCCTCCCCCTCCCTCCATCGGAGCAAGTCAGAAGGGCCCGCCAGTGATATCCTCCTCGTTTCTCACCAGTAAGAGGCGGTGTCAGAAGCACGTCCATCTATGGTCAGGGCTCAGGTGAGACGACCCAGTACTGGAATTCCGATAGATACGACGTTGCATCGGCCCTTCAAACGGCTCGCGTACGTACACAGGGTCGGTAACGCCATTCAGATGCGTCGAGTACCGATTTCGAACAACTTCATAACGATCGTGTCGGTTCGTTAGATGCGATACAGCCCTTCTCGCCTAAAAGTACCACGAAACGCGTTAATCAACCGTTTAGTTCATGCTTTCCGGGACGTAGGATGCGCCTTCAGGTCGTTGACATCGTTGTGCTCGCCAGTGTCTCGCTAGGTTCTGTCGAAGTACCTGTGCTCCACTGCGGGGAAGGGGAAGGGCAGGGCAAGACGAGAATATGAGTTGAGATGACGCTCACTTGGGAACACTAATACGTAAGTAAACGCACCATCTCTGACATAGCACAGGTTCCACGTTCTTTTGGTGTTGGTACATAGCAGCTTTCGAAGGGAAAACACCAGGACTAAAGATAACGGAGTCAGCGGGAGTAGAATGGATTCCGATCGATTGATGGGGCATCTCGTACCATCCTTCCGACTTGCAGTCACATGTGAAGGGGCGAACACCAACATGACGCCTGGAGTTTGGGACGGAAAGAGCGAAACATCCCCAACGGGCAAGAACGTTAAGAATCAGATGTCCAAGTAAGGAAAGAACAGACCTAAGGTGCTCAAGCATGCGGTCACACCTGATGACGAGCAGCTGTAAGTAAGTCCTCATACCCGTCTCATAGAAACATACCTAGCAAGTTGCTTTCCGCATTCCGAACCCTCTGTCCAAAACAAACACTGGTATCTCTCTGAATGATTCTCCTCGATCTTGGACGTAAATTGGAGAAGAAGCTGTGCGTCTGGCTCCTTCTGATTAGTTCTTCGCCACATCGCATTCATGACGTGCAAAAGTCTCTCTCTGAATATCCTATGACTTTCAGACGATAAAGGAAAATATTCAAACATATTTTCTGGGGTGGAAACTGGGGCTAATCGCACGGCGGATTGGGGACTTTGTGGCGGATGAGCGTTAGGTGTGTCAACCGCACCCTCTACGACCTCATTCCGTACAATAGAAGCTGGATGTACTTCTATCGAATCCGGTAAATCTTGGTTTCCCGTCATGGAGGTTGGGGTCGAGGCGGTCGAGTGCAATGTAGTTGTATTTGCTGCATGTCCCCAATGATAGGATCCACGAACCAACGAGGTCTCCACAGAAGAAGAGGAAGTCGGGTGCGTAGGACGTTGACGAATGGCAAATTGCAAGCTTGCTGGTAATGAGATTCGGAAAACCGTCAGCTCTTATTTTATCGATACGCGGAAATTGAGGTTGCAACAGACCGTCTCGAAATCTACCATGGTGAGATAACGAATCCGTTCGCATAGTTGCACCACTGAACGACGACTGATACCTACTTCTCCATTCGTCAGGCGTGGCCCATTGAGGGGATTCCATGGATGAAATTGTAGAAGAATTTACTGCGGAGAACTGTGGAACGCTGGAAGGTCGCTCATACGTGCTGGAATGAGGAGCTAGACTCCCAAAATTTAGTGATGAATGCTGGCTATTCTCGCTCGGGATGCCTTGGTGCTGTCCAGTAGCTAATACCAGGATATTTCACTTAGCATAGAGCGGATTACCCATCGTAAAGCCTACCTATTGCATGCTGAGGGTGTGGCGTTGTGGTTGTCGTTGGCGCAACGACATGGGGCGTTGACCTGTATGCTTGTGCGAGTTGGAGGGATGTTCCTATCAGAGTAGAGGGAAAGGACTGAAGCGAAGGTTGAGAATAAGATGATTCTGCCCCAGGGGATGGCCTCTGCATTGAACTGGCTCGTTTGGAAGTAAGGTGCCCTTTCCTTAAATAAGAATCCTGACTAGACGTAGAAAAATGAATGCCTCACTGTCGCTATGATGGTAATCTGGCTGATTGTGAGGAATGTAAGGGTTCATGATTGTGGTCCGCTGGAAGCATGAATCGACGCTCACCACTTTAATATGCTGACGTTTTACTTCGATTCCTCCTATTCAAGAAACCGAACAAGCAATAGTAAGGTACGTCGGTGGACCGGGGAAACGGCGATTCCTGCTCCGAGTTCAGTCAACATTCTTACGTGCGTATCAGAGAAAGTTTGTGAGTGAGACCCTGCGGATTCGGTAAGAAATTGCGGTGTTTTCGGCCTCCTTTCAACATTCGATAAGTGTGACACTTGCGACAAAGGGAATCGTCTTGATCCACCGATTCAGTTTGCACAATCCAGGTATTGATGCGAGAGAGAGTAAGCCGGCAGCAACAATCGACGGCATGCAGTTACGGAATTGGCGAGCCACTGTTGACTAATCCGCATTTTACATGGACTTATGAGTAGCCAAGCAGTGTGATCTTGTAAAACAGCCGGCTTTGCAAATATTGTGGTCGAACGCGGGTGAGATTTGACAGCGCCACTATTGATAAGGACCGGCACATTGCACATCAGGGCACGAATCATCAGAGCGAGTGACCGAGGCTATTCCCATAAGAGGCAGAAGAAAGCAAATGTTGGCTCACCCCGAGTAAGATTTTGGCACTTCTTTATTCTAGTGTGCAGTGCTATCCGCGGCACGAAGGTGATCGTCGTTGGGAGAGGATGGGGGTTAGAGAAGCAGCAACCGCCGAGAGTGCAATGGGTTCCGGAACGAAACTCGGTTCACTCCCATGTGAACGTCATCCCTGAAACGGGTTTGAATACTTTTGCGGTCGGGGCTGTCGTTCTAGATTGGTATTGTCAGCTGTGTCCCGAGTATCTGCAGAGATGCGTTTATCTGGAGCCTGCCATTTTCTCCGATAATTACTGAAATTATTTCGAGTCCTGCTTCGTTCTCACTTTAAGGCAGCGATTCGTTTGTAAGCCCTGTATGGGGTTGAACTAATTGCAAATCCCCGTTGGAAATGGGAGTGTCATGATCGATCGCCATCCAGGGAGGCGGCGACACCAGCGTTCGATATAGAGTTTTGGTATTGCTCCTGACAGCGAGCTTATTCCCCGTAATCACCACTTGGCGATCGTAGGAAGTGGTGTAGGACATCTATCAGCGAGATTTAAGGGCCAGAGCGGAGACAGGACAAGCATCTTTTTGTCGCCCAATTGTTGAAACGTATCGGACTGTATCTAGACAAGGACAAAAAACATCAATTTCAAAAGTATGCATATTTGTTACCTCTAAGTCGGCCAGAATGGGAGATTCTGAGCACCACGACGCTTGCTATGTTCAGGCTAATCCAATCACTAGTTGGCCGTTTCACTTGTCGCGTGGTTGTTCGACATGAAACCGTCATTTCGACGGAGCGCATCTTTAGCAGTTCCCAACATATCCTCACGATTCTGGAGTATCCCTCCTGAATGATTGTCGAGGGAGTGTCCAAGAATATCGATCGACTGTATGTCCGCCCTACAAGAAGATCAATTTCTACGCTCGGTTGACATGTTTAGCGACTCGCTCTACGCCTTGCTGTATGCGGTCAAGAATGCAGGCGAGCATGTCAAAGATCCCTGAGAGCGCAGAACATATATCAATATAGATCTGGTCAGTAGAATTCAACCGGACCTTCTCCACCAGAGAGCCAATCATTCGCGGAACACGACGCCCAGTGCTCTTTGCGACGTCTCCACCGGGCACGATTCGCATCGGCGTACTTAGAAAACGCGTTAGTGCACATTGGGATCGAGTTTCCTAACCTAGGGCTCGCGACGTCATTCTGAAGTGGAAGGATTGGTCGGGAATCGTCGCTGATGAGGCCTGCTGGGGGAACTGAGGATTTCGTTGCAGATTTACTGCTACATGAGACACCATCTTCATGCAAGTCGTCAAGCATGTCGTTTCGGTTAGAATATTGGCTCGGCGGGATCTCCTAGCACCATCGTGTCGGTCACCTGGTTCTTTCTTCAAGTGAAATCCCTCACCAATTTGTCCAGAGCATCGCCTTCTTCTTGGTTCAACTTACGGCGTTTATTCTTCAATTCCCTGGGGGATAGATCATCCTCGACAATGGGGTCGGAAGCAGGATGTTCAGTCTGGAAATTGAGAGGTTGCATTCAATTGAGCCGGGATAGGTGATTCCAGGAGAAAGTAAGCATTTAACATCTCGAACCAGGTTTGAGCAACCTACCCAGCCATCCACGAGACTAGAGAACATATCGGGAGGAATTGACAAGCCATAAGGTCGAGGGCTTCGAAGGTCCTCTTCAACATCTCCTGACCCTATTCGTGGCGAAACCTGGGGGAATCTGGCAGATATTACAGAGTTCCGGCTAGAAGACGGCTGGGGGGTTTCCAGACGACGTCTAGGCGCACCGAGTGCGCCAAAGACGCGTCGATCACTTGAATTTGGGTATTTCTTCATATTTTGGCTCGAAATCACGTAGATGCGCTGGCTCGCTCGTGTCGACACTTTTGCCACCATGAGAGTCGACGATGAGAGAAGGGTAAGTCAGCATGACAACCACAGCAAACAGTAGTCAGCAAGGAGATATCCCAAAACATGTGAGTGGGTTGGTTAGGACTTAAGCCTCATATGACACTCACAACGTTCGGCCTCTAGTTGACACACGAAGGGAGTACAAAGGCGCGTCCTCAGATGGTTCTGTAGAGATAAGAGTACTTTAGGATCATTATCTGTAGTTGTATCCACGAAAACACGCGCTTTTGCTATACCAAGGCGAGCTGTTGTGGTTAGAGTTCTTTGACCGTACCACATTCAACATCATCCAGCTTAGAGCCTTCTGCCTCTGGCTCTCTTGTTCCAAATATCACCAAAAATGTTCAAGACGACAAACCCGCGTTTGTTTCGTGTCGCCAAGTTTGCCAAGAACACGCTGTTTCTGGAGCTTGCCCACCACCTCTTCCCAAAGCTCAGACAGACACGAAATAATAATTTCACGAACGTTAGATGACAGGAGAAACATTCTGCATCTTGATAGGCGCACTCTGTGTGCTTCCTCACCTTGTCTATGGCGCGATAGATTGGAAGAACATGGGTCGGTCCTTGTTACGAAGATCTTCACCGATTGTTGGGACAAATTCACAACTTTTGGAGAAGAGAGCAATCAACAAGACTGTCTGGGTGAGCTCACACTCGTATGAAGGAGAAAGTTTCTTCGAGTAAGTTTCCTAGTTGCTCCACTATGGACTCAGACGACCTGGAAAACAGCGAATGGATCTTTTGGAATTACCAGGATCCCACAAAGTAAGTTTATGGAAATCTACGTGTGATTGCTGGTTGACAGAGCCCATCAACAGTGGTTTAGTAGAGTAAGCATCTCACACTAAATTATCCCCACGATGTAATTCTGTCGCTTTAGATACGTAGACAGGGATACGGCGTTTCGAGAAGGACTCGCATACATTACACCAGAAGGCAGAGCCAATATGCATGTGGACAGCAAGACGGTCTTGACACTCCAAGAGGTTATGTCCAGAACCAAACTCAGAAAGAGGTGCGTTAGAGGCCAAATACTTTGTATACTTCCAACATTTACTCTCCTAGTATTCGGATACACTCCAAAACACTATATAATCAGGGACTCTTCATTCTGGACGTGGCTCAAGCACCTTGGGGATGCGGTAAGACAGTAGCGTGCATATCGATGTGTCCTCATCAAATTTAGCAACATGGCCCGCATATTGGCTTACTGGATTCAACTGGCCCGGAGACGGAGAGGTATGTGCCTTTGACGCTGGATACAACTATCCTAAATGTGCACAGATAGATATTATTGAAAACGTTCACAGTGTTCTCTCGAATCAAGTTGCATGGCACACAGATCCAGGTACAGTATCTTGGTTATACGACGATAATCCACTCACCTGGACCCAACGTCAGGGTGTTGGTTGACAACGCCCGGTAACTTCACTGGGACTGCTGGTAGCACGAATTGGTAATATCTTCAAGGACACCAAATATGCCAAACTAACACCAATGACAGCGATGCAAGCGTGAACTATAATAAAGGTACAGCTCTCAGTATTATTGATTCATGGTACTTAATTCTTCTAGGATGTGGAATTGTCGATCAAAGTATCGCATCATTTGGCCCGACCTTCAACGAGAAGGGTGGAGGTGTTTACGCGATGAAATGGGATGATATGAGTATCGACGTCTGTACGTATGGCTCTAGACCATTCAAACAAATGCCGACCATCCTACCTAGGGTTCTTCTATCGCAGTGCTATTCCGCGGAACATTCTGGATGGTCTGCCTGATCCATCTGCATGGCCATTACCGTCTGCTTCTTTGTCCAATGTAGGCTGTAACATCAGAAAGTTCTTTAAGAACCAAATGTTGATCTTTGGTGAGTCCTTTATCGATCTCGGATGGAGATGTTCATTTCGGAAATTGTTCAACTCTAGATACTACACTATGTGGTACGTATTCTTAGTGGCTTAAAGTACACAGCTGACAAGCGACTTCAGGTGATTGGGGTACGTACTTTAAGGTCCGCCAATTCCTTGACCTTGCTTATTGAGAAATCTTTGATAGCTGGTACCTCGTGCGTTTTATCTCCTTTTCTAAGCACGTGATACTTATTCGTTTCAAGATATTCGGTCCTTGGGTGCCCCGGTTCATGTGAGGAGAAAGTCATGGATCCCCATAGTTTCGAAGTGAGTGCTCGGGCTCGAATGAGTAATTTCTAATCAATTTCTTGGCAGAATGCTACTTGGAGCATCAATTATCTCAAGGTCTACAACAAGACGGTCATTAACACTTCATACCTGGAAGCAAATACGGGGCGAGTTCAGCTCACTGTTCTATCTCGAGTCTCCATCGGGGTGACTTTCCTCGTATACCTTGTTCTTTCTCTTTAGGACCTGTTATGTATATCGAAATGAGATATCTGCTATGCACTACTGCAAGGATTTATCTAATCTTTATCGCCGACAGTGTTTATTAATAGTGAGCGCCTCGAGCACTTGAACCTCTCCACCTCTTCCCAAGCCTCAGACGGTCAAGAAACAGTAATTTCACGCACTTTAATGACAGGAGAAGTACTTTCTGCCTTGATAGTTACACTTTGTGTACTTCCTCACCTTGCCTATGGCGCGATAGATTGGAAGAACATAGGTCGGTCCTTATTACGGGGATCTTCACCGATTGTCAAAACGGATTCTCGACTTTCGGAGAAGAGAGCAGTCAATAAGACTGTCTGGATTAGTGCACACTCGTATGAAGGGGAACATTTCTTCGAGTGAGTTTCCTAGTTGCTCCAATATGGATCACTCAAACGACCTGGAAAACAGCGAATGGACATTTTTCAATGAAAAGGATCCCACAAAGCAAGTTAATGGAAATTTACGTATGATTGTTAGTTGACAGAACCTATCAACAGTGGTTTAGTAGAGTAAGCATCTCACACTAAATCATCCTCGCGAAGTAATTCTATCGCTTTAGATACGTAGACAGAGATACGGCTTTTCAAGAAGGGCTCGCGTACATTACACCAGAAGGCAGAGCCAATATGCATGTGGACAGCAAGACGGTCTTGACACTTCCAGAGGTTATGTTCAGAACTAAGCTCAGAAAGAGGTGCTTTGAAGACCGAATACTCTATATGTTTCTAATTTTCACTCTCCTAGTGTTCGGATACATTCCAAAACCCTATATAATCAGGGACTCTTCATTCTGGACGTGGCTCAAGCACCCTGGGGATGCGGTAAGGCCAAAAGTGTACACCACAGCATCCTCTCATCGACTTTAGCAACATGGCCCGCATATTGGCTTGCTGGATTCACCTGGCCCGACGACGGAGAGGTATGTGGCTTTGACGCAGAATACACTCTACTAAATATGCGCAGATAGATATCATTGAAAATGTTCATAGTAATCTCTCGAATCAAGTTGCATGGCACACAGATCCAGGTACAATGCCTTTGGTTATACGACGATGAATCACTAACCTGGTCCCAATGTTAGGGTGTTGGTTGACAACGCCGGGTAACTTCACTGGGATTGTCGGTAGTACGAATTGGTAATATCTTCAAGGACACCAGATATGTCAAACTAACATTGACGACAGCGACGGGTATGTGAACTACAATAAAGGTACGGCTATCAATATCATCGGTTCGTGATAATCAATTCTTCTAGGATGTGGAATTGTCGATCAAAGTATCGCATCATTTGGCCCGACCTTCAACGAGAAAGGTGGAGGTGTTTACGTTATGAAATGGGATGATATGAGCATCGACGTCTGTACGTATGGCTATAGATAAGCTAATCAAATGCCGATCATCCTACCTAGGGTTCTTCTATCGCAGTGCTATTCCGCGGAACATTCTGGATGGTCTGCCTGATCCATCGGCATGGCCATTACCGTCTGCCTCTCTGTCTAATGTAGGCTGTAACATCAGAAAGTTCTTTAAGAACCTAATGTTGATATTTGGTGAGTCCTTTATCGACCTCGGGTATAAATGTTCATTTCGGAAAACGTTCAACTCCAGATACTACACTATGTGGTACGTACTATTACTCGTTCAAAGTACACAGCTAACAAGAGACTTCAGGTGATTGGGGTACGTACTTTCAGGTCCGCTAATCGTAGACCTTACTTATTGAGAAGTCATTGGTAGCTGGTACATCGTACGTTTTATCTCCTTTCCTAATCATGGAATACTTATTTGCTTTAAGATACTCAGTCGTTGGATGCCCCGGTTCATGTGAGGAGAAAGTCATGGATCCCCATAGTTTCGAAGTGAGTGCTCGGGCTCGAATGAGTGGTTTCTAACCAATTTATTGTCAGAATGCTACGTGGAGCATCAATTATCTCAAGGTCTACAACAAGACGGTCATTAACACTTCATACCTAGAAGCAAATGCGGGGCGAGTTCAGCTCGCTGTTCTATCTCGAGTCTCCATCGGGGTAGCTTTCCTCGTATTCCTTGCTCTTTCCTTTTAGAACCTGTTATGTATATCGAAATGAAATATTTTGCTATGCATTGCTGCAAGGATTTGTCTAATCTTTCTCACCAACAGTGTTTCCTAGTGAGCCTGCGAGATCGCCTCGAGCACTTGAACCTCCCCACTGCCCAAGCTGGCATCGACGTTCACGACAGCGAAAGGCAAACCAGCTCGGAGGGTCTCGCTGTCGTCAGTGACTCTACAGATGCAGTCAGGACCCTCTAGTGCAATGAGACCGGCCCATCGAGCGACTGAGTCCTCGGTGCATGCCTTCAACTTGGACAATACGACGCCAGTGGCCCAACCACCAACCGCAATCCCATCTTTTAATGCTAATGCACCCTATGAAAGGATAATTTCATCCACAATCAACCGAATAAAGACAAAGGTTCGCCTGCCATCGTTGTGTATCGATTGCTTACCCAGATTCTGCGGGCTGGTATTGAACAGCTGCCATGCAATTCAGGAACCCCAGTCAGTGTACTGGAACAGGACGAAGCTTTCAACCAAGCTGTTGCGACCATTGTCCACCTGTCTCGCCACCGTCTCGACCATATCACTATGACACTCTGTGATATGCTCGACAAGATGCATGGAGTATGTCTCCTACCTTTAATGTCGCCGGATACTAAGGTTTTGTCAGGATAATCCAGCTCATGAGAACGACTTAGCCTATTATCAGTCACAACTGTTACTCGCCAAGATCCTTGCGTCTGCTATGTACTTTCGTTGGGAATCTCATAAGGAAGAGACCATTAATATGGCGGGAAATCACCAGCCCATCTCTCCAAATGAAGTAAACGGCACAGACTCGTCTGTTTGGATAGATCCCCCGGCCCTGGATGACAAAGTTGCCAAGTACACCATGAGTGTCATGGTGCTATACATGAAACAGACAAGTTCCTGGTGCGATCGGCCAAAGGCTTCCGGTCACATTCACTCCGATACGCACTACGATGATGAGTCGATCGACAATCAAGTATTCTTTCCTTCATCAATGGCCAAATCACCACTTCCAGTAACATCCTCACTCTCCCGACGACAAGGCCCGACGACACGGCGGACAGCCTCCATTGGAGGCATTGGCACCCCCTTGAACATCTCCGAATTCGGTCCATCAGCCAAGGTCGTTCCATTCAGTTCGCCTATCCTGGCATCGACGGTGGCATCTGTGAATGCGCTCATTTCCAAATACATCAACAAGATCATATTCTATATCTCGGCGTCCAATTGGCCGGTTGTCTTTGCTCGGATCCGACAAAAGATTCATTTCTTTGCGAGCGGCTCAGAGGAAATACACGATAATACTGATATGAAGCTTCTCTCGTATTGCGCTATGGATCAAAAGAGGCTAACTCAGCTTTTCCAAGAGCTTTCTTCTCTTCTTGTCAGCATGAAGAGAGAAGCTCAGTCGTCTATTTCCCTTTATCTTCGTAATTCCATCTGGAACTGGGTTAACGGATTCCCTGAACAATTTGGGGAGGTCATTGTATCCCAGAGGAAACTCGAAGGAGCACCTGAACGAGTATTCGACACGCTATATCAAATGATGCAAGATTCTAGCATAATTAACAACAGCAGGCGTATAATTTGGCCCACTCTAGCGGCTCTCCTCGCAACAAGTCCCGAGCGCCTTCGACAGTCGGAAGCTGCCATGACTGGAATGACAGGTGGAAGCAGTCGTACGGTAAGCACAAATATCCCTACTGATATGATTGATTCGATCTGACAGTTGACAGTTGAACGCATATCTACCAACCGTCTCGGCCACATTGCTAAACCGAGATACCAAGCAATCTGATGTAGCAATGGTCTGCTACCTTGACCTTTGCAAGGCGGCTATATCCCTACCGTCTTCAGTGGATCAGTCAGCCTTGCGCTCTCTTGCGCCCGACCTGGCTCACGAACTCAGAGTGTGTATTATGGCCCATACAATGAGGTTTTATTAACACTGGTCCAGAGCCGAATCATGTCCCCTTCTCAAGGCTTCAAGCCATTTTATGAGTCCTATGACCCAATTGACGTGAATCTCTATGCCGACGTCCTGGCTGCAATATTCCGATTTCATCCTGTTGAAGCCATGAGGAGTGTCTTCGTGACCTGCTTGGCCTCGGAATCGGATGCCGTCAAGACATGCGTCGTGAGATGCTTTGTTACACTCATCTCGGAAGCCAAAAAATACGAGATGCAACCGTCAGTAGAGCCTCTCTATGGAAAATTCGCCAAAAGTCTTCGAGATGTTCTTCTAGGAGTCTTACGGAAGCATGAGCAGGATCCGTCGAGCCGCCAGCTTCATTCCAAGTCGACCGTTCGACCCTGGGCAAAGAAGTATGGAGCAGACTATTATAGCGATAGTAATCTTCTCCTCTTGACACTACTCACTCTATATCGCTTGGATGTAGCTTTCTATTTCCATGGCCTAGAGGATCGCTCCGAGGACGATACAATCCGCGACTGTGTCGTACTCCTTTCGCCGCATCAAGACCCAACAATACATGCAACAGTAGCAAAAACAATGCATACAATAGCTCTCGGGCTTTCAATAATCCCGCCTGAGGACCCTGTATATGATGTTGCTCGTCGACATATACACCGAATGGGGCAAGTCACGAATCAAAGAATGTAGAGCTTTCACTGACTAGCTCCAGATTGGGTATTCTTATAGCCTCTTGCGCGGGAGCTATGGTAGCCCGTTCAAACATCGAGTATTTACGAACATATTTCTCATTGATCAACATGGTTCTATGGAATTGGGACCTTGGTGTGCGTGGTTGCCGTCTTGATTTTCTCGCTCTAACTTTTCTCAAGTTTCTCGATACGACTGGTGCTGTGTGGTCCAACAACGGTATCATTCAAATGCGAGCTCTTGGAGCTGCAGCATCCGTCACCTGTCTTGCAACAGCCCCCTTAGATATCGCAGTTCTTGCTGCCAGGACTGTGCGGGGTCTCACCCAGAGGGAAGTACCCTTAGGAGCGTTGCCCCAGACCATTTATGCCCAGGACGAGGATAGGACGAAAGTAATTTCTACATTGCAAGCCATCGGAGATCCCAACGTGCCCGTTTTAGGTATGTATGTCCCATCATGGATAACCAAGCACCAAACCGGCGATTCTAGGTCGAGTTGCTTTCCAGAGGCGAACCAGACGTCTCATCAGGGCTATGTCTCGTCCAAATGCCGTGCAGGCAATCGGGTGGGCGGAATTATTTGATTACTGGGTGAAGATCACCGAAAGATACCTGAGCCTTGTCAAGACTGGCTCCGCCCCAGAGGTATGTATTTTATATGCTCGCACGTCTGTCTATATATTCAGCTCTCGTAGGAACAAAAGATCGAGTGGCAGAATACCACACTTCTTTGTGCCTCTCTTTGTGGAGGAGTGTTTCTCGAAAGGGATTCATACACCAAGTCGCTGGCGACTTTTCAATCTATGAGTCTTTGGTTCATATCTGAGCCTCTCCCGGAACGATTTCGCCGACAGTCTGATTTCGAAGCGCTATTACGAGAATTCGTGGCAGCTCTTGTGGAACTCCTAATTCATGAGGACCCTTCTGTCCGTGATACCGCTAAAGAGGCCCTAGGATCCGAGTCTCAATTTCAACTCTATTCAATGATCCTGTATCAGCTTGACAGGTAAGAAGCACAAGCTCATTGACAACCCAACGTCCTGATATCATTCATAGCGTGGTGACTCGTCTTTACGATCGGAGACTTCCTGAATGGAACCCAACAAACACCCCGATTCTGGTTGAGCAAGTACGTTGCTAACTCTAAGTACATCGTTGGTCTGGCTGACGACAAATCAATAGACAATATCCATACTCAAGTTGATATTTGACCGAGTAGAAACGGTGGCAGATGCAACTTCCATCACTGTCGACATCAGTCACATTATGCTCCAGCTTGCCGCTTTTCTTCACGGTTGGCCCAACGTCTTGAACACGATCCGTATCAAAACCAAATTTTGCGCCCTTTCCATCTCTCTCTTCGTGAAGTCCGATATCTTCCCGATAAAGAAGAGCGTCAGCGTTCGTAACTCGCTCTTGGATAGCATACACCAGTGGGTGACCACACTCTCGGTATGTTATACATTGTCATTTTGATTATCGTGCTCAATTATAACGGAATCAGGAGGAGTGGACCGGGTTCAATGACCAAGAGCAGTTGCTCAAAATGCAGGCTGAATTAGATGTCAGCTGCATTCAAGCCGCTGCAACACTACTCGACAAATTACGACTCCAACCATTAGACGGTGCCACCGGGCTGGATTCTGGACAAGCAATCTCGAGGCTATTCAGCAAGTACTTAACCTTCTTTGTGGCTGCGTTAGAAAAGTTAGGAGCGACTGAGGTGCGTCCCTGGAGAAACCCGTCAGCTTATACTCAGTCTTAGCCAGGACTCCATGAGCGACCGTGGATCGGCGACCAGTAAGCCAGGAAACACTCTGAACAAAGAACAAGGCAATATTCGGGAACTTGCAATAATGGGTATCTCGAATATGTTGTCCGCAAATATGGACGCAGGGCTGAAGCACTGTTTATCATATGGCTATCACGATGACCCGAAGATGCGAGCCACGTTCATTCTAATCTTTACTCGAGTCCTCCGCCAGGGTGCCCGTTTCGATGGTGTCGAAACGGCCCCTACACAACCAAGGCAGCGCCGTCTATGCGAGGTATCTACACTTCTTCTACTCGTTCAATTTGCTGACGCTCTTTCAGATGGTCAAAAATGACATGTTACTAGCAATCGCCGTTTGTGAGACGACATCGGTCAATGAGATTGACATCATGCTACCCGTAATGGTCAACATTTTTGATACGCGATCGAGTCTTCTTGCTCTCCTGAAGTCATTGATAGACAGGGAGGTGACTCGCAGTGGTAGGTCTATCATTCCCATCTAGGCCGAACTCACACCCTTTTTAGACAGCCCTACCGAACTATTCAGGGCCAATACAATGTGCACGAGACTCCTCGCCAGTGTGGCCAAAGTTCACGGATATAATTATTTACGCATGATACTCGCACCTTTAGTCGAGGAGATGTCACAAAATCAGACAGATCGTGGGTTCGAACTTGATTCAAACAAACTCAAAGCCGACGAACTTCAAGATAATCTCAATAACATCAAAAGGATGGCGCAAATATTCCTGGATGTTATAACCGGATCTGCTGGACTACTTCCACCGTAAGAACACTTGAGTTCGAGTTAATCCGAGGTCATACTGAGACCTTGTCCAGCCTTTGTCGGGAGCTTTGCGCACATATTGCTGATACAGTGTTCGTATACAGGACTATTACTTTGTGTACAGGTTGCTAACACGTCAAAAAAGTTCTGAACGCTGGCCAGAAAGCAAGTATGCCGCGGTTGGAGGTTTCCTGTTCCTTCGGTAAGCTAGACGTGTCTCTTGGAATGCTATCTCATCTTGTACAGGTTCATTTGCCCGGCTATCGTATCACCGGAGACTGTGGACCTACCTACGGATCCATCTGTTCGAAGAGGATTGCTCTTCATTACCAAAATTGTCCAAAACCTCGCGAACAATGTCTTATTTGGTAAAGAGCAGTTCATGGTTGTGCTTAATCCTTTCCTCGAAGACAACATTCTCTCAGTTACACATTTCCTTTCAGAAGTTGTGGTAAGCCGAACCTGTCTGGGTCAATAGTTTCGACTGAGCCTCCGATTTTGCGCAGACATTGCCCGAATATGATCAAGAAGAACCTGAAGAATGGCATGGGACGTCTTATGACGAGGCGGACTCTATCGTCTTACATCGATTCTTCCACCGGTCTGCAGATAAAGTTGGAAAAGAGCTGCTTAGCTTTACCCGACTATCGACAGACGACGGAGGGAATCAAACTGGAAAGCAAACTTGGGATAATCTCTGCTCAACACTTGTGGAGATGGGACAGCCTATTACAATTCCGCCTCCATCCAAGGAGCTGGCATCTAATCACTCGTTCTACCAAGAATTTATGCGAAATAACGAACATCGCCCGGTAGAACCTGTCCGGGACCTCTTCATTACGCTCCCCACCGCACCGGTGAGATCGTCTCTTTTCTTCCCAATTCGAGCTAATAAATTCGGTCCAGGGACATAACCCAGTATACGCTCTTCTTCTCCACAAAATCAACGTAGAGGCTATCGAGTTAGATATCCTCACATTGCATATATTCAAGGTGGGCGAAAGCTCCCTTGTAGATTCTTTTCTTACAACTTCATCAGACAATTTCATCTCGGAATCAGACATTCGATGTCATTATTGACTGCACTGGGTTCACCTCAACATCAGAAGTCCCTTTACTTTGGCTCAAGGTATTCCTGGAGCGCTGTCCTCACGATTTTGTGCAAAATTTCTCCACTGCATTCATTCTCAATTCCAACAATGCTGCAATGAAGTTCCTTCGCAAGCTTTTCCACATGAGTGGCGGAATCCAGATAGCCAAAACGTGCTTGGCCGTCTCTTCACTCCAAGACCTGAAAAGGCACCTGCCCAACGTCACATTCGAAGGCCATCTACAAGCCGGTAAATCATGCTGTTTGTTTCATTGGATGAATCTCACAGTGCCCGTCATAGCCGAATTCGAACATGAGAAAGTCGTCGTCTACAATCAAGTAGCCCAACAATCACGACACGGGATGCGACTTCCCGTGTCTCTCTTTATCTGCGAAACCCATATTCGCATCATTTCTGTATGTCTTATTAATCTCTTGCGCCTAGTGCTAACTTGGCTGTAGCTTCGATCTCAAGCAATCTGGCCTGGTCTAGAATGCCATATCAATGAAATCATTCTCTTTGCAGATATTGGCGACGTATATAATGTTTCCACTGGCCATGATGCGAACGAGTTCATCGTACGACGGAGTCGGTACGGTGGCACGTTATACTTTTCGTCGCTGGAGCGCGACGCCATTGTTCACGTACGTGATTTCTTCATTTTTGTAGTTAACGCATCTCATCGCACTATCAAGACGATCCGCATGGCAAAGGGGAAGTCCAGAGTTGAAAATGTTCAGGCATATGAGAGAACATATTCTCCTTGGGAAATATCTGCAACGATGCTGAACATCGCGCTACTAAATCTGGGTTCTGAGGATAGCACGCTACGCTCGACTGCCTACGACTTGACATGTGCTGTGTCTAGCTCTCTGAACTACGAAGATTCTCAGACCATTCCTATCAACGGTTCGTCGTCACTGTTTGTACTATGATGTACATTAACACTCTCTAGGAGGACTTGTTCCAGCCAACCCTCAATCTCTGGCGTGGCATATCAGTGAAAAGCTCTCGGTTCATTGCCCTAACCTCACGCTCGACTTCATTACCGAGTTTGCTCGTGGATTTTACAAGTCTCCTCATTCTCAAAAGGCGACATGTTTGTATTATCTTCAGCCCTGGATCAAGAATCTCTCCGCTACCCCTGATCCGTCCACATCTGCGGCGAGCATGGGAACACGATTGCGGGAATCATTCAGAATACTTATTGACCTTGTAGTCAAAGATCAAACGGTAATGATTCCAAATACTTCATTGATCCTTGTACTAATGATATCGTAGCTTTCTCCTGTTATTCAAAGAACGATATGGTCTGAGGTCGCGAAGCTGGAGCCCGCATCGATCTCTATCGCTCTGGACGAACTCGTTAGGGCCGCTGCAGATGGAGGAATAGGTTCGACTCGATGTACGCTTGCGGCTGAGACGATTGTCGTAATCTCTTCGATCAGTGTTCGAGGAAAAATATTGTCCAAGTTACGCAAGGTAAACTATGTTCTTTCTTTCTCCCGAAATTCTGCTCATATCCCATAGGCGATCGGGAAGACAACTCTTCGACCTTCACAAACCTTGGTTTCTAACACATCCTGGAACGAAGTTGCGGCAATTTCTCGGCTTGTTCTTTATGCAAGCTATAATACCAAGATTCCGGCACACAATCAGCTTTTTGTGGCCGAGATGGCCCACATAATTACTCTCTTAGCAGGATCTGGACCGGTTCTGATGCGCACGACTATCCACAGTATGGCTATGAACCTTGTACAAGCACTTTTCGTGAGCAAGGCAGACGACACGTCCGTAGCTCCCAAGTTAAAACAACTCCTGGAGGAAGGTCACGGTTCGAATGTCCTTAAGATGTTTGGTCTCGTTTCGTATGGGCCAATTGGCGAGTATGGGCTGCCAGATTCGACTTCGGATACTCTTTCAATTGACAAGCTGGAGGAGTTGGCAAAGTTCATGCTCAAGATACTTTCGCTGGGCGCACAGTCATCTTGTAGGTGCTGAAAAGTACTCGAAAGACGGTTCTGATTGTACTACACAGCTGGTTCCAACCTCATCAATGTTTGGCGGGCTCGCTGGATGAGCTTGGTAGTATCCACCGCATTCCATTGTAGCTATATTCAATCACGCGCATTCATCGTTATGGGGATTCTAGCCAATTCAGACGTGGATGATGACCTGGTGTACCAGATCCTCGTTGCGTTCAGGAACTCACTCGACCCAACTCCAGAAATGGATATAGCCACGCCCGTTGGAATACTGCGCTGCCTGGCTAAGATCATCACCGGAACACCACGAAATGGGCGATATTTGACGCAAATCGTCTGGCTGGGTATCGCATTGATGGAATATGGGGACGTCACAATGTTTGCAGAAGCTGCACAGGTTCTGAAAGTGTCATTGGAAACATTAGAGCGTCAAGGTGCGCTCGATGATTCCTCGTTGACCGCGTCGTTCATGGAGTTCCGGGCACCATTGGAGGATGTATCGGCTCAGATCGACGATTATATTGGACTATCGTTTGAGAACAACTTCTCGTTTTCACTATCAGCAATCATCATTCGTGGTTTGAGACACCCTCAGACACACGTGCAAGAAGCAAGCTCGGCGTTGCTACGAACCCTCCTCCGGCTTTCCGTTCGGAATGCACCGGGAGCTGGGGATGTACCCCCTTCCGAACGAACTGTTCCCCTGGATGCCCTGGGTTACTTCCTCGCGTTGATACCAACCGTCCCTACGCCTTCAGCTGTCCACACATTGATGCGAGATGCTGGGATAGGAAGTAACTTCATCGGTAACCCAGAGAAATATGAAGACGAATCTGGACCAGCAAGGATACCCCTTCAAGGCCTTGGGATCAAAGATAATGGCACTGCGCTCTTGGTTGCCACTGTGCTAGGTACCATGCTCAACAGCGCAACGGCAAATCCGGAACGAGAGACCCTTTTTGCCTTGTTGGCAGAGATGTCACTCGCGCATCCTATAGTGGCTGCACACATGTATGTATGCCTTTTCAGGACATCTACGTCAAGTTCACAGTTTTATAGATATGAAAGCATTCAAGATCGTGTACTCGGCGCATTCACCAACTCAACCAATCCAACGATTCTGTCCTCTGTCGGCGTCATTTTCCGAGCTTCAATGTTGGACACCGCATCTCAAAATATACAAGGGTCACGTCTCAACGGATCCGCTTCCACTATAGGAACTATGGAGAATCCCACTCAAATTGCCAGCCGCGCGCAGCTTGTGTTGCTGGAAGAAATGCAAATGAGGGGAATTCTCTCTCCCCATTCTTTCCTTCCGAGATCTGCTGGAGCCAGACTTCTTCATTGCATACGAGAACTCATCCTGCGAATCATAGAATAGCTTCCGTAGACCTGATTAATTGCGATTTGTTGTTTCGTCCAATTGTTACTTGATTCTGTTGTATTCTAATTCTCATTGTAATAGCAAGTGGCTTGTACGAATCCTCTCTTTCTGGGGTCAGCCATTATCGCACTTGGACTCGGCCTTTCCTGGCCCCATGGAAAGGACACCCACATCATCTCGACCACTGACACCAACATCACCTATACGAAGTGAAACCAACGCCAGTGAACATAGTCTTCAGTACGATGACGACTTAACCAACGCGCTCGCCGCCCTACGCAACTTCTCCAGTAGGGCAACCACGCCTCTAGAGCTCAGATGCTGCTGTGGAAAAGAGGATTGCGAATCACTGCAAGAGTGGAAGGAAGTGGTCAATAAGCTGGAGAAGGAGCTGGTTCTCAGTGCCGGTAAGCATCTGCCTCCGATCGAGTGCTATGGTCAATATGGCTCATAATCATCCCCCGCAGAGGTGGGACAGGCCCTCCTACATAGACATGACGCATTCGTACGCAGCCAAGATTCCCTACGTGCGACGGCAGATCGCAATGCTCAACTGTATTCTGACTCTCGCGAACGTGTGGCGGCGCTGAACACCGCAAACAACCAATTAGTGGCAAGAATGTCACTCCTCGTTAAGGAGAATACTGCTATTGAGAGACGGCTCACTCAGGCGATGCTCAACTTGGAAGTGGCAGACGCATCCAATCGTACATTGCTCCATGAAATCCAAGAGACGAGGGGGACTATCACCAAACTCTCGACACAGAACATGAAATCTGTCGGATGGGAGGCAAAGCTTTACTCCCTGCAGCAAGAACGCGATGACCTACGTGAGGAGCGAAAGTCAGAAGCAGCTCGCGCTCGCACGGCGGAGGCCAAAGCAGCTGCTCTGTCTGAGAAATGTGGTACGCTTATACACTTTTACTGATACTCGAAACACTGAATGGGAACATCGCAGCTAGGTTGCAGGCGGAGATTTACAATCTGAAAGAAGAAAAAGAAAACGCTCGTCGATCAAAGTCCGACTTTTCAGAAGAGATCATCCGTGACGCTCGTCTGCGGCTTGACGCATTGCACGTCGCTCTATCCGACATGCCAAAATCTGAGGACGCTGAAATGACCAGAATTTTAGAATCTTTGGTATCCGAGAATGAGGCTCTAAAGCATGACAATGCAGAACTTCAGAACCTCCTAACTGACTGCAGGGAAGACGTTAGGGAGCTACGCGAAGAAGTCGAAGAAAAGCGAGCGACCGCTCCGATAGGGGACTCCCGTTTAGATGAATCTCATCCCTTTCCTTCACGATTGGACGGATTTTCGCGTCATAACAAACGGGAAAGCTGGGCCTCTACTTCATCGGCACCGGTGTCCGTCACCTCTCCTAGGAACGAAGGGTTTCTCTCGCCTCGACTACCAATAAAGCGCGCACGAACTCCGAGTTACTCTCTTCAAATGGGAAGGAGGTCTATCATTGCCCGCAAATCACCAAGCGAGGTCGGAGAGGAAAAGATCACAGTAAGTGGACACTATGTCACTCATTGGCATAGTTCACTGAACGTACTTCTAGACAGACCCACTTTCAGGTAATGAAACCGATCCCCATCGAACCCTTCACTCTCCAGCTCCCAGCAGTAGAAGAACATCTATCAGCCGACATTCATATACCGCATCCACATACAGCATCGAGGTAGACTCCAGTAACCAGAATGATGCCGGATCTTCTTCCCCGCCGAAAGGCAAGAAAAAACAACTGCTCCTACTCACTCGCTCTCGAGGCGTTCAGACCGACCCGATTAACATTCTTCCCATTTCTCCACGTCCGCCATCCCTTCTTGATGAACACACTCCTTCCGGCACTCACTCCGAGACTTCATCCTTGCAAGAAGGAAAGACCTCCCAATTCTCTCTCCTATTAGACAAAATCAACGCCCTGTTCCATCGAATCATCCAAGCCGACATTAGAACCTTAACGAACCGGCTAAAGCGACAGCACCTCGCTGGTGCAGATGTTGGGCACCTATCACGGACTACCATCAGCTCTATCTTGAACGAGGTATCTGCTCTACGAAATCAGTTTAGGGGGATACTAGACGATGAAAGAGCAGCGGTAGTTATTTCTCGCAAGGAGTTTCGTGCGTTGCTAAAGACGTACTCGGAGCTTTTCCAAGAAATTGGGTCTCTGCGGGCTTCCGTCAACGAAGTTGTCTTGAACCCATCTGTCGGTGAAAAGTTGCGAGAAGAGGCGTTAGCAGAGGATGCACCGTCAAAGACGGCTGCAAAGCCTGCCGGAGGACTAGGTGGATGGATTGCCCCACTTTCAAAATTGTGGGCTGTATCCTCGGCGGAGGCCATCGAGAAACCAGGAGCTGCTGGAGCCTCTACAGCGGCACTCGCACGTGCTGGTAGCTCGAGAAATCGCCTTCAGCCACCGAAGATTGCACCTAAGCTAGCACCCGCCGTATCAGCCTCTACTACGACTGTCAATGTCGAATTTACCAATGCGGGCATCCGGCGAGCAATTTCTACTACCCCGGGACAAGCCGCCTTGCCAACCACAACTCAAATGGTATCGAGCTCTCCCCTTGGACCATCACGTCCACAATTGAAAGGAATATTCGCCGGATCTTCAGCCACACCATCATCATCATCATCACGAACTATGACATTAGACCGCACTCCTCCGGCTTGGAGTTCAGGTGGAACCCTAAGGGCCAGCCAGGCCAGGACACAAGGTGTGAATCTGACAAAAGACGATCGAAATTCAAATCAGGATTTCCGTCGGATGTCAAGAGTGGTCGATGCAATGGTCGATCAAAATGCGATCGACGATGAGGAGGATGACGAGCTTCCTTCCGATCTACTCCAGCGTACACTTCGACCTAGAGGCTTGTCAGACTCGTCAATACACTCGAGCCTGATCCCACATGGCCCCCCTGTCAACCGGTTGGTCACACCCGCTGGATTGGCGCTCTCGCCAACAGTCGAAAGTGCCAATGCAAGGGGCCGTTCTGGTACCTTGAATACTAGTATCACGTCCTGGCTCGATAGGGATGCCGTTCTACAGAGCCTTAGTCGCAAAATGCAAGGATTCCGCTTTGGCACTGGTTCAGACTTGATTAGCTCAAAGCCATTGCCACCGGCAGACGACGGAGGTCTATCGCCGAACGCTTTAGGCACTCCCGCAGCCATGTCCTCTTCACTCGGTGGTACTCCCACAGCTTCACGATCGCCGTTACCAGCTTCCCCACCCAAGCCTATACCTGAACGGCTAATCTCTCCCAATCACCTCGGGAGAGGCAATAGGTCGCGCTCTCCGACTTCACGAACCCCGTATAATGGGTCTAACTCCCCGAAGATGTCTCATCGGAGAACTGGCAGCCTTCATCGGCAGGCGCAAGCCTAATTCATTACAATCATAAGACCTTGTGTTCTGAATACGAAGTTGTGAAAGTATCCAGGCAGATTTCTACTGGGTATGGTTCGCTCTTGAAAGCGCGGGCTGAACTTCTATTATATGGTAGATTTTACGTGTATTATGGTGCGCAACACGCATCTCATAGAGGATTTTGTTGAGCTGTTACTGTTGTCAAAACAATACAGAATTATACCTTCATGATAACCGAAACTTCGAGCTGGGCATCTCCTCACAGTTACTCCAAGACAAAGTCATGATTTGGTGCTATATATTACCAAACATAGCGCTCCGCTGTGTCATTGTGAGGTGGTTGCCGCCTTCATTGCTTCAGTGACGAAACTATAATGCAAGCTAGATGCATCTCAAAGTACGGGCCTTACTGACCACAAGCTCATTTCACCAAACTTTGGGTTTTCCCATCAAGCATTTGAGATGGTCGGTGATATTGCGATAGGGTAAAATGTATCCCTTACCCCTGGTATGAGCATATTCGATAAAACGCGACGGAAGAATGCATGGTCTTGCGTCAACATGGGCCGCACATTGCAAGCAACTTGGCTCTCACCCATGAGCTCGAAGCCTCTTCCTGGCTGACTGCATGCTTTAACTTCTCATTATATCAACATATAAGCTCTTATAACTCAAGTGAGCTAGGTTATGGCTGACATATCGCGCTCTACCCGTCTAGCGCTAGCACCCAACCCCAAATAACTGCGCTCTAAAGGACATCAGGGGTTTAATCGTCATATTCCATAAATAGGAAGCTATTTTTGAGTGATTCAATCATTTATATGGCTCTATTCGGGTTGCTAACTGTCTTTGGACGTAGGGGGGATTTTGCGTGGATGGGTAAAGCAAAGGTAGGTTAAACCCAGCTACCTAAAGATCTTCAAAAGACACATAAAATCACTTTTGATTAGGAAGAATGCAACGTAGCTTATTTCCTCTACGTATTTTTGTGTCTGGGATACTGACTACAACAGCCAAGGGAGTATGGTACTCCGCTCAAGCTCACTACCTTTAAATAAAAGGAATCCGTAACTTCTTTGGAGTTTCATTCCTTGAGTTGAATGGCTAATTGTCCTCCAGGAAAGAGATGCCGAGTATCATTGTCTCTGTCCACTTACTGTTGGTAGAGCTCACAGTCAGACGGTATAGAAATCGTCAAATAATTATATTGAGGTAACGTCTCCGGTGATATGATTGCTAAGAGGGGGGCAATCGTGGCGTTATTAGGTTGGTTGGCTGATTGCGTCCTCCCTCCAGAAGAACCAGAACAGACGCGTTCCACCGACCAGACCAATCCGTGATACAGCATATCTCCCCAGATACCCATAAATGGACTTGTCCCTGCCAGCTGAAACGATAAGCCGTCCGCTCAGTCGACGACAGACAGAGGTTGGTCGCGTGGCCTCCGAATGTTTCGCATTTGGACGTCTCGATGAAACAGGTTTGATTTCTTTTGCCTTTTTTCCTTTTTTTTCACGGTAATTTGGGACTGCGGCCTCCTACAGGCCTCGCACAGGCCGCGCACAGGCGACCCGCTCCTCTCCAGTTGGATACCTCCACAGCGAAGTCGATAGATCGGGGACGACCCAAAACGGATTAGTTCACATAATCAGTCTTCCAGGAGGTTTCCTCGCTCGGAGTGCCGATTCATCTCGGTATCGTCTCGCCACCTGGCACAAACTGCGTTAACATACACGCTTGCTCGACATCTGTCACTAGAAAAACGTAACACGCCCCCCCAAAATCAAGATGCGTTACTTAGACGGCGTAGCGTAAAACTGTCACACTGACCTTGTTGTCCCCATCTGATTGTCCCCATCTGCCATCACGGTTCTAATGACACATTCCATCCAGCCATGTAACGATCTGTCACTTGAACAATTCTGATCCATTTTGATAAGTTCCCCAAAAATTTGTCCTCTGTCCCCCCAAGAGTCACGAGTTCGGCTGGAGCAGAGCCAGTCGAGCTCGTACTCGTGGCGCAAGGCAGATAAAGTCATCCTCAAATGCTAATATCAAAGGTATTGGTTCCGAATCTTAATGCCAAAAGAGGTCTAAAATCTCGCGCTGTAGCCATACCTAAGGCGGTGAATCAATCTATTGGGTCGAGGATCAGCCTGAACTTCAACAGCAATTTTTGCTGGTTATCTATCAAAGAAAGTTTATATTCAACCCTAATCTGGGAAATGGTCGTCACGACCCAGAGCACTCCCATCCAATTTGAGCAGGTTCTCACGCCTGCTATCGTTGACACTCTCGGATCTTTAAACCTCTACATGTTTCAGCATTTCGAGACCAAGGGAGTCTCTCTCGACCAATATGGCATAAAATCGGTGCTTTTGTAGTACTAGTTAGGCAAGAAGACCCTCAAATGCCGTGGCGGAATTTACCTCGAATCCCAGAGAGAGTCTGCGAACCAGCCTGCCGCTGACGAGCCCATCTCCACAGATGCGATCAATAGCGCCCAGAGAATTCACGAGGACGGTTTGCAATCGTCTTCTTTACCCATAATATCAAGGTTTTTGTATACCGCTGATCCAGTCAGGGTGTAAACCTGCTATTCTCGAGGCCCATTAGCAGCACCAAACTAGCCCATTATCAGCACTTCTGCCGATATGTCACACTAGTCGACAAACGTCAAGTGAAAATTGGGGGCACATGGACATTCTAATTTCCGCTTTGCCGTCTTGCTGAAACTTCCGAGGTAATCTTATTTGTCTAGATCTCAGTCGCCACTAATTCAAGGCGCCATGAAACTTTAACCAACCCATACACGTCAAAAAAATAGAGTCGAATAACTCTATATACGGGGGACTTCAGAGACATCACTCCGCCTCACTGTCAAGGGCCAGCTGGTTCACAGTTGAGACGCACTCCACAGTGTCAATCAAGCCCCATTTACTGGCCTTCGACATAATAATGTTATATCAAATACAAAATTCAAGGCTATGTAACCCTGTGGATGTCGAACGCTGGTTTGTCAAACCAGCCCCATGCGGCATCGGTTTCAGAAGTGGAGAAGGGAACAAAAGCAAACGAAGGCTCATACTTCCAGCCATATTAATTGATCCTCTGTCTATTTAAGGGGGGAGAGGATTGTCTATGTTCCCTCACCTCAGCGTCCCTTCCCTCTCAAGTCAAATGCCCACTTTCTTCGACAGCCAGAACACTTACCAGAACGAATGTGAGTAGAGGCTTATCTCTTCACCAGTCTTTTATCCTCCAAATAAAGACTATACTGAAATTTAATGGCTTCTACCCTTTTCAGTTTCGGGCCAGCCTTACGACGAATCCATGTCACAAAACTATAGTGATGAAGACGAGAATATGTGCTCTGGTGGCTCCTCGCCAACAACCGTCGACGTAGATGGAGACATCACTCCAATTGACACGAATGGGTCACTTCCGAGGAGAAATGCGGAAGAATTGGCGCCCCACAATGCAGCTCTCCAGCAGTTAATCGAGTACATTCTCAGTACTCAGGATCCGACTCGCTATGATATGAGCAACGATGAGGTTGATGTCTTCAACACCGGGTCTGAGGTTGGAAACTGGACGTGCAGTTTGATGAAGGATGGCAAACCCTGTCCAGAGAAGCGACAACGTCGTTCTAGGTTCAAAGACCACATAAATAGGCATCTCGGCATCATGCTCTATACCTGCAGATCAGATAGGTGTAGATGGTAAGTCCTTACCCCCGAAAAATGACATCAGATACTAACCTGATGCAGTGGCACGAGGTTCTTCGCTCATGCAGACAAAGACACCCACGAAAGGAATACAGAGAAAATAGCTTGCACCGAATGGTGAGAGGCACTATTATCTCGACTGAGACTTTATCAGAATTAACACCTTCGCCAAAACAGTGGTCGTCTGATTTCACCCAGGAATGTGGCTCGCCACAAGACCACTGAGAAGTGCCGGAAAGAAACCGCTGCGAGGATCCAAGCGACGAACTGAGGCTTAAAGTGTACCCTTGCTAGTTCTTTACTTGCTATGGACATTCCCCACTCTTCCTACATCCTGGTTGCCTCGTTGTCTGTTGATTTGAGAGAAGCGCTCATCGGAGCAGCTTAGACCCCACCTAATCGGGCGAAGGCTTTGGCCCTCGTGAAAGTTATTCCAAAAAAAATTAGGAGCCTGACTGCCATAATGCCATTACCTGATCTCTATCCTGAAACGACTGCTTCTGGGATTGCCGTCGACCCACAATCCTTGGATCGCGTCGTTCCAGCAACCCGACGGGCGGATGGAAGGTGCGTAACGGATTGATCTCAAACCCAGTCGTGACTTTATTCTATCTTCAGCAGTCTCGTTCGATAATCTGATGCCTGACGCTCTATCGTTCAATTATCTCTGTGCACAGTGTCCGTAAAGAGTTAAAAATCAGGCCCGGTTTCACTCCACAGGAGGACGTCACTCGATTCAAAGGATCTCGTCAACAGCAAGCAGAAGCGAGTGCCATGCCCAGAGGCCACATCCCCGGTTGGGTCGCGCCCTCATCCGAAACCCGCGCGGCTGCCACGCGTGGTAGAAAGCCGACCACAGTTTCCGGTAGTGGTAGAAGCTTAGAAGCACTAGCATCGGGGGCTGTAGGTTTCACCGGTAACGCGTCCAGCAGTGGTTCCAACTCGGCCAGTGCAGCGTCAGCTCCAGCATCAAAGAGTGCGAAGAAGAATGCCAAGAGGGCAGAGAAGAAGAGAGAAGACAAGCAAAAGGCTTTAGAGGCTAAAATAAAGGATGCCTGGGATGAAGACTCGGACGAGGATGCATCCAAACCGGCTGCTGCTGCGACCACAAGCACGGATGCAACCAGTCGTGACGGTGGGACCAAAGAGGATGAGACCGGTGATTTAGCTCAGAAGGTTGCGAAGCTGTCGGTGTAAAATATGACATGGCTTCCCGATTGTCGATCTATTTCGTATTCTCCCGGACATTCAGTTCATTACTTAGAGGAGGAAATGCTGTTTAGAACCACATTTAAGTTACGAATATAGTGTTGGTCTGGGTAAAGAAAGATGATGTCCTTTGGAAAGGAGAGATCGTGTCCCGATATCCCGAGAATCCAGGATATTATACCCTTAGCTAGCAGGTCTAAGGGCACGAAGTCTCTCTGCTAAGTCCCCGCTCTCCTCCTTTATTCTAGTTTCACCAATTCCTGGTTCAGGTAGTTTGGCACTATGTTCTCCGAGATTGTGTTGAAGCTCTATATTTGCCTAAAAGGATGAATTATCAGCCAAGACGTCGGAACCAGCGACCAGGGGGAAAGCTTACCTCTTCCGCAGTCTGGCGCATGAGCTCGTCGATTTGATCCTGAGGGGTACTAACAGCAGTCGTCGACTGCATTGTATCCTCCATATAAGACGTTTGTACGTCCAAATCGGCAAATTGTGACTCGAATTTGTCCATGACTGTGGAGATCCTCTCCAAATTCATGCTCTCCATAGCCTTGTCCATTCCGCGAACTACCGATGTCATATTTCCAGTCACCTGTGAATTCACTAAAATCAGCTTGAGGTAAATGGGGTGGCAGAAAGACACGTACGGATCTCATTGTAACGGCCGTCTCGACCCTACTTGCCACAGCGTCGATCCTACTAGCTAACCGAAGGAGATTAAGAGCCTCATTCTTCTTCCTAATGGCATTTGCGGCATATATTCTTGCTCCATCGTTGTTTCCTTGCGTCAGCGCCTTTCGGAAGATAGCAGCACATCAGCACCATGATTGACTTCAGTGATAGACAATACCTTCTTCAGGCGCGCCTTCTCCATTCTTTCATCTTTCAGGGCCTTGTTAGACTGTTTCGAGAGCGTCTTCGCCGTAAACTTGTCGAGTCAGCTTAACAATGCATCCGCCACACACGGGAAACCGGAAGCATACCTTTAGCTGAAAGAGGGTCTCTGAAGAGTACGAATAAGCGTGCATTCCGAGTGAAATAACGGCGGCATACTCTCTAAGTTGCTCATGGCGATGTGTTTGTGGAGTCCAAGTGTTGACCACCAACCACGTCGTTCACCAACCAATATTCCAAAACCTCGTCTTTCGCTCACATAAATAATCGAAATCACCATAAGAACACAATTCAATCATTCAACAGCAACGAAATTTTTGTCGAAATATGGGTCTATTATATCTACTCAGCTACCTGGCAGCATTAGCCGCAATTATCTTTATTACTCTAAGTCTAGGTAGGACACATATGTTTGATTCTGGGCACTCGCTAATAGGATATAAACTGGGGACAGCAAGCGGCTTACTTTGGGTCGCTGAACTCATTGAAGAGCATTCACGGATGGCCAAAACCATAGGTCAACGAGCCATATGGGTAACTCGACGAATTTACAATCCAATTTCTCGCTCACACAACACTAGGGAATTATTGTACTGCACGCACTTCTCTACTTTGACGGTCTTCCGTTTACACACCTCCTATTTTCCGTATTCTGTCATTTCATCTACTCAAGAAACATCACTTCAAGGTGGCCCTTAATCTCTCTCAAATCCCCTATTTTTATTATATCATGCATCTTGGTCTTCGTCGACCACTTTCTGTTCTTTACCTATTTCTCCCAACAGTCGAACCTCGCGCGACAGAGGGGCAAGGTGTACGATTACAGGGGATCCGGTAGCTATGGCAAAAACAGGGGTCTTCATTCGAACGCACAACGAGATAGGGGGTTCGGCGAGGTGAGTTGAATATTGACTGTGGCTATTCGTCTCATAGGGAGTATAGATCGCCACCTTCTTCGCCTTATGTGTTTGGGCTATACCACTGTTTCTCTTTCTTGGATTAAGCTCCAATGACAGCGCTTTACCAACACAGATGGACAATATTGCTTCGCAGTCGCAATCAGACTCACGCCAACCACGACAACGCTCGTCTCTCCTCAAAAGGATACTGGACCCAGTTTTATCCATACTCCCTGGCGCCCGTCAAAGATCCACAGATGAGGATGACCTGTCCCCGCCCTCGCAAAGCAACCTGGCTCACCCTGGAGCACCAGGAATGACCTATTCGACCAGTGGCCCGCTACCGTCCCCTGGTTTGAATGCAGGGTACTCGTCTCCAGGATGGGCAAGTCCCTCCCGTGGGGAGTTTGGTGGAGTATTGTCCCCTCCTCCGCCCCGAGTGCGAAAAACACAGGTTAGATCAAGCGGAAAGGAGGATTAAAGGTTCGCTTTCTTCGTTCTTTTACTCTCTCTGTTCTCCCTAGGAGCCGAATATAGGGTACTTTTCACTAGAGTTTATATAGTGACGCCTTAAGGACACTAAACTACATAATTAAGCTCTTGAAGTCGTCCCAAGAGCGCAATAGAGAGCGGTTTCTTTAACATACTAGGACAGAAAGGCACCTTCGCACACGTATTACTCGACTCTTCTACGCTTTCGATCGCCTTCCAACGTTTCTTCTTCTTCCGGTGGTTTGCTGCTAGTTTCCTCTTGAGTTTGTGATGAACCATCTTCTTTACTTTGTTTCGATTTTGAAGCATCAGATTCGGATGGCTTTGGTCGTTTCCGGGCGACAACAACACCTTTGAGCCCAGGTTTGGTCGGTTTTGGTCGGTTGATCGGCTTTGAATCAGACTTTGTGGCAATGACTGATGGCTTGTCCTTTTGCTGGGCTGAAACCGTGACAGGTGGGCCAGAGAGAGCCGAATCACGGGCCTGTACCGCACTACAGGGTGGGTAAGTATGACCAGAGGAGAGACATACAGGTCAAACATTGGGTCGCAATTGTATTAACGTTCGTTCAAAGAGTCGCAATTTCGTCCATACGGTGTTTCAAAGGCCCTAAAAGCGATAAGCGACACCTTCAATGCCTTAGGAATCAAGACCCGCACGCTCTGAAGTCCTTGAGTTGTTCCTCGTCGTTCTTCTTAACGACCTGCTCCTCATGAAACTTCTTGAGTGCTACAGAGTCCAAAAAGTTGATTTCGTCAGGATCGAGACTGCGAAACTGTGCGGACAGCTTGTGAGAGTTCTCATATTCTTCTTGTTTTGCCGCCCTATTTGCTGCAAGTTTCTGGTTCACAACCATAATCAGCAATAATGAGGCGCAAGAGAGAACTAGTGAGGAAATGGCACCAACGAACCTCTGCAAGACTTCGACCGTCGTACACGTCAGGCTCTGGTTGTTTAGGAGGCTCCTGTCCGATACGAGCATAAGCTGCTTTCCAAGCTACTTCTTTCCTCGTATTTGTCTCCTCAATCTCCGCTTGGGAGACGAAGCGCGAAGGGAGATCGGCGTCTGCCATAGCGCGCTCGACAGATTCCGAGTTTTAAATCAGATCCTAGAATTATTTCCCGTGAATCTCGACGGATGGCGTGCCAAAGACGCGCGCCTTTCACGAAAACCTTCGGTCACAGCCGGATTGCAAACTTGAAGAGCACAACCTGACTCTCGCCACGACCGAGCACATTTGTTGACCGCTGTATAACTCTCTTTCACAATGCTTATCAAAGTCAAGGTATGCCTTCCTTATACTCTTCTCGTTCCTCGAGTGGCTCAAAGGCGCTGACTCACACAAAACAACGAAGACCTTGACAGGAAAGGAGGTAATTTGCAGTTTCATAGAAACTAATGTCGTATCGAAACTCACAAACGCGTAGATCGAGCTTGATATCGATCCCGATGACAAGGTCAGTATGCTTGCCACAACCGCTCAACCGTCCTCTTGGCTCATCCAAACTCTTCCCCTTTGAAAACGGTTCCGTTTCTTTACTATCTCACTGGTATTATGGGCGCAGATTTCTCGTATCAAAGAGAAAGTGGAAGAGCAGTCCGGTGTCCCGCCACAACAACAAAGGCTAATTTTCTCTGGTCGTCAAACGTGAGTGCAGTTCAATTTCTTCTAGCACTCGACTTCATATGGCTGATTGAAACCCACCAGGATGGACGATAAGACAGCAGCCGAGCTCAATATTGTTGCCGGAAGCACTCTACATTTGGTGTTGGCATTGCGAGGAGGATGCTGATGGACATTATTCTACGCCGCTATGACGATGTCGTGTTTTCACCTCTCAACATCGACAGATTCATCTTAGACCCGTGCCAATTGAATCCTTTACTCGATACATCAATCTGCAATGAAAATGAAAACCGTAAATCGGAAGCGAAACGAATTATTGAAGATCCTGCTATCTTCTCTGAACCAAGGAGCTACTACACTAACCGTGCCTCTTCAATCGACGCCGTCGTTGAGTGGGTTCTCTGGTTGTGTTTGCGGAGCCGACGCGGGCTTTGTCACTATCTTTTTGGGCTGAGGGGCGAAAACAATCTCTCTTGTCTCAGTTAAGCTTCCCCATGATGTGACCAGATTGCCTTCTAGCCCTCCCTCTACGGCATCCCCTTCAAAGATTCGTAGCCTCTCCATCCGTCTGTCGCGGAGTTTGTTCTTCGGGAGCATACCTGATACAGCTAGACGTAGAATCTGGAGGGTAGTAAGTTCCTACTGCACGATATTAGCTATCGGGTGGAAGGAGTACAAACCTCGTCAGGCTTTCTCTTCATCAAGTCCTTGTATTTCCTCTCATGAAGTCCACCAGGGAACATTGTGTGGTGTCGATAGACTATCTGGTCTTCTTTATTCCCTGTTACAACCAACTTGCGTACGTTTGTAACGACAACATAGTCCCCGTTATCCACTAGAGACGTCGCCAATGTCAAATGGTTTCACAAGTATTATCTGCATTATGTACTTACTGCTTGGGTGCCATACGGGTTTATGCTTCCCCATAAGGACTCGGGCTATTCGCCCTGCAAACTTTCCTAGGACCCGACCTGAGGCGTCGGCATGATGCCATAAACGTGTATATGCTAAACGAGGCTGAGAGTGAACATGTGGATGTATGGAAAGAAAAGAAGGGAATTGGGTCAAATTGTACGAGAGTCATGCAGGGTGCGATAGATTTAGCAAGGCCAGCAAAGCCCATAGAGGTGTTTTACTCACGTTACCAATACCCTGAGACATGTTGAAGCAATTTCCAATGAAAGCAAAGGATTATTGAGAGCACTCAAGAAGAGCCCTGTCAATGTTTGTCCGACTTTTTCGTTACAGTTGGATAGTGTCCAGGTCGGGATAGAGAATAAATGAAAAGATGAGGATAAGCTACTAGGGAGCTCTTGCAAGTGAGTTTCAGGACGTGGTCAAGGATGCAGCCAGGTCGAAAGAAGCTTGCTTTGTGCAAAGCTTTCGCTCCTCCAACCATCATCCCTCCAAAATCGAAAGAAGTCTAAATTTAAAAGGATACAAAAGGTTGACATTGAGTTGCATGGGATGATGTCTATCATCAGTGCGTGCAGGGTACAGGAAGTTTGACTGCGAGTAGCTGATCCAGCTCGTCGGATCGATATACTCTTCATGCTACGGTTGTCTAGGGACGCCACACAGAACACTATCTTTCAGGAAGGAAACCGCAGAGGTTCAAAGTAGTAAATTACAGATCGAGCGTGACATTATACAAGTATCACGCTCTCCACGCGACATGGACTTCATCTGTACGAAACCTGCGGCAATATGAGATCCTTCAGAACAGATGATAAACGACAAACCTTTGTGTGCAGGTACTATCCTCCAATGAAGTACGGAATCCCATACGGTAACTCAGCAAACCGGCTTGCGCTATCATGATCCCATTATCAATGCAAAACCTGTACCTGTATTAGATGAGTTTATCCACTATGCAATGACTTTCACCTCTCATCAGTTGCGAATACACTCCCTCCTCTTTCCTCTGCCATAATCCCCATCATCTCTTGGAGTCTCTCGTTACCTAGATTATACCATCGTCAATAGCAGGATAACGTGAAACGTCACACTCACATCCGACTCCACCTACTATGAGAACTTCTTTGCTCCCAACGTGTGCCATAGCTCGTTCTGTGATCTCGACCAGCATTGCGAACACTGTCTCTTGTAAGCTATAGCACAAGTCCGCAGCCGTAAAGATGTCCAAAGAGTCATCACAAAGTTCTTCCTCCGTTGGATTAGCCCGAAATCGGGGGTCCTGGGTCAAAGTTTCTGCTGCGGTTAGGATTCCAGAGAGATTGACGTCCATCCCTTTTGTTGCGTACGGCAAGGAGACCAGTCGTAATGGTCGGTGGCCACCTTTACCTCCATTCCTAGCCATCAGCTCAATATTATACCCCGGACTTGGGTCATTGAAGAGCCCTATCACTCGGGCAAAGCGATCTAAGCAATTCCCGACTGCTATGTCGAGGGTTTCACCAAAGATCCGGTAGCGTTGTTGAGAGTACGCGATGACTTGAGTATTGCCTCCCGATACGTAGAGGACGATTGGATTCGAGGCACCAGTAATCTGGCGACCCATTTCAATGTCTGCAATCGAGTCTGTAAGCATCAGAGGAGAGGAGCAAGGGCTTACGGCCGACACAGTGGTTGACGCCTACTAGAGGCTTTTTGTAGAGTAAAGAGAGTGTACGAGCGACAACAGCGACGCTCTGCAGTGGCGCACCCATCCCGGGTCCTATATTGCGAAGATTCAAGAGTCGATATAACGTTAAGTGAAGAAGCAGCGGTATCAATAAATGCAACCTTTGGTGTAGCATATACAATCCAGATCCTGCATCTTGATGTGTGCTTGCTCCATCGCGTCCTTGATAACTTTCAAAGCCCACTGCCGATGATGGAGGGCTGTATCACGGGGAAGAAACCCTTCTCCAGGTGGCGTGATATATGTATGCCGTACATTTGACAAGACCTTGACGTCTCCCGAGGGTAGATGCTGGATAACTCCCGCGCCCAGTTTGTTTGCGGATCCTTCGAGCCCAAGCGCCAGATATGGGCGCTCTATAGGAGATAAGTATCGTTTTTGTGCTATAGATGATGGGAACCGACCAGGATTCTTCAACGGGTCAGGTTGTCGTAGTGGCATTGATCAAAGTGGCAGAGCATCTCGGTTCCACCCACGAGAAAGAGACGAATTTGCACTATTTACGCAGATGTGAAACTCTCTATGATCCGTGTAAACTTCGCATCTTCTACTCCCGAGCTGATAGATACGCTTGATGTCGAAACGTTACGGGGTTAGCCAACAACGATTGAGACGGAATCACGAGGAATAGTCGTACGGTTGATTGGAAACGAGCCACGTAGTCAAAGAACCCTCGAAATTCTCCGAGTGGCGAAACGGCGGCGTTCGGGACTATAAAAGCTTGGACCCTGTCCCCTGCTGAGCTGGCAAACGACTTGACTGTCACCCACAATCTTTCGGCTTTTCCTCCTTGAAATCCTGAAAAATACAACCTAAACTCCTTCATTGGAGTCAATACTTTGCCCCCAACACGCCTTTGAACGCGCTTTTTGAGTTCGAGGTCGAACGATGAAGCTGCTTGCCCCCCTGCTCTTAGCTCTCTCGCTACTCTCCGACTCTTCTTACGGCCAAGAGGCTGCCGCAGGAGAGTCTACCACGAAACATGAGTACCAAGTGAGTCCAACTTCGACATATGCCAGGTGGTGATGGCTAACCCAGGAGGCTACAGTCCGACGTCGCGCGTCTGCGCAAGATTGTCATCGAATCTCTCTATTCACATCGTGAAGTCTTTCTGAGAGAACTCATCTCGAACGCAAACGACGCCATCGAGAAACTACGTCTCACCGCCCTCAAGGACAAAACGATTTGGGATGGCTCTGCGCCTCTGAACATTACACTCCAATTAATTAAGGGCGAGGAAGGGAGTGATGGGAAACTTATTATCTCTGGTGAGCTCGCTGTCTCCATATGTAGAATCGTCAAAGTACTGAAGTCCATCCCTCCAGACACTGGGATTGGCATGACCCCACAAGAATTGAAAACAAATCTTGGGACACTAGCAAAGTCAGGAACTTCCGAGTTCCTTGCTAAAGCCGAGGAGTCAAAAACGTCGACAGGCAACGGCAACTTGATCGGTGCATTTGGTCTCGGCTTTTACTCCTCTTTCCTTGTCGCAGACAAAGTTTATGTCGCATCCGTTCCTCCGGCAACACCCGCAAATCCCAATCCCGTACAGCATATCTTTAGCTCCAGTGCCGACGATGCATCCTTTGAAGTCTACCAGGACCCTCGAGGAAATACCTTGGGCCGTGGTACTGAAATTACGTGCGTGAAATCCATCTAACAGGTGCACGCAATGGTCTTATAGTTTAATCTAGCCTTGTCCTCAAGAAGGACGCTCTTGAATATCTGGAAGAGGAGAAAATCAAGAACCTCGTGGCCAAACATTCTGGCTTCGCCTCGTCCTTCCCTGTCTATCTTCATACCACAAAAGTTGAGGAACAACCTATCCCACAAGACGACCTCGATACATCCGCGGAAGAGGTTGGTAATTTCAAGTATTGCAAGTTTTCACTATATCTGACACTGCTCACACAGGACACTCCGAAATCAGAAGACGAGGATGAGGCTGTCGTTGAAGATGCACCGGAGAAGGTGGAGAGCACCGAGGTCAAGACGCGGAGTGTCACTGTGGAAGAATGGGTCCACTTAAATGATCAACCTCCTCTTTGGAGCAGGTAAGAAATATTTAATGTCGAAGATTGTCCTGCCAACGTCTCTCTTTTAGGGATCCAAAGGATGTCACCGACGAGGAATACAAAAACTTCTACAAGGCTACATTCAAACAATATCAAGATCCTGTCCTTTGGCACCACTTCAAGGGCGATAGCGGACCTGTCAGCTTCCGTGCCTTGATCTTTGTTCCGGAGAGCCTGTAAGTTCACATTTAACGTAGATACCTCCTTAAGTCTCATTCAACTTGAACCAATAGGCCAGAAGACTACTGGCAGTCACCTCAATCTACGCAACAAGATACCCGCCTGATGGTCAAGCGTGTCTTTATCACAAGCGAGTTTGGTGATCATAAGCTTCCCAAATGGATGAGTTGGATCAAGGTAGGGACCATTGCAGGTATACATCTCATATCGTCTCACCATTCTTGTTTTAGGTTATCATCGACGCCGACGATCTCCCCCTGAATGTTTCTCGTGAAACTCTCCAGTCCAATCGATTCCTCAAGCAAATAAAGAACATCGTTACCGCAAGGTTTATTCAGACGATGACGAAGACGGCAGAGGAAGATCCGGAGAAATATTTGCAAGTTTTGAAGACATATAACACTATCATGAAGCTTGGTGTTATCGAATCAGCTATGGAGGGAAAGTCTGGAAACCGTGACAAACTCACTGGTCTGATTCGATGGGATACTACCCTCCGTAACAATATCAGCCTCCAGGACTATGTGGATGCCCGGAAGGAAGGCCAAAACCAGGTAAGAGCGTCATAGCATGTATAGATCGCAAATTTGACTTCGTGTCCAGATCTTCTTCCTCGCCAACATCGGTCAAAGTATCGAGAACATGCGTCACTCTGTCTTCGTAGAGAAACTCGTCGCTCGTGGTTATGAGGTTGTGTTGATGACCGATACTATGGATGAGATTCTGGTCTCCAATCTTCGTGTTTTCGGGAATATGCGCTTCCAGGATGCCGCAAAGAAAGGCCTCCAATATGGTGACGAAGACGTCGAGAAGGAGAAGAAAGACCTTGAGAAATTCAAGGAGGATTATAAGCCCCTGGTCGACTTCTTTGTCAAGAGTACGAAGGAAGCTGTCAAAGATGGTACGTATTCGAGAATACCTATGCAACTGGAAAATAACATCGTATTCGATAGTTATCATCTCTAATCGTCTCGTCACGAGTCCATGCGCTATCGTGGTGGATTCGTTTGGATATTCTGCCAACATGGAAAAACTCCTCGCCTCCCACGGCAAAAAGTCTGCACTCCAGGACTATGCCTCCAAGCAAAAAGTTCTTGAAATCAACCCTCGATCCCCGCTCATCGAAGCGCTCCTTAAGCGTGTTATGGCCCTTCCAGAGGAAGAGGGTGAACGAGACAAGGACGAAGAACTTGAACTGAAGGAAATTGTTTCGATCTTGATCGACGGTGCCTTGATCAGGAGCGGCTTCGAAGTTATGGAATCCAACATGTGAGTTTTTGAACATTTGATGTTCTATTTGTTTTGCTTAATCCCGATTCCAGCTTCTTCGAACGTGTTGATCGTGCTCTTCGCCGTTCTCTGGGTGTCTCTGAGACTGCAAAGACCGAAGTGGAAGTCAATCCTGCACCTCCAAAGGCGCAAGAGCCACTTCCAGAGCTCAACGAACCTAGTATGGATCCAAATGATTTCATGGAGATGAAAGACTTCAAGGATTCTTTGGCCCCTGAGCTCGACCGTACATTTGGCTCACCGAGGCTAAAGAAACCGGAGAGGCAAGTGGTTTTCGACGCCAACGAGGCGAGGGAAAAAATGAAGGATGTGGATATGGATGATATTGTCGTCGAGGCTGTCAAGCACGTCGAACTGTAGGCGCATTTATTTTCTCTGGCCTGGATAGCAAACCTAGTGTACGTGGCTTTTCAAATCCAATGCGTATCTATTGGTTTCTTGTATATTGTTATCCATATAAGGCCCCGTTTCAATATTCCCAACGTTCATGTTCGGTGGTGTTCAATGCTTGTATCCCGCCATGTCCAGCGTGCACTTACATGTCGTGGCAAAACCACAATCTACTGTTTAAAGCTGTCACGGAATGTTACGACGGTCCCTACATATAACCAGTTTGTGTCCCACGATGTGCTGGTGCCTCCCAGAGAAAGGTACCCTGCAGAAACACGGCATAACTCGACGTCTACTTCCCAGAAATGGGCCGATTGGAACATTGTGATTGGTATCGAAATGCATGCACAGCTTAAAACCAGGAGAAAGTTGTTTTCCGGTATGTACGGCCCCCTTGTAATCATTGTATGATATTCTAATGGTCCTTCACAAGATTCTCTCGTTCCTGAACACATGTTTGTAGAGTCAAACGAGCGAATAACCCTGTTTGATGCGGCGTTCCCTGGAACTTTACCGGTGATTCGTCTGAAGAAGGTGAATTGAGAACTAAAGTTGACCAACCGCTATAGACTTTGAATTCTAATTGCATCTCGTTGGCGATTCGAGCTGCTCTCGCTTTGCAAGCGGAGATCCAAAGCCGCTCTGCTTTCGACCGGAAACATTATTTCTACGGAGATCTTCCTGTAGGTTATCAAATCACGCAAAATTACGGTACATGTATCCTACACGTTTCGTTTCATGGTGACTCTGACCGAAGTTCCCCGTAATCCAGCACCATTTGCACGGAATGGCCATGTCAACCTCCCAAAGTCGCGGAAGCAAGTCCGGATAAAACAGGTTCAAATAGAGCAAGACACTGCTAAATCATTCAGTAGCGGGTCGGAACGCACGGAATATGACTTGAACAGGGCCGGAATGGCCCTACTAGAAATTGTTTCCCAACCTGATATGACCTCTCCCGAAGAGGCGGGAGAATACGTCAAAACACTACAGACCATTTTGAGAAGTGTAGGCGTCAGTGACGGAATGATGGAGGCTGTAAGCGTTTTCTCTGCGTAATCCACGGCATAACTCGGGAGTATACCCCTTCCCGACCCATCCCTATTGGGAGGAGATACGTAATTTTGACCCTGTTACCATTTAGGGTTCTTTGAGATGCGACGTCAATGTCTCTATACATCGCGACGGGGAACCATTAGGAACAAGAACCGAAATCAAGAACCTGAATAGTGTAAGAAGTGTAGTCCTAGCGACACGTATGTATATTCTCTTGGTGTAAATCGCCCATTTATGTTAATTTTTTTTTCACCAGGTGCGGAAGTATCTCGTCAAATTAGGCTCCTTACGTCGACACCCTCTTCTCAAGCAATCATACAGCAGACCCTGACATTCGACGAAGATGCGGTGCAAGTGATTCCGCTTCGGACAAAAGAAGGCGTTGAAGATTATCGGTGAAGATTTTCTCGGCACTCACGACGGGTAGAGCTAATGATATTACAATAGTTATATGCCCGATCCTAATCTACCAAATATCTTAATCGGGTCAAAACAGGTGGATGAGGTACGCCACAATATGATTAGGCAGGGTATCGCGATTGGCAATAGCAAAAACGGATTCAAATTTGGTATTGATGCCATCCGAGATCGACTCTATCGACTCTTGGATATTCCGAATGATGGGAAGAGCCCTGGGGTTGACGGGATCACTCGCGACATTGAAATTCTAATGCAACTGGACGCAGGAAAGTCGGTTGGATGGGACGGTGAAGCTGTGAGTGGAGCTGTAGAATTCTTCGAGAATGCTATCGGTGGGACTGGGGCAGATCATACCCATCTCACATCAAGACGCGACCCCAAAACGGTTCTGAATTGGTAAGTTTTCTTTTCTTTGGGAAACCATGTCTATGTGCTATCCATCTGTGGTTCGTGATTAACCTTATTGCTCAGGATGATCCACGAAATGTTGGGTCAACTAGCTTTTAGGAAAGTTCCATTTTCCCAGAGCCGTATGACGGCGCAAATGCTCGGAGAAATCATCGATGCGGTCGAATCAGGAAAGATCACTAGCACAAACGGAAAATATTTGCTTCGCCATTTACTGGATCTGAAAGTGACCAAAATCCCTCGGTTCCGAAAGATCGAGGCAGAATCTACCGCTTCGTCCGGTTTCTCAATTTCGGACCTCATCGAAGAGCTGGGGCTTTCCAAGTCCTCTTCTGTACCAGAACTTGATTCCTGGTGCGAGCAAGCGATGGAAGAGTTACCGACGGCGGTCCAAAGCGTACAGTCGGGCAAGGCAAGCGTGATCATGGCCCTCGTAGGGAGGGTGATGCGAATTAGCAAAGGGAAAGCGGATGCTGTGTTGGCGAAGGAGACCTTGTTACGAAAGATCGAGGACCTTGACGGAACAGGGACCTGACAGTCAGTCAGCCTAGCCGATTGTCACTCACCCCTCGAAGAGGTTGTGAGAGTGTGCGTCTCCGTCTCGCTCAGGCGGTGCGTTTCTCGGCGGATTTGGGTGACGATTCGCTCGGTGAAACCTCGCCCAGGAGGCTAATATCCTATTGCTGGTGTACCTTAACGCATTAGACCTTTAAGCATACAAATTCTTTTTTGCTGCTGGACGTTTTGGCAAGACGACCCGAGGGTCGAAGACGAATTAATTACGAGTATTATAGGTGTCGAACCTGGTAAGTGGTGGCATGCTGGTTCGACTCATGCCATATCCAAACCAACACAACACAAGACCAACTCCCGCTGGATTTGGAATTATTCCTCTCGTTTACGAAGATTAGTTTCACATTTATCATTACTTTTGAACGGTCGAGATCCCGAGAGGCAGTTGCCTTTATTCAGTCAGAATGCTTCTCGAACGCGAGTTGCAGTTGATCGCACAGACAAGGACGTTATCGATTCTGAAATGTAGCATCGTTAATCTCTTTTGGGACAGGACCAAATGGCGCAGTCAGGAGATGTAGATGGGTGGTTCCGCGAAGAGGCCATTCGGTGCAGATTCCGAGGTGTGTAAACAATACTACGCTACGAGAGGTCGTCCCGTATCGATTAGATTCTCGGTTCTCAAAACTGCGTCAGATTGCGTTGGTCAGCCCGGCCAATGTTCGCATCGTCGATTCCTCCAATGATGTAGCGAACCAATGTCCATCGGTGCCCTGCCCATCTAAGAAACCCAAGTTACTTGCACTATTTCGCCGCCACGAGATGCACACTTCTCGTAATATCAGAACGACGCACGGAACATCCCGATCCCTCGCTGAAACCCGGGGGTCCCAATATTTCTTGGATCAATGAGCTGGTTGGATTCTGATCTGTACGTTGATGAAAGGTCACGTTTAGTGGTTTGGAATTAACAAAAACGTCTTTCTCATGTGTTTATCACACTCCCCCCCTGCCCCAATTCATGCATTAACAGCCAAACTTCTGAGCGCATATATCTTCGGAATCTTTTCCAAATCAGTCCCACTACCACAACGGCCGTTGGCTGGACGCTGGAGGCCGGAAACGCTGCCTACTGGACTCTCATTCAGGTTCATATGAATATTGCACGCATAATCGATCAATATTAATTACCGACACACCGGGTGTCAATTATACATCTCGTAAAGTACATCTATAGGGGGATGGGCAATTAATAACTATAGTGATGGCGAATATTAGACACGAAGATCAATCGGAGGAGGTACCGAGCATAAATAAATCAGTATCGTACAACAGGGAGAGTCCGGCCCAGGGAAATGGGAAATCACGGGGTCGCTCTTGTGGTGCAGTACCGTTTTCGATGGCGACTGATGTTCTTTTTACGAAGCTCTTTGCCGCTGTGAGACTCTAGGTCAATAATTTGGACTTGTTTCGAAATGAAGCCATGCTCACCAAGTCTCACAGATGATCATCGCGTGCTGAGTGTGACTTTGGAGACTCTCTTGGGAGAAATACGAGCGATCACTGGGGTAAGTTGAGTGAGAAAGACATGAAACACGAGAATGAAAAAAAAAAAACACTGCAATTACCAGATGGGATTTCCACAGGCGCCTTCGCAACGGTAAGGGCGCGTGTTTATGTGAACATTAACGTGCGCTTGCCCTCGATCGCGCCTTCTAAATTGCTTGGAGCAGTGAGGACATTGCCATTGTCCTGATGGTAATTTTATGAGTTCGATATGGCTTCCAACGAGGCCCTCCGGCGGAGACATTGGGCTCATTGTTCCATCGTCTTGTGGTGAAGTTACAGGTTCCTCGGTTCGCTCGCTGTCCGCGGAATGGGATTGACTTCGCTGTCTCGAATGGGTCGCTATTTGGATCGAAGCCGTTGGGAATGGCATTGGCATTGGAATAATCTGCTCGATTGGGAACTCTTCTCCTCCTAAACGGATCTTCGTCGCGAAAGGATATTTCCCAAGTGTGTTCCAATCGTTCGTCTCTGACGAGTTGTCATCAGCGCCGGGTTCAAGAAGAGACGAAAGAGTTGTATACACACTCCAGCAGGTCGTGTCGAGCTGCGGTTCTTCGTGGTATGATGTTGTTGGCCAACCACCACCGCTCATGATATCGGAGGCCCCGAGATAATAGTACGCAGGGTAAGGTTGCAAGAAACTAGCACACGCTGTGTTCATGATGGTAGGATCTTAAGAAGTGCGGAAAATGGTTGGGGGGGAAACAAGTGTAGTCGACTGCCACCCTCTAGGTGCGTGCTTTTTAGTCCTTTTCTTTGCAAAGACAGGGACGCTGCTGTTCACTTATTAGAAACTCGAGGCCTCATTCGGTCGGGGATTCTTCGCATTACTTCAAGTAAACTCTATCCAAAACATCATATATATTTTCTCATTGATTGCAGTGACGGACGTATGGACGTTCAAAATAGCAATTCTCGAGGATACGGAGAAACTCCGGCCCCAGACGATTGTTAGCACTCGATCGCGAACTTGAATTGGCATACTAGACCATCATTGCGGAAATTTCTTGTCTATTTATCCTGCGTTTCACCGAGTCTCTTGAAATGCCGAAGGGCGAACGGAACCAAGCAAGCAAGCAAGCGTGCCTCGCCCTGCTTGCCCAGCAGAATTGGACTTTTGGGCCCTTACCCTCAAAAATTCTGCATTCCGCAATTCTACAATTCTACATTCTACATTTCTACATGTCCCACCCAAGCATAACTCGGCCTTGTTGGAGTACGTCCCTTGTCAAAATAACGACACATTTCGCTTCAGCAACGGTTCAGTTTCAGTAGCGACCATCAAGACAGACAGTTCCAGCTCCCTCGGTGCGCACCGCCTCTTTACCAAAGGCAAGCCTCGACAAAGGCGACATTGTCGGGCGTTAACCATTAAGGCGATTGAGAGAAAAACAAAAAGTACGTAGAGATTTGTTCTCTTCAGCCCATTCGGTTGCATTGATGCTTCAGAAGACCGTTTAGGTTTGACTTCAAGCACTAAGCGTACATCTGTTCCATGTGTATGTGTACATCTCGCAAGAACTCGGACCGCGAAATTGTGTCCACGGCGTGTGGCGTCCTGCACCCCATTCTCAATTTTACGCGAGTTCATTATGCTTGAGAAAAAGTACCCTGAGACGAGTATCATGCTTGGGAGAACCGCGTCTACCTCGGGGAGTTACGATTTCCAGGACCTGTAGCACTTTCCTACGAGTCGGGAAACAGCAATTCAGATCTGATGCAGGGACAAAAATAAGCACAGAATATTCCGATTGATAGCGGATCAACTAGGTTACTATTACACCATGAACAAGCGAGCGATGAACCTCACATGGAAAACCGGCAACGCATGCAGATCTCCAGGAGAACAGAACGTAACGGTCTACGTATCAGGCACTGTTTGAGAAGTCCGTCTTTGTCTTGGATTCTGAGATGAATGCGACGACGTCGTCCGTTGTCTGAGCACAGCCTGTCCCCCTGAAGCAGCCAGAGATCCAGGGCGACTACTCGAAGTTGCAAATAATAATCCATCTTCGTTTCTTAGAAGCGAAGTGGAAGACAAAGGTGACGACAGTAAGCCAGACTTTGTGTTTCCTCCAGCAGTGCCCATAGGAGCCACAACTTCGCTAGGTCTACGCGGCCGGAAGTAGTGTTCCACATCTTCGTCGGAGAATTCGGAAGGAGGAGCAGGTGAATGGGACAGCCTATCAAAGGAAATGTCGCCTCCTCCTCCTTCTTCTCCTCGAAATCTTCTCACCTGCGCAGTAGCATCCTTTATTCGAGATTGTCGATCCCGGACATCTCCGTCTCCGGGTTTACCCCTAAGGCCTTCTCCGCCACTCGCACTCTTACCGGCACCACCACCACCACCACCACCGAGCCTGTACACCCGTTTTCTTCTCGCCTTTTTCACCCCCGTCACGGCCGCAGACGGAAATGGCATTGTATTGCTGATCAGCGGCCGCGGCGGGCCGCTCCGCACGGTAAAATGGGAAAACGATCGCGTAAAAGGGGAGAGCGTTTGATTCGACTTGGACAGTGCTGAAAGATGCGAAACCGATTGGTTTCGTAGGATGATCCCGTGTGAACTACGACCATAACTACGTTGATAATTCGAATGGTCGATATTTTCGTGAATAAATCCGTCGTCGTCCCCCAATGTCGCGTGGTGTTGCTGTGATGGGGAGCCATAATGAGTCGGAAATGAATCGCCTGCAGGGGGAGAACGAGATATTGAACGAGTTCTGTCAAATGTAGATGAAATTTGATGGGGTATGGGAATTGGCCGCTTAGATGCCTGCCTCTGAGATGAAGAGACACCTCGCGTGGTTTCTGTTTCTACTCCACCACCACCAGGATACTGCGAAAAGTCTCCGTTTCGTCTATACGCTTCACCAAAATACGGGTTATACTCATCCTCGCCGTCTTCAGGCCCATCCGCGAAACCCGATTGGGCCCTATTTCTCCCTCCTCCGTCAGCGTGAAATTGGGTTGCACGTCTATCAGAAATCCGCGAGCCGAATTCGGATAGCGCCCGCGTCGAGGTTGAACGGCCAGTGTTCTTTCTCACTCCAACATTCGATCGAATACGTTCGTGCATCTCAACAGAGGGCGAATCCATAGATACGGGAGGCAGTGATGAAGTACTGGTTGCTTGTGAATTGTACACTCGAGGGCGTGTGATAAATCCACCTCCTACTGCTGGAATTGTCTCCATATCGACAAACTCGTGGGGTCGTGGAAGAGGGGTTATGATAGGAGGAGAGACAAAAGGGGGCTCGTCGTCAACATCATCGTACATCCTCTGAGATACGCTGTCTCCAATGTCGATCTCGTCTTCCTCCCAGTCCACCACATCGTACGCACTTTCTCCGTCTAGCCCCCCCATCTCCGCAGAATCGGGAGTTGCCGCATCCTCTGCAAGGTCTGCGAGACCTCTGTTGTGCCCAAACAGTTTACCAAAAGTAGTAAAGTCGCTCTTCACCGGAACACCTTCGGCCCTCAGACCGTACGTTGGGTCAAAGTTTTCAATGTCCGGTAAGGTAGACGTGGGGTTTCTTGGAAAATCTGACGAGCTTGGCGTTTTGGTAATCGCGTTTGCTCTCGCCCGGGGGGACCGCCCCGCGATGATGGACGAAGGTGGTATTATAGACGCTGGAAGGCTCGATCGAGTAATGGAAGGTGAAGTCGTCCGTCGGGTGAACATGTGGTTCACGTGAAGCACTGGCTGAATCCCCACCCGGGTTGTTGGCAGCGAGGTGGTCGATCTGAACAGCTCGTCATCCGGCATCGACTCCGGGGTACGCACATCGGGAGCAATAGACCGTTTGCGCCCTGGTACAGATCGTCGCGCCGTTTGCGCCAATGACTCTGGGGGAGCTGGAGCCCTCAGGTAAGGAGCCTCCACTCTAGTGCGACCCGCTACCCAACGTTGACTCAGTCGATGGATGATACCAGGGAGATCCTCCCTGAACATTTCTCGAAGTTGCTCTTCAATCTCTCGCTGAATAAAGCTCTGGATGACGGCAATTGAGTCGAATGTGCTGCTGACTTGGACATTCTGTAGAGGGTCGGTTTTGAAGACTAGGGTGCAGCCTTTCTGTTTGGAAAGGACGAGGACGACGTACGAGTTAAGTCGGAACTGAGAGAGTCGTAACAGCATGGGTACCACGAGAGGTTGGTGAGCCGCGAGGATACCTCGAGAATTACCTCCCCCCAGGAGATCAGAGATTTCGTGCTGCGTGTCCGCTTTACGATGATTCAAGGGGTTCGCTTGGACTTTTGTGCGCAACACGATGAATGCGTCACCAGAGTAGGTCAACTTGAAGATCCCTCGGAACTGGTCCTTAGTGAGCTCGCCGATGTCCTTAATTTCCAATTCAGGAGGCTTATGTCGTAATGGGTCATGATTGTGGAGGAGATATATCCATATGTTAATATAGACGGATAAGCTGTTTCGGGCAAAAACAAACCTGAGTCCCCATTTCCAGCTCGACTACCTCTATTTTATCTGCGATAATGGGTGGTTTTGAGCCCTTGTTGAGCGCCGCATGAAGCATTTCTCGAGCCTCCTCATGAAATCTGTCGGAGAAGCGGGGCCATTTGAACGTAAAGGACATTCAAATGCGCCTTAAACTCAGACTGGAAGCGTTCTTTTCGGTTTCCAGATGCAAGAAAAAAACACGAGATGCAGTGGTGGTGGAAGTCAAAATCCAGAAGCGTAATTATGTCGATCACCTGCGTCCAGACCGAATTAGTGGACGAAGCCAGAGAACCAATTGAGGTGGGTACCACTCTTTTATCGATAGATTCATGGAGAAATGTCGAGTATTATTGGGTATTAATTTGGGGAACTACTGTATCAGAACAAGAGTCACAAGACAAAGTGACCAAGGCGAATGAGATACGATTGAGTACAAAAAGGTAATCTTGATTTGGTATGGAATTTGCATCGTGCAGCTGGTGGCGTCACAGTAGCCAGTCGCACGAATTTTAACCAGGCAGGTTGGCCGAGGCGCAGACTCGAGTCGTGTAAATATCATGGTATACCCGGTGTGCCGCATGTCAGCAGTGTAGTTCGATTCGGCTCGACTGGAGGGGAGGATCAGGAAGAGGGGAAGAACCAGATGCGAGCAAAACAGACCATTCAGAGATCCTTCCCCACGAGTGATAAACCTAGTCCCTGTGATACTACAATCCCTAACCTCTCCCCCAACATGGTGCGGGTTGCTCGGTTTAGGCTGTACGTCCCCTTAAGCAGGCTCGTAGGGCAACTGCCGTGAAACTACCTATCAATGACCAATTCGAGCTGTCAATATGTCCATCGTCCTCATTTGGGCGCCTCGTAAGACACATCCTCCATTTGAATTATAGACATCCACAGATTGCTAAGCTTCTTAAAAGCAGCGTTCGTGGATGAGAAAATAGGCTTCCAGTTTCCTCGTAGCACTAAGACTGGGTCAGCCTCTCCAGCTATTACAACCACCTTTGACCTCGACGTTTCTTGTACAATGAGCGGACAGATACCCCAAAACCAGTATACCTATGGAGAAGAAGCTAGACCGGTGACTCGGTACCCGACCCAGAGTCAGCAGAACGTATATCTGCCAGCGAACACCGTCACTGGACCAAACGTTGGTGCGTGAATTTGAACGAGTTGGGCGATCTCTGAAGTTGGACGCGATAGCCTATCAAGCAACTTCAGATGTCAGAAATCCTACGGGAGGAGCCTCGTTGCTGCAACATGGAGCAGATGGAGGATGGTACTACCCTTCAGGAGACGCGCCGGTCGCCAACACCTTTTACCCATATCATCCTGTGCCTCAGGCTTATAGACATCCAACAGGATACGAACAACCCAGTACAGGCTTGATGACAAGCCTTCAACCTCCCTCTGGACGGAGTGAATCTGCCCCGGCGTACGAGAATGCGCCAATAGTGGCCGTCGCGTCACACCCATATGGTCCCCCGGTGAGCATCCCTCAGACCCCATTGGGTGAGGGTAGTGCATTTGCGTCCACAAGCAACGTAACGTCTCCATCCCCTGTCTCGGAGAGCCCCGCAGACACTGGAATGGAGGACGAAGTGTCGCAGCAAGAGGAAGGGACCGGGATACCGGATGAGATAAAATATAAAGGTTCCGGTGCTTGGGATTGTACAATTTGCGACAAGACATTTCGGAGGAAGCAGCGAGCGATGATCCATTGGATGAACAAACATGGGCACCAAAGACTGGCTTGCGATGGTGCTTGCGGAGCAACAAACTGGTAATCACGCTACGTTCTCTCCTAAATCTTCCATACTCGTACTCATGACCGTCGATCTCGAATCGTCAAAAACCCAGTAAAAGAACATTCGCCTCCAAGGAGAGTCTCGACGTTCATGTGAGACCGGTAACAACCCAGTGTTCATCGTGGTGAGTGTATCTTCGTTGATGGTACCGTAGGCGTTCACCGGCAACGCTGGCTGAGACGGTCTGAAATAGTGGTCGAGTTCTGTTGAAGAAGAACATTCACCGGCATCAAATCCAGCACTGTCACGGAGAGTAGCATATGCATCTGATAGTAATGCCTTTCCTGCTCCTTTCTTGACACCGCGGACCGTGGTCAGATGTGGAGGGGAACGAAGTCAGCCCCAGCCCGAACCCTGGATCGAATCCACAACCAGAGCGTCGGCCGTATAGCTATGGAGATTAAATAATACTATTTACTTGAAGAAACTTGCTTTGACTAAAGACATGCGAGCGGCCAGTGAAGACGAACGTAGTGCGGTCAACCAACCAGAGCTTGAACCATTCCCATCTCGACATTTTCTTAAACATTTTACTCCCGGGCGGAGTCTGCGCCCTAGACGCCCTCCTTTCATACATTTTGAAGGGATAATGGGCTTTCTGTATCGCTGTCTTTCTGTCTTTGTCTTGTTCACTGCTTCCTCGATTGCTCAATCTGTCCCACCGCTGCAGGCGAGTCTAAGGCCGGCAATCAAGGATGTATAGCTAATATTCTATGAATCAACAGTGGATACGAGTCAAAACAACAGGAACTACAGCTTCACCCGCTCTCGCATATGCAGCCGCTGGCTACGATGCTCTCAATAACCAACTCGTTATCTTCGGTGGCGAAACGGCGGGTGGACTATTAGAAGGAAATACTCATTTACTCAATCTGGATTCACTGACATGGACGAGCCCATCAACTTCTACACCTCAAAATCCAGCACTGAAACCGCCTGCCCGAAGCCATTCTTCGTACGGTCACGATATCATAGCCTCATAGTTAGCCCCAAGTTTCTATTTATCTGTAACGCGCTGATTCGCTATTGGCATTCTACAGTCGCAATGGGCTTATCGTTTATGGTGGGAAGGGACAACAAGGAGCACTCTCAGATGTTTGGGTAGGTGTCTCTGAATATTTGATGAGGGCGCGGTCTCACACCTCTTGTTGTTTCGAAGGAATACGCATTTAATGGCCAATTCTGGTACAACCTGACTGTCAGAGGTGATATTCCATCTCCCAGATTTGGAGCCGTTGGCGGCGGTGACCCGCCCAGTGTCGACAACAGCGCTTCCGATCTTCTGACAACTTTCTGGCTTACCGGGGGCGCAAATACGGCAAATGACGGCTCGTATCAGCCCGTTGAATATGACAATATATATCGGCTCCAAATCGGTGGGACCATTGCCCAGAACTACAAAGATGCAACGGCGACCTGGACCAGGTTTGCCAACCCTTCTGCGAGTCGTCTGAACCCTCGTCTGGCACAAGCCGGTATGGTTATGCGAACCACTGAGGGATCAGCCAAATTAGGGCTCTATGGTGGATGCGAAGGGGATAGCGCACCCCATGCGACGGTTTCCTGTGCCCAACAGGATACACACGTCCTTTCTACCAGTGATTCGAACCCGGTTTGGAGTTCCATATCCAAATGTCCGAGCGCACGGATCGGCGCAGTCCTGGTGCCGACATTGAATCACCTTTTCGGAGATATGGCATTCCTTGTCCTCGGAATATCCCCAAATTCCAATACTACAGACGCAGATCGCCTCAATAAGCGTGGAGAAGTTGATGTCTTGAGCTTGTCCCAAGGAACTTGGATTCGTGTACTTCCTTCATGCGATCCACTTTCTGATCCTCCTTGCCCAGTTCCGAGGGAAGGAGCCGCTGTGGTATCAAGCTCAACATCCATGGTAGGATCCTTGGGTGGTGGGGGCGTAGCATCCGACATGATTGTATTTGGAGGGAAAGACGCAAACGGAAATGTCCTCAATGACGTTTGGATTCTTCGTGCAACCACAGCCCAAATCACGAGTACCAATCAGACGGATTGGGGCCCGCTTTACGACGATGGTATATTAGGTTCTGGTGTGGATACGAACGGGCGAGGCGTTACTGTTGAGGTGTGTATTACTTCTCATACGCTTCTAGCGTGTCCAGCCTTCTGACCATACCCTCTGTGTCTGCAGTATGTGACTGAGTGCGCCTCAGCCACTGCACCAGGGACGACAAGCACTGCAAATGAACCTCAACAGACGGATCCAAACGGTCCAAGTAGCCCAAATGCAAGGGATCGCTTAGAGTATACTACCAGCACCGCTCATAAGGCGCTTGCAGCAGTATCTGTACCCGTAATATTAGCAGCCGTCCTCTTCTCACGGTGGAGTCGCCAGTCTTCCGACCAACACAGACAAAATACCACCGGGTCACTCGACGTTACTTCAATACGTCTCCTTATCTTGGTGGCCGCGGCAGCATGGGCTGCCGGCGTAGCCGGTTTCGCCACCTCCTTCACGTCAATAAAGCGAAATTCAGCACCAAAGACAAATTTACAAAGAAGAGACACTGGTACTAGTCCAGGATTTGTAGCTACACCGCATGCAGTTGTTGGGTGCATTCTCTTTGCCCTGACCTATGTGGTGGCGCCACTTATCCTCATTATCCGTCATCGATCCACCGGAGGAAAGGGAGGTAGAAAAGAACGTACCTCCGTTGATTCCATTGATGAGGAAACTTCGACTCCGGCGTTGACCAGTCATCGCTCAGACGAAGTTTTGACGAATATCTCTATGCAGACGGAAAAGTCACCAATGCGAGGCAAGGTCAACAGAGAATCACAAGAAGAACCACGTACCGAGGGGAAGATATCTGTTGATGAAGAAGATGTCGATCCTATTGGTGCGGGAGAACGAACAAAACTCAAGTCTCGCCCATTATCTGTTCCTTCTGCATTCCTACGCCATCAGCTCTTGGATTCTGGCTGGTCTTCAAAGCGAAATCAGCCTCGTCAACGAGTTCAATCATCCTCCACCATCACCACCACTCCGCCTTCTCCTTCTGCCTCCCAACAATCGCCCCCCGAAACCGGGTTTGTTGTCCTCAATCGGGGCCGCCAGGCCCTAGATCGAATGTCACACTTGCAGCCAGACCAGCGACAGCATCCAATCACTTTGAATGACGTCAGCTGGCTGGAACGAAGACGCAATATGAACATGGTCAGTGATATGGACTATGTGATGTCTCAAATGCCGGTGTCCCGTCGACGACATTCCCATTCCCCTCTGATTACGCCACATTCCGGAGACACTGAGACGCTTCGGACTAATTCTCAAACTCCAAACAACCAAATTGCGCAGTCTGGTTTGAATGGCTTCCCTAAAATGAGCGCCATCCTGCTGCATTGTGCCTTCCAAGCCATGATCTTGGCTCTGTGCGTGTTCACGGCTAGCTCAATCTTTACAAAAGCAGACAAAAAATATGGCATTCCTCTTGGCCCGGTCTTCGTTGTCATCGTTGGAATATTCTATGGCCTCATGATATTCCTCGCCGTTCGAGGGATTCCAGAGGGCAGTATTCTGGTTGAAGTCGTCCGGCGACTAAGTGGCTCTCCGAGTCATGGCAACTTCGCTGAACATATACAAAGCAATGGAAACGAGCTCAATGTTGTTATGCCCCACGAGAATCGATCCGTATCCGAACGGCCGCAGTCTATCGCTGTCGACTCGACTACGCTTGGGTCTCTGCAGATGTCTCGCCCCTTGTACCATTCGACCCGTTATTCAACAGAGGGAAAGGATTCAAACGCCCAGAGAGACGATGAAGATGATGAGGCCGAAAGAATAGAGAGGGAAATGGGTCGTCGAGATGTAAGCCTTGGCTCCTTAGCACATAACTAGAAGGAACTTCTGACTGATTCATTCTCTTTTTCGTAGGTCTCTATCGTCACCGTTCCAAAACGTCGCTTATTTATCGCAAACTCGGACCCATCGTAGTATGGAACCATATGGTTGTATGACTATATATATCCGCGGTGGTTTGTCACCTTGTTTCTAGCCATATTTACCTGATTTTTCGACTTCTCCACATTTGCATATTGGCGCAAATTCTGTCACAACACACACTCTTTTGCTCATTGTGCAACTCAAACAACCACTCGCATCACGACTGTCGCTCGCACTCGCGTTTACTCATGGACAACATTTTGCATGTTTCTTTCGACCTCCTGAGACCACAACTTTCATATCGTACTGTAGGTAGTTCTGGGCATAAATAAAACGATGTCATTCAAGCCATCTTCACTTTAAGTAATATCGGTATCGATTCGCAGCGAGAAGTCTGACATGTAATCAGAATTAGTTTTATCTATGGTTATAGGGATCTGCGGGATCCGGTGAGCGCCCTTAATTGCAGGGTCAGGCAGAAAATACTGGTGACTTGAAGGCGTTATCGCTTAGAATAATAGAATGATAGGAAGGACGTTTTCTCCTCCCAACCTTGTCCTGTCCGTTTGAGTTTTCCAAGCTGGGAGATAAGAATTGCGCACGCCTCTGAGAGCGTCGCTTTTGTCCCGCCAGCAGCCAAAACGTCGCTTTCGAGGAAGGTGCCGGTGCTAGGGCTCTCCGAAGGGGCCAATAGGCGAATAGTTAAACGTGATGGCTCGAAGGGGATAGTAAGGATGTGTACCAGCGGTTGTGGCAGAGGAATTGGGATAGAGGATGGGATCGAACACGTAGGAGAGGGCTGCCAATGGGTAGGGGAATCGAATCTGGGAACACGTCAGAGGAAAATGACAAAACCGTCAGCAAGAGAGAGAAGTTGCAGGAATAGGTATGATCACCTTCCACACATGATAAAGACGTTGAATCCCTTTACGGGCACAGTGATGCTCGAGTCAAACACTTCAGCGAACCTAAGAAGACCCCTTCCGTTGCTTGTGGTACACTCTGGGAAGACGACGATCGGTCTATCTGCTGATTTACGGATGCTCTCAAGAGACCTGGCGCCTTCCAGAGGAAGTCCGAACGTGGACGGCGTTTTTCCAAGCAGAGAAAGAATCTTGAAAAGCGACACATGATGAAATCCAGTGATAGCGGTTCGTTGCATATTGCTCGATTTGTGAATTGCCGCAGAGCCAGTCCCTGTTCGTCTCCCAGTCGCCGTCGATGCGTCGCTCTCACCTGATTGAGGGGTCGGCGCGACGGGTAAGACAAATACGGGATTGAATCTACAACGTGGCCGGTCAGTTGAAGTCACCTTCCTTCAATTGAGTCGATTGAGTCGTCACTTGCCTGAAAGCTAACCACAGAATTTCTGCCCATGAGCACCAGTTAGAGACGATAACATCACCTGCTTTGGGGGACCATTTTTCTTGCAGTTGAGACCCACGGCTGAGGAGAAGGTAAGGAACAGAGGTTGTGACTTCGCTGTCAAAACACACCGACTCACGTCTTCTTTTTAGTGACCATCTCGACCTGAATCCATCCATATCCTGCCAATGCAAGAAGCATACGGCAATGAACAGCCGTGAACAGCCATGCGACTGTTCGATAGACCGGGGGGACCGGGGACTGTCACCGAAAAAAAGAGTAAGAATTTGACTACGAGCTCTGCGAGAACCAAAAGCGGTTCTGGATGAGAAGTGGCCCACCAAGACCAAGGCAATGGTTTGCAGGATCGCATGCTCCGCCAGCACAATCGATGCCATGACGCATCGGAGAACAGCAAATGCATAGATCAGAGGTTGAAGTATCTGAAGAGCCATTGGAGGCGCGTTTGATGGCACAGGTGTCAAAAAAGGCTGTAGTGTTCGCTGAGTCTCATGCTGCCCCGCCATTGCACTGGTGTAGCCCGAACCTGAATCCCCGTTCCCGCATCCTGTGTGATTTTGAAAGGTTCAAGCTTAAGTTGAAATATTTTGACGGTTTTTAGTAACGCACCCGATATGCACTGAATTTCTCCATTGATTATGGTCGGAGAAAGAAAAGGTTGAAAAAATGACGGCTATTAATTGGACCCGACCCCCTCCATGGCTTTTCCAGCGTTCTGGCAGCAGGCTTGGGATGATGCTCAGCCTCGATTGGAGGCTATCCGGAGCTCTATGGACTCGTTAATCGCCATGCCTTCTCGTCCCTTGAGGGTGGGTCAAGTGGATGCGGAGAATTTGGATCAGGAGCTACTGCAGCTCTTGAAGGACCCACTAATAAAATCATTAAGCTTGATAAAGGTGATGTTTTGACCAAGTTTTCAAGTTTGGTAAACGGGATATTGATGTTTACTAGAATGGATTGGAGTCATCAGTAGAACCAGAAATATCACTTATTCTTCAATTATTACTGTATAAATACTCTGTATGGACGCTGGGTATGACGTATGGAGCAAAGCTGCAGGGCCTGCGATATACGACGAGCAGGCGATCGTTGAAAGGTACTCGATCGGCTCGTGAGTACTCACTTCAAATCTACTATGAATCTTATGATTTACTTGAGATTGCAGCTTCAGGACTTCCGGTTCGATTATTACTGATACATGGTGCATTTACCGTCATCCTTCCGTACATTAATAAGAGGGTCCGCGGCTACGCGTTGTCCAACTCTTGGCCAGATACACCGTCATATGATCGTAGGAGAAGAGCCTGGGAGGCGTTACTGAAAGTAGAGTCTGTGCATTCGACTGCAGGTCTCTTGAACTTCCTCCTATTTCTATGGAATGGTCGGTAAGTTCCATCTGTCTTATTCGCAATATACTTCATAAGTACTGGTTGAGATGTCTCAACGATCTTTATCGTCCAGCTATAGATCATTAAGTGATCGTGCTCTCGGTCTCAAACTGGTCCCATCTTCCGCCGTGCTGAACAGGAGTGTCAGCTACGAGTTTATGAATCGCCAGATGGTTTGGCATGCGTTCACTGTATGTACTTGTTCGACTATGATTCCTTTCTTTTTCCGGTCCAGTCTAAATCGTAATCCCTTCAGGAATTCCTATTGTTCCTTCTCCCTATAATCAACACGAGAGCTCTTCGTCGCCGTTTAACTCACTCGATCACAAATTTTAGTTGGAAGAACCTCATACCGAGACAGTTTCGTGGACAGGCGCCTTCAGAACACGATCAAGAATTTAGACCAGCCCAAAGACTAGGACGATATCACCGTCTTCCAGAGAGTGATTGTGCAATTTGCGCAGAAGAGGCTTCACTGGATCTATCACTCCTGGTCGATACCAAGAGTTCCCGTCCCTTCTCTCCCAGCAGATCGGACCACCTCGAGGACATATCTATGGAGCCCAAAAGTATTCCGAGATACCCTATCAATACACCGTATCGTACATCCTGCGGACACGTATACTGCTATGTGTGCATAGCGGATCGACTCCTACGGGCTGCGGACGAAGGCGAGCGATTTTGGGAATGCTTGCGATGCGAAGAACGTGTTTATCAAGCGACACGATGGGAACCTGTAAGGATTGGTAGAGGATATAGGAGGACTGCACGGAGCGGAGGACGGGCGGACAATATTGGTCGCTTCGAAACCATTCCGGCTGGGCGGTTGGGTAGTGTTGGAAGCAGTAGTGGGCTGGGACACGGCATGAGTGAATTCGATCTAGATTCATCCGAATTGTCTGCCATGGATCTAGACAGCGTCAGCAGCATAGGACTCAGAACTTTTGCTGGTTCGGACGACCTATCAGACGAATAGGGACAGCTGAAGGCGCAATACAACTATCGGCGGGTGGAGGAACCCTTTCGACACTTTACAATCCACGTGTACGTCTACGTACTCTCCAGCTCGATTCAATGTTGCCATTTGGTTTCAACCGTGTTTGTTGCCACTGAGCAGGCGACAAGAGACGCTGACCTCCCAGGGCCTAATCAGGGAACCGATCACAATCACTGATCCACCAATTCCGTCTTCGTGGCTTGTCATTCTGATCGTATCTAGCTCGTTGTTCAGATTGGAGTCGAGACATTAGACCCGGCTGGTCCGAAGACCTTGTGATGTGGGCGCTTCTAAACCACATCCAAAAGCATGTTCCACTGCGATAAATAGTGTGTTTCTTTGATTATCATAGCGCCTGTGGAGAGTCACTTGCTGTCCGACTCCTCTCGATCGCCCCCTTGGTCAGCTCTGTTGGAATGAACAATCTTGTCCATGAACCACATCGAGTCGTGCATTGAATTTTCAAAAGAGCCCCTGTGGAGGAATATTATTTAGAAATTCTACACCGGACTGATCGCTTTAGACTTGATTTTGATCACAACTGTGCCACGGCAAACCGCTGCCACGAAGAACTTTGGCACGGTGGACCACTGCATTTGGGGCTCAGTCACCGTCTACTAGTCATTGGAAGATCGAAGTATTCTCGGGAGACGTACAGGAAGTCACGCGAACGAGGCGAACGATTTCGTCAATGACAGAAAGAGGCATCCGTCCGGATCCAAAGGCCCTTTTCCTTTTTGACAGAGGGGACGAGCGCGTCCCGTCCCGTTTTGAAATCACAGAAGACAGTCATTCGCCCCGAAATCTGTGAAATCGAGGGTGTTTTTGTGTCGACGAATGTGGAATAGTGGAACCAGGTCCCAAAAAAACCAACGGCGCCTCGAACAGCGCGGGGGCGACACAGACCATCTGATATCCACGACAGTACGCAAGACGAGTTCGGTGTGATCGTGGGCTTTAGCAGTGTCGAGGCTATCGTCTTCAGAGCAAAAGGCAAGCACGAGCACTGCTAGAGGCTGAGACCGCCCACTTCGCAATACAGCATTACGTCGTGCGCCGTCTAGCAAGCTGTATCGATATGTGGCACGGTTAGGTGAGAGGTTTTTCGAAGCTTGTTCAGGATGAACGGTTGGGGCGGTCGAAATGTGGCTGCAGAGAGATCTGAGGAGAGGTTTAGATCCGTAGCAGACGGAGGGACATACGCGGTAAGCTTACAGGTCGACGAAAACGTGTAGAGCGAGAATCAACAGAGATATTTCATGGTTTGAACAGAGGTCCACGATCCTGAGGCTGCTGAAGTTTTGCTACTCCTGCTTATATGCACCGCTGAGACGGCATGAGTAGGCCGTCTGAGCCTTAAGCCCAGGACAGCGTCCTGTCCATATTCAGAGCATGCATGACTCGGCAGTGCGAAAGCAGGCTGGGCGCTCAGAGGTTCAGCTGCACGAAAGGTGATTTTCGGGTATTTTCTACTGAAGAGAGGAGAAAGAGTATCCCTTTATATAAGAAGTTGGAGCGGAGCCCAGTTTTTGGCATCATTAAATCGGTAAAATGTCTAGACGAACTATTGGAAGTACGTAGACTCCTCCCTCTCCGCTAGCCAACGCTCAATCCGCCTTTCAGACTCGACCCACTACAATATGTCCTCCAACAATAATCGACCATTCGATAACAATGCCGATGATGTTGATGATGAGTTTCGCGATGCATTTCTCGCCGACTGTACGTTCTCACCCTGTCCGTTGACCCCAATAACTAGCTGAACGCCTTCAAGCGTACGAAACTCCCCGTCAGCCGACACAGCATACGCAGTTCCCGTCTCTCAATAGCACATTGAACCAGAACCACATGCAATTTTTGCCGAATGGCTCCATGAACCCGCAAAACGCCAGCAGCCAGTTTCAGTGGCCGATCCAATATGCAGCGCCTGGACATATGCCTACAAATATATCAGCATATCCTTCTAATACAGGGTATAATCCTCTCTCCTACGACAATCAGTCCATCCAAGGCCAAGCACAAGCACCGCAGCACTATCCTGGCATGCGTAACTTGCCACAAGCTGTTTTACCGCGTTCCTCAACGCCAAATCCATCTAGAATGCATCATGCTTCCCGATCCGTGGACAGCGCTAGAGCGAGTGGGTCGAATCAGGTCATCTGCCCTGTATGTTCCTTGTCCTTCATCAACCCATCGACCCTTGAGGATCATATGAATAATCACAGCGGTTCCAAGCCGCATGCATGCCATGGAGAATGCGGGAACAAGTCCTGGTATGCACCCAGTTGTGTGATGTTTTTTTTGCTGATCTTCGTTTCCCAAGTGCGCTGACTTTCCCGACTCGCGATGCTCTGAGTACGCACCAACAAAAAAAGGATAGAATCAACTGTGAAAATTGGTGAGCCATTTCTTAGTAGATTGCCTCCTAAGCTGACCGAGGGTCCGTACTTCACAGTGGCCACCTCATCTCCAGAAAGAATCTTGCTAGACATTTGAACAGTCACTGCGGTGCCTTGTTAAACTCGTAAATGCAAGACACGGGACTCACAAGATTGTTTATTTATTGCCGCCTGCCCTAACTTATTCGCCAATCCGAAGTCTGAGAAGCCACTGGTTGTGCATTGCCAGTCCCAGATACCACACACTTCAAATCCCAGGCAAATGCTATAAGCCAACGCTCCCAACTCCTTCCTCGTGTTATTTCCTGCGGTATGCTCCCATGAATACTAGAATTTATTTCGCCTCAACGTTTCCCATGGCGTTAAGACAATACGAATATTGACGACGTCCTTTTATGACATGACCGACGACTTATGGATTGAACGAGTTCGTAGGCGGACCGAGTTCAACCCCCCTAACCATCATGTTAGCATCAGTTCACTCGAGCTGTCAGCCTCCTTCAGCACCTTCGAGTTGAGCAAAGTACGTTCTTGATCTATACGCGGATAAGCTTCAACAGATGCTGGAATATGTCCCCATACGTTGGATGTCGCGATCACGAGTCGAAACAGTGCGGCTGATTCATAGAAGGTAGCCTGCTCGTTGAGATCAGCGGAGACGAGATCCAAAGGATCAATAAAATAACTTCGCGTCCAGGGTTAATGATGCTTTGAGCATGCCGAGAATGGGTCGGTCAGCGTAGTTGGAAAGCAAGATGATCTCCGACCACGACCTGCGGGTTCTCGCAACGTCCACCATACACCATGGCTTCCCCAACAAAGCCAATTCCAGTCTCGCCTAGAGTAAGGACCGATGTTAGTGATTACGGGAGGACAACAGGGACCGAAGAGAACGCATCGAGCGTTGGTTCTGGGGCCTATAATACCGTCAATTCCCCTCTTCATCCTGCTAGATTATCACCAACAGTCACTAGATCATATGACCCTACTGATCCGCAACATATTGAGCGCCAGCGGGCCATGGACGCTGATTTTGCGATGCAGCTTTGTGAGTTTCACCCTTGGCTAAACTCAGAAAACCGCTGACAGTACCGGTTTCGGTTTATTTTTTGTATGCTATATTGGAATTATTGATTTTTCCCTGCGTCGAAATATTTGCGGCGCTGACGTATCGGTTGCAGCTCGTGCGAGAAGTGCTAGTATAGCCCTTGCTCGCCGTCCATCTGCGTCTCCAATCATTCAACCCGATTTACCTACGCCTCCGGTACAAATGGAGTTAGGCCCCGAAGAGGAAGAGGAGCGCGGCTATTTTCCTTCAACCCTCCATGAACATCAGTCGGGGACTACAACGGGTGTAGATACACCAACAACGCTTCAATTAAATAGTGGAATTGATCCGTCCCTGATGATGAACCAGGCGCACGATCCCGGTCTTCTCGTTGGTGTCGACTCAAAACTTCAACGGGTTGGATCCATTGCGAGACGACCCGTCGAACCTTCTGAGGAGCCTGAACCCCCACGGAAAGCAACACCCGAACATCGAGCAGACCAAGAGCATCATCGCGAGGCGTACTACCGAAGTCGGTTCGATTTCAGTTGTTTGGAGACGTTTGCTGCAGAGGAAAGGTCCCGTCTGGGGATTGGAAAGGGGTTCGAATGGAATAAAGGAAGTGGTAGACGGAAGGGAACCAGGAGCGATGAGACCGGGGATGCAACTACTGTGATACTAGAAGGCGCCATACCGGAAGCCGAACTTCCTGGCGCTGCATCCAAGGAAGCAAGGGACCAATCTGATACGGCTCAGAAGCCATTTGGTCTAAATCTTCCTGCCCCTCGAAAGACAACTGGCAAGCTTGCTCAATTTGAAAGTGCAACTGCGTCCCTTCCACCTCTCGATCTACCACCAACCGCATCTCCTATGCTCATGCCCTCCGCACCCCCGAACACCGTCCCTGCATTATCAGATCAGCCTATTGCACCTCTCCCTCCCTTTCCTACTTCGGCTGCTGGGTGGGAACACACCCAAAGTCCATTCAGGTTTTCGTTCTACTCGAATAGCCTCCGGTCCACCATTCATGCGAGAAGCCTTTGCGAGATTCCTGCGGACGGGCAAACGTTTGAAGAGCTCTTTATGGGTAAAACCCTACTCGGAACCGGTGGCTCCTCTACTACTGCAAAGTCACCAGCAGGCTCGGCCGTGCCCAATAATGCCAAAGCAATGAATTTACCTATGGATGGCTTGGCAGGCAAGAGAGACCTGGGGTCAGGCAGAGCTGCGAGTCGATACGGTGAACTACCGACGTGGAAGGACGAGGAAGATGCTCACAGTTGGTGGATGGATATTCTCTGTGCCACTGGTGAGTTTCTTATAGCTGGTAACCTGCTTTCTCACTGACGTAATATGAAAGATGAAGAGATGCGAGTCCTTAGTAAATGTTTTGGTATTCACCCTCTTACTGCAGAAGATATTCAGATGGAGGAAACCCGCGAAAAGATCGAGCTCTTCCGCAATTATTACTTGGTTTGCTTCAGGAGCTTCGATCAAAACCAGTACAGTCCAACCTACCTAGAACCCATAAACTATTATATTGTTGTCTTCAGAGAAGGCATCCTATCAGTAAGTCTTTCATTTTTCCAAAATATTGGCTGCCCCTTACACGTCCAAAAGTTTCATTTCCGTCAATCTCCACATCCACAAAACGTCCGACGACGGATAAAGCAATTGAAAGACTACATTAGCGTCACCTCTGACTGGATTTCATACGCTCTCATTGACGATATTACCGATGCATTTGGTCCTTTGATCCAAAGTATCGAGTACGAGGTCGATAGTATTGACGAGCTGGTTTTAATTCTCAAGGAAGCCGAGCAAAGCGACATGTTACGCAGGTCGGTCTCAACTTTACTTCTGAGAAACCCGTCCTAACCTTGTCGCACCGCAGGATCGGCACGTGTCGCAAAAAAGTCATGGGTCTCCTGCGACTCATGGGTAACAAGGCGGACGTCGTGAAGGGGTTAGCCAAAAGATGTAACGAGAATTGGAGTATGGCGCCGAAGTCGGACATTGTGAGTGGCGCTATCTCGTTATCCAGACCAATCAGCTCACCTCATCGGGCTCATAGGGTCTTTACCTCTCCGACATCCAAGACCATCTGATCACCATGACCCAGTCGCTAAACCATTACGAGAAGCTGCTGTCGCGATCCCATTCCAACTATTTGGCGCAGATCAGTATCGAAATGACAGATGCAAACAATCAAATCAATGACGTTCTTTCACGGCTGACTGCACTTGGTACCATTCTCATCCCGATGAACCTTATTACTGGTACGCTGCCGTTTCTTCCTTCGCCCACGACTGAGACTCAATATGGTGACAGGTCTTTGGGGAATGAACGTTCATGTACCTGGTCAAAATGTTTCAGGCTACGGGTGGTTCATTGGTATCATCTGTTTCTTGGTCGTGATCGGTGGGGTGGGTAGTTTTGCTACTTATAGACTGATGAAAAGAAGTAGAAGGAAACGATAGAGCGTACATTATTTCCTCTTGGGTTAATTCTACGGACTTTGTTGAACCCAGAAGCCGTATTTTGAGCCATCTGTATAGATATATGTTTATTCATCCGATTGAACATTCTACAAACCATTTTGTAAGAATATCTTCAATAAGGGGTTTCTTGTCGAGATACTGGAGTCAAAGTGGCCCGTATATCCGTAGAAACATGCAATTCTTCTTGACGGATTTCGAAGAGGTTATAGTAAAGAGAGTAAGTGGTAGGGCGTGGCTTTCGATCCTTGTAGTATTCATCATTGCAACATCGATACAAATACAAGTACATTGGAATCTAATATGAGAGATTATTACCACAAGCTTGCCGGATAGTCAGCCACTCACCAATGTACGGGCCCTTCAAGCGAAGTCATTTTGCAGTTTTTGAGGAGGAAACAAGAAATGGATTCCCGCCATCTGCTACTTCTTTTCCAGAGGACAGGTCGACGGATTTCCCTCCCAGAGCTGTCACTTTTGGGGATTTATGCTTTGGAAGCGTCTTGATTGTACGCTTTGCATTCGGGGATGGCTCGTTTTGATTCAAAGTAGGCTTTTTCTCCTCTTGGGAATCGTAGTCCTCTTCGTTGGCATCTTCGCTCCAATCGTCTTCCTCGTCATCTTCACGTCTCCTCTTCTTCGATTCGGTTATCTGCAAAGTTTTGGGTTTTTTATCTTCTCCTTTGTCAGTTTCAGATGGCTTTGCTTTCTCCACTTCCAGGGCTGCCTCTTGAATGACCTCGAACTCCGTCTTGAAGATATTGCGGCGAGTTGGTGACTCGCTCGGCGTCGAAGTGGCCGGAGGTTTCGAAGGAGAGACATTGGGGGTCGTCAGAGGTGTCGACCTGTTGCTGGCGTATCCTTGGCTAACGTCTGCGTCCCGTCGTCAGTTCGACAATCGCCCAAACAGTGACCAAATTTCTCGATATTAACTCACTATACCTGACACGTCTTCCAACATTTGCAAGACGAGCAACTAAATCATCGGGAAGGCTATGTTTTACTGGGGTATCAGAGATAGAAGCGGTTAACGAATCCTGCAACTGCAGGAGAGAAGAGACCGTACAATTCAGACCCTGGTCTACGCTGAGTTTGATGATTTTCTTGGTAAATTGACTCTGTTAATAATCGCTTTTGAGGGGACTGGTCCATCGTGCACCAATGGTCGATCGTGGCGGAGCCCAAGCACCGCAGCGCTTGCCGCACGTTCAAACAACAAATAGCTACCAAATAGCGTGCTCAGTGGCAGATCAAACTTGAAAAATCTCGCCAAGTGCATTGAATATCGTCGACTTAGAAAGCCCATTTCCCCATTGTTTGGACAAGTAATAGAACCGATGTTGTACGGTATGATAGCGACGAGAATAGTACACACAACTAAATGTTATAAATGAGTCCTTCCAGGCACTTCGGGCGTAATTACGCTTTGCGTGCAGTTCGTCTGTATGCAACCAAATTCGCACTGAGATCACCGTAGTTGTTCACCTTTCCCTTCTCGTCTCGTGTCTCAGGAAGATAATCTCCATTGTTGATGACCAAAGTCGTCACACGTTCGTGATAGGTCAAATTGGGCAGTAGCTTGGGTGTAATAAGGAAATACTGTCCGCTGTCTTCTGCACAGGTGACTTGAATGAGTTCGTTATGCACTGCACGTTCGTATTTGACATCCATTCCCTAGAGGAAGCAGCTACATTAGTCACTGCACCGGCCTTCTTAGGTTTTAACGTACCTGATTGATTTCATCAACAAGGGCAAAAGGCGTCTTGGCGAGACCAGTTAGACTCATCAAATAGAGGATAGTGGTAAGTGATCGTTCCTGTGGAGAGTTGAGTGATGCTCGACCTCTATAGTTTAATTCCTCACCCCTCCCGATTGCCGTTGTCCAGTGAGCAATTGAAGTGGCTCATTACTTCGGAATTTGACCAAGATTTCTATGGCCCACTTATTAAAGTCATCGTCTTGGGCGAGGCGTACTTCCCCTGCACAGCGGATACCTTCCAAGGAGCTAAGTCTCATTAACACCCTATTATTGAGGTAACTTACGGTCGAAGGCTGCGGAGAAACGTATATTGACTTGTTCTATCAGTGCAGTCAACTCGGGGAGCCACTGATCCTATACCATTGTTAGATTTCCAGAGTCCTGGACAAAGGAGGAGCAGACCTTGATCGTTTGCACTTTTCTCTCCTCTTTTTCCTTTTCGTGTTCTCGACGGGCAATTGTTTCACGGAGTGCTGCAATCTACAGAAAGTCTCGTGAACCTCAATTTGCCACAAAAGCTGGAAACAAACCTTTTTCTGTCGATCTTCATATTGTTGAATAACGGCACGGTTTACTTGGCCAGTGGATGCCAGCTCTGCTTGGGTGGCCACCCGCTGTTCTTCCAGAGCGTCCAGGTCCTGCAAGGGATTAGTCGGTACAGCACTGCAGGGATAAAATATTGTGCTTACGACACTTTCAACTGGATGTTCCTCTATGTAGGCTTGCTGTCGTTCGATGACTGCAGGCGATAAGTTGTCCATCAACTGAGTCACAGTTTTGGCCAGCTCTTCCTTTTCAGCCTCAAGAGCTTGAACCCGTTGGGCAACTACGACAAAAATGATCAGTCGACGCAATATGGATCGGTTTTTCGTAACGTACATTCGTTCACTTCCCGTTCGAGGTCCTTAGTCGCTGCGCCATATCTGTGAACAACCTGTTCCATGGCAGCAATATTTGCCATCACTTGAAGCGACTCAAATGTGATCCGTGTAAACTCATGCGTCTTGGAATTGAGCTCTTCGGTTACTCTCTGACCGGTTTATCAGTTAATTTGAATAGAGGATGTCGCTGGTCTCTACCTTGAATTGTGGAATGGCATTGAGGCGCTCCTTTGTTTTCGTAACCAGATTTTGTTTCAGGGCCTTCTCTCTTCTTTCTTTGGGCGGACGAGCCTGCTCAGCTTGCAGTCTTGTCTCAGAGTCCCCTAAGGGTTTCTTAGAGATTGTCCTAACCGCCAGATAGAGAACCTTACGTATACTGCGTTCCAGGTTCCTTACTCTGGTTATTGCAGCTTTAATTTCCTCGATACGATTACTGATAGGCACCTTCGTGACGGTATTAGCATGAAAGGGAGTTCGGATCTCCTTGACGTACCTGCTGACGCTTGAGATTCTTCTCCTGTTCGTTAAGTTCCGCATCATGACGATCCAGCTCCTCCTTCTCTGCTCTCTTTTCGGTAATGGCCTGGTCTGCCAGAGCAATTGTATCTTGGCATCTCATCTTGAATGAAGGATCAGCTATTGGGTATAAGCCCACTGGCTGAAAGAGAGAAAAAGAAGAGCTACGAACCGGTTTGCTCCGTAAACCAAATTGCCTTGCTTAGATTCGAAGCGGCAGTTTGTACGAGACGTTGGCCATACTGGGAGCGATTGCTCAAGAAATGTGAGAACCCAATGCAGTAGCGACTGGGCGCTCCCGGGTTTCGCGGAGAAAAGAGACGTGAAGCTGCTTCAGGGTCAACTCTTGCCTGGTCCAACGCAACCCCCTTGAACCCAGTCAAACCATGAAAGAAATACACAAACTATACAAGGACATACCACTCGATGCATATCAAGGCTCCTGCACAAGAACCATGTCACCTCCTTCGGGGCATCAACAAAGTCAATAGCGAATCCATCGAATCCATGTCTTCGAAGATCATCCACACTCTGCTCGGGTGGGGTAAGACCCTGTCGATCATTTGGCCAGTCCTCGGGCCTTGGACGGAACCATGATGTTGGACGATATTCACCCCTAGGTATTCGATCCAAATACTCGTTGAATCGTTTGTAGTCACCTTCATTATCGAATATGAATGTTCTCATGTGCGCTGGGGTGATGACTGCTTCGATGAAGTGACAATAGCGCTGGTCTGGAACCGTCACTGAAAAGCATGCGGGTTGGATGACATTCTTAAATTCGGCTCTGTGTTCCATAAGCCAATTGTATGCTCGCATAAACTCTTTGCTCGCTATTCCACGAAACCGCTGCTCGTTGGTGTTAGCCATGTTCATTTGGCGCTGCTCAGTCTTGTCTTCAAGCTTCCTCAACCTGCAGAAGGGAGTTTTAAGGGTGTAAATGGGATGATAAATTCGAAAAGGTACGTACTCGTCTCGAGCCTTTCTCTGCTCGGATTCTACCTCGCGTATCTTCCCATCCAGCTCTCTCATTGATTCCGCTATGTCGTTTCTCTGTCGTTCAATCTGGCGGATTTGACGGTTGAGAGCTTCCTATTATTCTCGATTAGACAGCGAGTTGAAGGGAAACTAGAGTACCCACTTTCTGCGCGATTAATTCCGTCGTATCCGTTTCGGAATGTCCTTTATGCTCCCTTAGTTGATCTTTGAAGCGCCTGATATCACTTTCCAGCCTCTGGATTTTAATCTTCGACTCCTGATCGTCCCTGCTGAGTGTCACAATCGCATCTTGTATCTCAGTACATTGTTCGGACTAGACCCTCCTATATTAGCAGGAACACAATGAAGAAACCGGGCCTACCATGCGCTTATCGTCCCGTTTCAAACGCTCAACTTTTTTTTGAAGGTCCTTGATGGCATCCTGGGCAGCACTACCATCACGGTTGAGGGTTTGTAGCTTTCCCTCCAAGCGTTCTTTGAACCTGGTAGCCGGTTCAAATTCCGCACGAGCATTTGCGAGCTTAATCCCAGCCTGTCGGTAAGCAAGTTTGCACTGTTTGACACGGCCTTTGTTCAGCTTGAACTTATACCACGGAACTAGGATCTCATAATAAGATAGCTAGAAAAATGTGTCATGAGTAGCAGAAGATATTTATATGATATACCCTTACATCTTCTTCGAGCTTTTTCCGCTTGTTGAAGATGACTACGTCTCGCTCAAGTAGCTGATTCTTCCCCTCCTCCGTTGCGCAGTCTTGTTGATTAGCAACGAGAGCCTGTTAAACTATCAAGTTTACTTCTTGATGAAGAATTTGACCTTACTCCTCTAATGTCAGCAAGCGATGTCCCGAGCTCTTTCAGTTGGTCGTGCCACTGTTTAAGTCTCGGGTGTCCGGCAACTTTCTGCGTTTCGGCGAGAAGTTCTTCTGGCTTCAGCTTGGCAAATTCTTGGACACGATCTTGAGGGAGAAACGAGCACAGGTTGGAAACTTGAATACCCAGGTCTGCTACTTTATCTTCGATAGTACGTTTGTTGGAATTCTTCCCGTTCAACGTCCAGGTACTTGCATTACTCATGGTGGTGATGTTCCTACGAATGACTACGTTGGGTTTCCCCAGAGGGCCTTTGAGTTCAATTTCAACGAATCCCTTGTCATAGCCATGCTTCACGAATGCAGTGAGAACTTCCGCTCTGCCTAGCACCTAGGGTAGATACAAAGTTAGCAGCGGGCGAGTTCCTAAAATGAGCTAATCTTACGCTGACGCTGAAACCCAGACCGATGCAGATCGCGCAGGCTATGGTACTTTTCCCGGTACCGTTAGGGCCAAGGATCATGTTCATGTGTGGCCCAGGAGAGAACTCGACGAAGTCATATGTGAGAAAATGCTCGCAGCAGATTCGTACAATCGAACCAGGGAGGTAACTGTAGAACGAAATGGCAGTTAGTTCAAACGGTAAACTTGTGTCGCCTATCTGGCAGGGTCATCGCGCAGAGATAAAGGCATAGAAATCGGATTATATCGAGGAATACACATCTTGGAACATAGATGTCTCTATAAGCGACCAACCAGCCTAGAAGACTCACCCATCCTTGGCGTCCCTTTGGAATACCTTGACGGTTGGCACCATAATCGATCTCTCGTTTCGAAGATCCCCAGTTTCAGATGGTCTGGCTCGTCCGTTAGTACCTTTAAGTCTTTTGCGGCTTGGTTGTTCCTCCTCCATTTCAGTATCCTGGGCTTCATCATCTGAGCCATCCTTATTATTCGACGCGGATTCTTCCTCTTCCTCCTGTTCGCTTGAGCCTCTTCGGTTGCGGCGCGGCTCGGCTTCCGTCTTCGCAGCGACTGTTTTGCCACTACCTTCCCCTCGGCCAGCCTTAGACGCTTTCTCTTTTTTTGTTTCTTTTTTGACTGATACCTCTAGCTTCTCCGAGGTACCAGACATTTTACGTGGTTCAGGCAGCAATCAACTTGAAAGCTCGCTGCCACCCAAATAGCTCGATCTCCTGCATGTTGCACAATACCTCCATTGCATTGTCCTTCCATCATTTTCTTGAAAATGCGTCCAGAAACTCTTAGGAGTGCTGTTGAGATTGCTCTCAAAGCCATTGGATATGACACTGTCATTCAAACCGTTCCAGAGTTCGCCGAAATTGACGTCCTGAGTGATTTTGGATCTGAACCGTCTCGGTTGGTATCCATTCTCTTGGATGAGGATGATTTTGTGTTCAAGAAAGAGTCCCTACTCAATGTGATCCTACATTTAGGGGTTTCCAAGGCTCAGCGAAATCAGAAATGGTCTTCAGCTCTAGAGATCCTCTTAGGAAATGGAGAAGTTCTCTATGCTTCAGACTATTTGTTTGTAGGCGTCATGATAAAACAACTCGTGTAGATCGGACAGCGTGTGCATGTACATTTAACTTCGACTCGTCAAGGGCAATCAGATCAAGCCGGCATTCAGAAAATCAACGCTTTAGCCCGTTAATCAAGTCCTATTTCCCCAACCGTGACCCCACCCGATTGAGCGAACAAGACCTCCAATGCGTATTTGAGAGCGGCGCCTCGGTGGAAAATTCGTCATCATCGACTCTATCCAAATAGGCGCTTAACATTTAGCAGCTTCAGCTGTACAATGCACTGACTACTGAGAAACAATCCAACGAGGCACAATTAACGCGAATGTCCGCAAGTTCACTAGAACACACCCGAGAGAACATGGTGAGTACTTTCACGAACAAAACTGTAGACCACTAACGAACCTCCTTGATTCAAGGTGACATGATGGCACCTCTAGCAATCAGAGAGGAATTCGGAAGCGAATGATGTAAATACATCGAGTTAGTTATAAGTACTTCAGCTCTTCCTCCACCCCCTCAAGGTGTTTCCATTCCGGTTCATCCTCGAATGCATCCCGAGTTCTCCCCATGAATGTGCGCAAGACACTCCTGGCCTGAAACTGCCATGTGCCTCCTCTTTTCTTCTTCCCTTGGTCATCCCCACTACTTTGTTCCGTCGCAGCTCTGGGCCCAAAGTTCCGTAAGACGTCGATATACTCCTCAACGTGCACCACAGCCTCTTTCCAGCTTTCCAGGTCTACTTCAAGCTGCGTATTGGTCACAACATCACACCGATATGCAGCATTATATGCCTCTAATGCGTCGCCCCATCTCTTTCTCCACGTCAACAGTTGAGCTCGTGCCTTCCATATACGGCTATCATCGGCGACGCGTGGAAGAATGATTTGCGCAAAGAGGTCGTCCAAGCGAGCGTATAATCCTAGTCCTTCATTGGGATTAGATGGTCTTGTGTCCTTCTCTGCGGATTCATCCAAATCGGAAGAACGAGCGACCGCACTGATGAGGCGCTCGAGAACCTCTATATCAACGCTCTCCTTTCCGTCCTTTTCACTCCTCTCCTCAACAACGCGTCCGAGCGCTCGGCACGCCTCCGCGAGCTCGCCAACGTCAACTGAAACTACCATATAGTTGGACCACATGCGCCAGTTTGAATAACTGTTCTTGAGGCCCTGTTGAAGTGCTCGGAAAGCGAGGCGCTTGTTATTCCATACGGCATCGTTTCGGTCGCTTTGGTCTGGACGTAGGTCCTAGCTCACGGTCAGCTTGTTTAATTAAAGTGAAGAATAGACCTACATCATCACCTTCCCTTCGATGGTTGCGACTGTTTAGCCGTAAGTAGACACTGGCGAGGTTGTTCCAGCTCTCGGCATCCTCTTCGTCCAAAACTACGCATCTGGAGAAAGCATCCCTCGCTTCTTCCCATCTCTCCTCCCTCACTAGAGCGCATCCCAGAATAAACCAACTCCTCGCAAGTAACGGCTGGATCGTCACCGCCTTTTGCAAATTGTCGATCGCATCTGCAAACTTGCCCCTTGCAAAGTAATAGCCACCCAGGGACCTCACTGCTCTCCCTGATTTCTTCTCCGATACCTCCCAAGCCTTCAGGAAATGCTCCTCTGCGTGGTCTGGTTCCAACTCTCCCAAGATGCACCAGAGTTTGGCTTCTCTAGCTCGGTCCATCGTCCCCCGGACACGTTCTTTTCTCGCCTTCCCTCTAGATGTCACTACATCCACCTCCTCCTTCTTCCCCTGGAGCAGATCCTTCACTACTTCGATCCCTTTGTCCATTCGTTCCATGGCCTGCCAACAATGGACTACCTCTTCCCACATCTCCAGTCGCTCCAATATTTCCAAAGCACTCTTTAAAACACCTAATCCAATCATCCTAACCGCCAGCTCTTTTTCCATCTCCCATTTGCTTGGCAGAGCAATCTGGTGGAAATACTGTAACCGCTGAGTGACGGTAGAGTCGGCCGTGGGCATTTGATCGATAAGTGCTTGGAGTTGAAGTGTCGAGCGCTCAACAGTGCGCGTTCTGTTGGCTTCGAGTCGAGAGCGTAATAGTAGGGACATGGTGTGGACAGACCAGTTTTGAGGATGGGAGATCACACGCGACACATACGGCGACATCTGTTCCGTCGTGAGTCCATGTTGTGGGGACGAATTTTTGACGTGTAGGCAGAGACCTAGGAAGACACATTGATCCAGCGGATGTAATGGGGGTTGATTATTGGGGTCCAGATCGGAAAGGAATGAGGACGAGCCGCCGCTATTTGTCGATGTATACTGAGTAGTTTCGAGTAGCGTGTCGTCGTTGAGCTCCAATGTTTCGGGCAGCTTTGTGCCTTCCTCAGTGTTTGAACCATTGGCATTTGGTGCAGCGTCAGACGGCGAGTCTTTCCTCTCCCTTCCTTTCGCAAGGAGGACTAATTGGGTTACATCGTCGACTTGAAACTTTGTCTTGCGACCTTTGACGCCAGTAAGCTCGTACTGAAGACCCATAATGCTCGCGGCTTTGACGAACTCGTCTGCGGCGAGTTTGTCCTGCCTGAGCAAATGATGCATCAAGCCCCTTTCTATCCTATACCTCCCTAGAATATCTGGTTGATCCTTCGGAAGATAGGTGACGGCGAATTCTTCCACAGCCGCAAAATCGGCGTCTGGAAAATCTACTGGCTCGTCTAAGATTTCACGATGTATCCGTCCCGATCGTAGTCTCCACCAATGAATGGACGGGATATTTTGATAAGGTAGTTTGAATGTCCTCAGAGCAATATAGAGGAACGTTGCACATTTTGAGAGATGATAGGCTGGTTCTCCACCGCACGCTAAGCGCGCAATAGCAGTCGCGTTTAGTTGCTGATCTGTCACTGATGTGGAAGCTGCGAGAGTTTTGGAGTCTGAAGTGCGAATGACATCCAAAGGTGTAAAGGTGAGATCCGGACCAGTCCAATTGACCTGTATAAATGCACAAAGAGCCGCCACTCCCACAGAAAGACGAGACATTTCGTCTATATGTCCATCCATTTTTGGATTAAACAGCTTGAGGCCGTCTAAGAATGCTTCTGGGCTCGCCCCTATCCCATCTTCACCGCCTTTTTCACCCACTGTGAGGAGTTTTTGTGCGTGTTCCGATCGGAAAAACGCATCCAATTCACTTTTGTGTATCTGATCTATGAAGCAGGGGATATTGCCCTCTTCGAGGGCGCTTCCTGTCAGCAAGACGAGCTCTTCGGGGCGAAGGGTAGGGTTTTGTGCCATATGGAACGAATATATATAATGTATTGATCAGATAAGGCGCTCGATAACTCGAACTGGGAACTTGTTAGATATGGCGAGGGCTGAGATGTAGTCAATAACATAAGCAAGTCGATGAATAATCCTATGCCGCAGAGCAACATAATCTCCAAACTATTCTGTATTGCTATAAGTGCCTACTGATTTATTTTTCTGTTGTCTATCGAATTGCAATTGGGAAGGAGTCGACCTTTTAGCAAGATAATTGGGATATGCATCCTCAGAAAAATCTAAAGAAAATATAAACGAGCATAAAAAGTGGTTTTATATTAGGAAAGAATCCTACTGATGAATCAGTATGATCCGAGGTCCATCGCCACTCACACATAACCGTATTTGGTGACTATTTACGCCCAAGTTTCGCGTCGGCTCTATCGGAAAGCATCCGCTCAAGACTTGGACCCTACGACCGACAAGGAAACTCTCAAAGGCACCAAAATCTTTATTAATCGCTCTAAAGATGCCAAAAACGTACGAAGACACACTTCCGCTTTCGATGTGAGCTGAAGGACGTTTCCTAGGTTTAAGATTACGGTACTACCAGGCGACGGAATCGGTTAGCCAATTAGATGATCTTACGTTTATAGTCACTTACAATCAGTGTAGGACCCGAGGTGGTGAACCAGGCGTTGGCCATCCTACAAATAGTAGCGGATTCGACTCCCGATGTCAAACTAGAAATCTCGTCACATCTCTTTGGAGGCTCGGCAATAGATGCGACCGGAAAACCTCTCCCAGACGAGACATTGGCAGCTTGCAAAGCCGCTGACGCCGTTTTGATGGGTAAATATTACCCTTACATGAAGGAAGGAGTGAAGGTCTTACATCACAAATAGGGTCCGTCGGTGGTCCAAAATGGGGTTTCGGTCCAGTCAGACCTGAACAAGGTCTTCTCACACTCCGAAAGGAACTTGGTCTCTACGCAAACATCCGACCGGCTTCGTTCGCGTCAGACTCCCTTCTCTCTCACAGCCCTCTAAAGGAGTCCGTCGCAAAGGGAGTTGATTTCATTGTCGTCAGAGAGTTGATTGGAGGTCTGTACTTTGGCGACCGAAAAGAACTCGTGTCTTCCACTTCGAAGGGTGGAGATGACTATGCTGCGGAGGATGCAGCGTTCGACACAATGGTGTATTCCGTCGGGGAAGTGGAACGAATCACTAGAGTTGCCGCTCAGATAGCTCTGGCCCACAATCCTCCCTTAGCAATCCATTCGATCGACAAGGCAAATGTACTGGCCTCCTCACGCTTATGGAGAAAGATTGTCACTGCGACGATCAAGAGGGAATATCCCCAACTGGAGGCTGGGCTCGATCATCAATTGGTGGATTCCGCAGCGATGGTCATGGTATCGAATCCCAGAAAACTCAACGGCGTAATCCTGACCGAGAACATGTTTGGGGATATGTACGTGACTTCCGCGTGTCTTATTCCATTCAAATGGGGGCTGACATTCCCTTGCAAAAAGTTTATCGGACGAGAGCAGCGTGATTCCGGGTTCTCTAGGCCTTTTACCATCTGCATCCTTAGCTGGAGCTCCCTCACAAACCTCCACCTGTTCAGGTCTCTACGAACCAATCCACGGTTCCGCTCCAGACATTGCCGGACAAGGAATCGCCAATCCTATCGGCACGATTCTCAGTGCAGCCATGCTCCTCAGATATTCTCTTGGGATGGAGAGAGAGGCTCTTGCGATCGAAAATGCGGTACGCAAGGTGCTGGACGCAGAGGATATTGGCGGGAGCGGGTTCAGAACAAAAGACCTTGGTGGGGATAAGACCACTACGGAAATAGGAGCGGAGATTGCAAAAGTGTTGAAGACTCTGCTATAACTTGTTACTATCACTGTTGTACAAGGACGGAAAAGAGAGATACTAGCACGCTGAAACTCGAATACAGAAGACTACTGATGTAGATAGAGTTCATTACAGACACAGAGAAAGAGATGATTGAGTAGGTCACCATCCTTTGGTAAGCCACATTGCGACAACGTCGCTCGCAGATTCTAGTTGTACAGTTGATCCGGTCGACTTGTGAGTTTCGCCCGTCTTTCTGCTATGAAGCGGTTGCTTTCGCACTGGGCCTGGCTTCGCCTTTCGCGGCGAAGTTCTCCCTTGCATACCATCGATGACCTCTTTGAGTCGGAGCTCGAGACGGACTTCAGAGTTTTTGAGATGTTGATAGGCGGACCATTCCGATTCGAGATGATTTTCTGACAACGAAACTCGTTTTCTTCCCTCTGTGCTCGTGGTTCTCGCTTGGAGTGATGGCCTCTTTAGTCCTTTGTGGTTCAGAAGCTTCGTTGCCAAGTAATGTAACCACTAGAAGGATTCGAGGTTAGACATACGCCAGATTAGAGACCGAATATTCGTCATACCATCACATTAGAAAGTGGATGAAAATCGCTCCATTCGTCGTTGTTGTGATGCCGCATCATACGGTAAACATCAAACTGATAGTCTGGTTCAATTTCATCTAGAGAAGGTTTCATGAGCGATCTTAAGTGGAGGGGAACACATACCCTCGTCATTAGAGTGGCTACCATCGGATAATATCCCACGTCCGGTAAACACCTCATCCTCAATGAGCGAAAAGTGTACGTCTTCATCTGTCTCTATACGTGAGAGACCGAGGTCGATGATCGTGGCAGTCACATTTGCGTCCCCACCATCGGGGTTTATCCGTTTTTGAATAACGATTTGACCCCAATGCAGATCACGATGCTACCAAGTGAAACCATTCAGACACAAGGTATTCATATCTCAAAGAAAATTTGGAACCCTTACCTCAAACTTGAGTTTCTCCTCTGCCCCGGCAAGGGCAGAAATGACCTGCCAAAAGATCTCCGCCGCATCTCTCCATACCGTAGACGACTTGTTCGACCCGGATCCTTTGGATGACTTGTCAAACTTGTATGTCTCTAAATCGATACCGGCGTTTGGGAGAATCACAATAGCGTAAAGCTGCCGTTCGTTGAACCGATCCGGTCGTGTTGATTCACTCCCCTTCTCGGCTTTATATTCGTCCCATTCTCTAAGGAGAGGCTTGGGATACTTTCCACTGACGATGTAGAGTCTGCAACACAGAGATGAGTACGTGTGTAATGGGTGCTCTGTAAAAAACACGTAAACTCACTTGAGCAGTCTGATAAACCCAGAGTTGACATTCCCAGTAATCTGCGTGATTGTGACCTCCTTTAGAACCGCATTCGGATCACTCTTGAAAGGGACGTCCTCCTCCTCCTCCTCCTCCTCAGACGATTCTGCTTCTTCCTCTTCGTCATCTCGTTCCAACTCTGCCGCCAACGGAACAATTTTCAGCACTACATCTCCAATCCCAAACACCTCTGAGTAGCTGGCCTCTGCAATCTTATGATACCTCAACGACTGTCTTTGAACCGTCCTCGTCTTCCCTCGTTGGACTCCTAGCCCCGCTGAGGCAGATAACGCTTGTACGCCGCTCTTCTTGAACGTATCCAGAAATTGTGAAAATTCGATGGGAGTGGATTGACCTGCGATTTTCAGCAAAGCGTTGAGAGCCTTGGCACCCGTTTCGTCAGGACGATCGCTTTGCGCCTGTGAATCATCCAGGGATATATCTTGGAGCCTCTGAGCAATTGGTGTAATTGTATTGTCCCACGTCAACGGTGAAGAAGTGATGGGATCGAGTGCACGTTTCCTCGATATCGGGGACGGTCCGGGAGAATAGGATTCGGTAGACGTTAGAGATATTCTCGCGACTTTTCTTAGAGGTGTTCCCCGTCGATTTCGTGCATGCCACAGATGCGAAGCTTTGATCTGTGGGGTGTTGACATAGGTATCACGCTGTGATGGTGCAGGTGCTTTCGCTATTCCCAACAAAAATGAAGAATCAGGATAAGATTCCATCTGACGTGACAAATAGGGCTTACACTTAAGGGGTTGTGATTCCCTTGTGTCGGGACGCCTCAAAGGAGACTTTTGCTCCTCTTCTGAACTCTCCTCATCCGATAAATCGACGACTTCAATCCTTCTTCGGTTCATTGGTTGTCGGTTATTATTTACCCTTCGTCCCAACCCACTCGAGGCTCCTGACTCTTCTTCTTCCGCTGATGACGACAAAGAAGGAACACCAAACGATATGCTCTCCGACGAATCAGACGAAATCTCTTCAGTAGAGGCCGATGGTGATGAGGAGCTTGACTCTATATATCGTCGTTTCGGTTTTGGATCCGGTCCCCTCGACCGCAGTTGGGACGGTGGCTGTCGGCTCATGTTGGTGGCAGCAGAAGGGCGACTATCACGAGTCAAATCGAGATCTTTTGATACTATTTCTGGAATAGAACGATCACCGCTCTTTGAGTGCGCTGTGGTTGTACGACGAGGACGCGTCGCCTGCAAAATTGGATTTTGGACGTTATTTGTCGTAGAAGACGACGACACGTTCCCGATCCCCGGTCCCCCTCCACGTCCAACACCACGACGAGCGTACTTCACGTCGGGTCCAACAACATGATTGGTAACGACAGCGGCTGTCCCACCAAACTCGTCCTTTTTGGTACCTTTCATAGATCCAGTTGTCCTATTCCTACCATTGACCCCCAGATTCGTGTAAGAGGAAGGGTGTTTCGTATCGTCTTCGCTATCGTCGTCGGAACCAGGAGGCGTGAGCAGGATTGGCGCAACAGTGGCATGATTGACGAGGGTGGTGGACTGTGATTTACTGTTGCTGCTCGCTGTAGAATGAGACTGTTCTGTGACTGTGACTATTCGAGTCGTTCGCTTGCCATACGTTTTCACTCGGCGCTGTTGTTGCATATGTAACCGGGCCAGCCGCAATAACGAGTGCAAGGGTTGTGTTGGTGCCCAACCTTTCACCCTACAGGCTATAATTTCAAAAATCTCTTTTCTTCGTCATCATCATCATCATCGTTATGCTTGTTAGTTTGCTATACGTGCAAGGTAGAAACGACGAGGACGTAAAGAACGATGGACTGATAGAGGATATAAAAGAGCGGGAATCGACGAGACATAGAAAGGAGGAAACCGGGGTTGCAACAAAATAAAACAATAACGGACGAGGAGAATGCGTGATAAAAAAAAAAAAAAAAGAGGGAAAAGACACCACCAGAGGGACGCTCTGGATCATTGTCGATAAGTCGTCGCGGAATACGAAGGCAGCAACAGTTCAAGAGCCATCAGATTACTTATAAACCTGTATCGGATCCAGCCTTATTCCCGCGTCCAGCTGCCTCTCGATTCCCAACGTATCCTCCTCTCTTGTTGTACTATCATAGGTACGCCTTGGGAAAGACAATCATGGTTGTACCAGGTGCTGTTGCCGATTTGAAGAAGCGGAAGCTTGTAATTAAATATGCGCGCCTGATGGATGATTCATTCCATTCATTAGCATCACCTTCGTAGCCGCTACTATACCGAAAGGGTGGAAACCAAGAACTCGATCGGGAAGCTTACGGACTTGGGAGATGGAGATGAAAAAGAAAGACAACGCTCCTCCCAAGTTGCACAAATTACAATGGCAAACTAAAAGGAAAGTGACAAACAGCAAGAGAATAAAGAGAGTAGATAGACGTGTCGCCATGCGGAATACCAGCCGAAGATCACGCCTCACACTCGACGAGGGACGTAACCTAAAGCAAAGTCGAAACAGCTAACTTGGACTGAATGAGTGCGCGGATGATGCAAATTGGCACGGCTTATATCTGACATACAGCGCTGTATCCAATCAAAACAAATATCCCAATGAGCAGAAAAACATACAATTCCCAAGGAATAAGAGTAAAAATCGAATGATTAAGGATCGGCTATCTTGATATCAGTCCACGACAGCCCATAGCTAAACCCTTCAAGGTTCAAACGAACCCGTCTATGCCAACCCCTTGTAGGGATAGTAAGAATGGCGGGGCCCGTCAGTCCATTTCGATAGTCTTCAGGAACCCAAAACAAGAGCCCTCCATCTGGATGATGGACCCAACCAGTCGAAGTAACGGAAAGACCAGACGTAGCAATGACAGGGTCTATCGCTGACAGAGAAGTTCGAATGAGTTGGCAGTTTACCTGCGGATGAAATATCCTTACCTCCTACAGGTTCGCAGATGCGAGTTGATTGATGGTCGAGAACAGAGAAAGGATGGCCACCCTCTGGCGAGTCCAAAGTACTTGAAGTAGAGTCGGTAGGTTCTCTCACTGGCTCGTCTACTGTAGCTCTAGTCTCGGCATCCCATATACGGATGGTGTTGTCAGAGGAGCCGGAGATGATCCGTCGACCATCCGGCGAGTACGCCACACTACTAATCCCATTAGTATGCCCGTCTAATGGCTTGCCTACTGCAGCTCCAGTCTCTGCATCCCACATACGGATGGTGTTATCAGAGGAGCCGGAGATGATCCGTCGACCATCCGGTGAGTACGCCACAATACTAATCAGTCCAGTATGTCCTTCTAATGGCTTGCCTACTGCAGCTCCAGTTTCTGCATCCCACATACGGATGGTCTTGTCGTGGGAGCCGGAGACGATCCGGCGACCATCCGGCGAGTACGCCACACTACTAATCACTCCAGTATGTCCTTCTAATGGATTGACTACTGCAGCTCCAGTCTCTGCATCCCACATACGGACGGTGTTGTCATAGGAGCCGGAGATGATGTGTCGACCATCTGGCGAGTACGCCACACTCCTAATCACATTATTATGCCCTTCTAATGGCTTGCCCACCGCAGCTCCAGTCTCTGCATCCCACATACGGATGGTGTTGTTGTCGGAGCCGGAGATGATCCGTCGACCATCCGGCGAGTACGCCACACTACTAATCCCATTGGTATGCCCTTCTAATGGATTGCCCACTGCAGCTCCGGTCTCTGCATCCCACATACGGATGGTCTTGTCGTAGGAGCCGGAGATGATCCGTCGACCATCCGGCGAGTATGCCACATTATTAATCAAATCATTATGTCCTTCTAATGGCTTGCCCACTTCAGCTCCAGTCTCTGCATCCCACATGCGGATGGTGTTGTCAGAGGAGCCGGAGATGATCCGTCGACCATCTGGCGAGTACGCCACACTATCAATCGCCCCAGTATATTCATCTAATGGCTTGCCTACTGCAGCTCCAGTCTCGGCATCCCAAATACGGATGGTGTCATCAGAGGAGCCAGAGACGATCCGTCGACCATCCGGCGAGTACGCCACACTAAGGACCCAGTTATTATGTCCTTCTAATGGCTTGCCTACTGCAGCTCCTGTATCAGCGTCCCACATACGGATGGCCTGGTCATAGGAGCTCGAGATGATCCGTCGACCATCTGGTGAGTACACCACACTATCGACCCAATCCGTATGTCCTTCTAATGGCTTGCCTACTGCAGCTCCGGTCTCTGCATCCCACATACGGATGGTCTTGTCAGAGGAGCCGGAGATGATCCGTCGAGCATCCGGCGAGTACGCCACACTAAGGACCCAGTTATTATGTCCTTCTAATGGCTTGCCTACTGCAGCTCCGGTCTCTGCATCCCACATACGGATGGTGTTGTCATAGGAGCCGGAGATGATGTGTCGACCATCCGGCGAGTACGCCATGCTACTAATCCCATTGGTATGCCCTTCTAATGGCTTGCCTACTGCAGCTCCAGTCTCTGCATCCCACATACGGATGGCGTTGTCGTCGGAGCCGGAGATGATCCGTCGAGCATCCGGCGAGTACGCCACACTACGGACCCAGTTATTATGTCCTTCTAATGGCTTGCCTACTGCAACTCCGGTCTCTGCATCCCACATACGGATGGTGTTGTCATAGGAGCCGGAGATGATGTGTCGACCATCCGGCGAGTACGCAACACTACTAATCCCATTAGTATGCCCTTCTAATGGCTTGCCTACTGCAGCTCCAGTCTCTGCATCCCACATACGGAGGGTGTTGTCGCCGGAGCCGGAGATGATCCGTTGACCATCTGATGAGTATGATACGCTGCACACACTGCGTTTGTGTCCTGTAAGTATATGCGGTCGGTCTGGCCATGCTTTCTTCCTCCCCTCCGCTACCACTAAGAGATTCCTGAATGATCCCTTCACATATTCCCAGATCTCTGTCTCTGTAGGGATAAAGGCCAATCCTGATACGTAGGTATGTGGCGTACTCGTCGTCATCGGTTCCCGAAATGCGAGTATAAACTTAAGTGCATCATTAAGACGTTGCTCCACCGCCAGTTCCAAGCTCTATCTTTAGTCTTAGCGTAGTCACTGCTACAATCTAGTAAATCGTCTACGGACCTTGAGCCATTGGGGAACCTGTCGCAACAGCGAATCTCCAACTGGAACTCTTCCCATCACGCTCAGAGCTTCCATCCAATAAAGCAGCTGTGGAAACTTTGTAAACTCGCTCAACGCTGTTATCAATGCCTCGTCGGGGGCATGATCAATATGAGATAGATGGTCGGACCAGTGTAGGCAGCTGTATTGCAGTGCAGAGGATATATTGTGGTCGACCCGGGACTGAAGATCGACGACATCTCGATTGGACATGAACGACGACTCTATTCCGCAAATATTGAATCGGAGTCCCCGCGTCATAACCTTGAGGCAACCGACCCCAACATCGCGATGTGCTTGCTTAATATTCACCCTAAGATCTTCGGGCGTGCTTGATCCCGTCAGGAATTCGATCACTGATAAATGACGAACACGAATCCCTCCATTTGTTCCCGCATCTCGGTAGAGTAATGATCCCAATTTGTTCACCAGCGCGGTAACGACATTCGTTCGAAGACCTGCTAGCTCGGCTACAGCTTCGTCCGATAATGGCCGGTACTGCCCGACCACGATGATCGTTCCAACCGCCAACCGGAACGCCTCTTTGTTTCGATCGATTCGAGATCGAATTGTAGTTGTGTACAGGTTATATAAACGTTCGAGTGCACTTCCTGATGCTACCAAAAGAGTCTCGGTCAGATATTCATCTGGATCAAGACCCCCTTCCAGCAGCTGTGATAGCGTCTGGACGAAAATGAACAGTCCTCCAGAGCGGCTGACAATTTCGTCCAGCTTTTCCTCTCCTGGCCAGTCGTTTGGAAGTCCACATCGGCTTGCGATTGGATATAACTTGCTTCTCGCAAAGAAGCGGATATCATGCTGTGCCCCGTCATCACGCGCTAGGTCTTTAGCTAAGAAGCGACCGTCGAATTGCATGAAACAGGACTCAATATCAGTGTCCTGTCGACTGGTCACAATGATCCGGAGCCAGCTGACCTTCGAGGTCGCATTGACGAGACTTGCTATAATCGAGTTGCGGCTGACGCTGTCGCCGCATTCGTCCAACGCATCTACTACGAGCACGAGTGAGTGTGGCGGGTGACTCTGAAGAGACTCTAGGAGCCCCGAAAATAGATGATCTTCGGCCGAATGACGGGTCAAATTCGGGTCCTTGCGCAGCTTATCCGCCAGAAGCTTTCGATATGCTCCCCAGCGCTCTGCGAGGTTGAACACAAGTGTTGGTAGGACAGATTTTGAATCACTGAGGTCTGGGTCGTCGCGTCTACAGAAGAACGTTCCACCCAGTCTTCCTTCCTGATGCAAACGAGCGCATATGGAATGTGCCATTGCCGTCTTCCCAACCCCAGGTATCCCATACAGCCAGTATACATTGACGGGGTCGGCTGTTGCTGATACGCTGCCACCAACATGGGGACGGATTGCCCAGCCGACGATTTTATCAAGAAGACCGGTTCTCGTTCCTTGCATGCAACCACGATCGAGCCTATAGACTGTCTGTATCGGCTGTAACCTGTCCAGAAGCATCTTTTCCTCTACAAGTCGAATGAGATATCAGATTCCGAGTCTATCGAGAACAGTGACATGCACTTACCAAGGCTTCTAACAGTTTTCAGCGTCTCAACATTCACAGCACGGTCAAAATCCTCTACCAGTTCCTTCAGCCCTCCGGTCAGATCACTGATTGTGGCTTCATCCCTGGTGGATGTTAAAGACTTCGCCAATCTTTCTATTGCAAGGTAAGCTTCGGATGGTCGACAGATAAAGAGCTACCTACTGAAACGATGTCGCTTGACATAGTCGCAAGAGAACTCGGCTATGTCCATAGTCAGAGTATATAGCCTTCCAATCGCCTTCCGTAATATGTCCGTATTGTCCTCCACGGCCTCCTTCAGGGCCTCGTCTGCAAATGGCAGGATGCGATTGAGTTGTCGAGAAAGGCCAGATAGCATTTGATCACGTTGTTTTTGTTGCTTGAGGAGCTGTTCATTTGTGGGAGTGTGCCAAGGTCAGCAGTAACTCGAACGACAGACGACAGAAATACCTCGAAAATGACGGTTAAAACACTGAATGCCGCTTTCGATCGTGAGTCCAGCTGAGAAGACTCAGGCTCGATTGGGCACGAAAATAGACGAGAATACCGTCACTAACCTCTGAGAATACGACGCCATATTTGATGACTGTATCCAAGTTTTGTTGCGTCGAGTCTCCCATGATATGACGAAACTCGCTCATGGCTTCTTGCAAGTTTTGGAGCGTGGATCGTACCGATTCCAACTGTAAGTCTCGCTCAGTGGACGTGTATAGGAGACACGGAGACACGCACAGTAGGAGGCGAGCGAAATGAGACTGTGACCATAGCGGGATTTTGACGAAGGGTTGCTTTTTCTGTCCAGAGGTGTCAAAGGAAGCCATCTCGCTTTCAAGTTACCAACTGGAGACCAGAATCTCGGGTTCCATAGACAGTAAGAATCTTTGGACCACCTCCTTGACGTCGATGTCGATTATGGACTCCTCCTTTCCAAACGAGACATTCGCTATCGTGTGTCCGGCCTTCAGCGTTACCTGAACCTTGGACGACTCGGCTATCTCGCTGACAATCACCACCAATACCTCAATAAGTGCATAAACTGTACGAATTCGACTCACAAACTCCTCTGTGGCTTCCATACGGAGGTTTGTTCGGTCCTCGTCAGCTGCGTATCTGAACGATCAACATTCAACTTGACTCGGTATCCCGATTTGATGGGTGTTTCGACAGTGACATCTGATTTAGAATGAGATGAAATATTTCGTTCAGGTAGGGAAGCAGAGTTTACGGTGAAGATACAAGAGCCTGAATCAGCGAGAATGGCATCAGTGGCGCGTCTATGAACGCGGAGCGACCTATCACCTACCCTTTGTCTTCATCCTCCAAACTTGAGTTCATTACAAGAGGTATTGTCCGAGCAATCGCGTCTTGCTGGCACGGCGTAAGATAGCTGGGTTCAAGGTACGACAATAGACCTTCCTGGTTGTTATTATCCCTCAACCTCACGGATCGCTCATGAGACTCATTCATAACTAAATAATGCGAAGAAAGATATATTCAAGTGTAGAACTGATCTTATGGACGCCAACGTCGTCCCATCAAATGAGACCGTCTTTACGACTTGGTCTGCAGTACCATCGTCGACCACAAACTGGCCTATATCTCCGATTCGACCTCTCGTCGCCGTCATACTGGTTGCCATCTTATAATCCATAGACGTCCTCATTATCTCCCACTGTCCCCTCCCGAGTAGGATACTCTGTAATCCTATCGTCTACGATTGTGAAAATTCGGTCCATTGGCGGTCACCGTTCCCCTGCGCGTTCGCCTTGGACCCCACCAACGGTAAAATATAATCTCCGTTTGGCAACATTGTCCGTATTTTCGATCTTGATCAGGGTCGCGTGATCGCCGTAGGATAAAGTAAAGGGACGATAGAAGAAACGTAAATGGTGGTGACGGGACCATCTGGATTAACGACGGCTGGAGAGTTGAATCGGTAAAAGTATGCCGTATTTCGATCGAGCAGGCCAAGTCTGAGATTCCGTATTCCGCTGGTGGACCGAGCGTTCCGTGGACAGTGTGGTTCCTGGTGCTCAGTAAAAAATAGTATCGGATTTGTTAAACGAGGATGTAGTGAGAGCGAGGAAAAAGATATCTGTTTCCGAGTTTCAGATGGGATAAGCAATGCAGTTCAGCTATGCGAAGGGATCGACGATCGACCGATGCGGATGCTCAACTCACCTCTGAACGCGTATCTCATCGTGGCTCCATCAGCGGGTGCGTAGTGAAGCGTCCATTTGAACTAGTTTGTCGCGTTCAAATACGCTCGTCCATGCGGCATCGTAGACAATGTTTGGGTCCTTGTCCGAGGTAAACTGCCCAGATGCTGTCTTACTGTCTGGTTTATAAACGAGGGTGACTTTTGTTCATAAATCCAATTTGCATCGTCGCGTTCGAAAGTTGTAGCCGCTACCGAGGGGGTGAAGAAGGGATCAAAGGTTCGCCAGACATAGCTGCCTCCACCACAGACAAATGTCGTGCCCTACTTCCGACAGCACCACGGACGCTGGATCCCTTGTGCTTGCAATGGAATTGCCCTACATTTATTACGACGAAGACGACTTGCTACTAGTACACCGTGAACTCGACCATCTATCTCGTCGGTGTCAATCGCAAACCATTATGGGAACGATAGTCTGGAGGAAGTGATACTCAGGAGAGCTTGAGTAGTTAGTAGGGGAACAAAGCCATGGCGGAGATCACTCTCGTATTTCAATCTCATCAGACTCGTCTATAAGAGGACTGTATATAATCAAGTCTATGTCCCGATGGACACAGAAACAAAAAATAGAAAGTATAGAACCATTATATCAGGGATCGCCGGCCCATACTTAAACCCTTCAAGGTTCAAACGAACCCGCCTATGCCAAGGAAACAATAAAAAGGGATGTGAGGGATAGATCGCCTGTGTTGGAGAAATCGCCTGAAGAGTTGAATCGGCAGCGTGTGTCGTTATCGATGGAGTAGGTCAAGATCGAGATTCCGTATTTCGATGGTTGACCGAGAGTTCCATATGGTTTGCCTAGTTTATGAGGTCTCCGATCAAACAAATATCCCATAGGCGGAAGAATGTACGATTAAGGATCCGCTGTCTTGATATTGGTCCATGCCGACCCATAGCTAAACCCTTCAAGATTCAAACGGACACGCCTATGGTGACCACTCATGGGAATAGTAAGAATGGCAGGGCAAGTCAGCCCATCTCGACAATCTTCCGGAACCCAAAATAAGAGCCCTCCACCTGGATGACGGACCCACCCAGTCGAGTCAAGGTAAAGACCATCAGTGGCAATGGCGGAATCTATTGCAAATAGCAGAGCTCGAATAAGTTAGTAGAATAGTTACAGAGTAGATATACTTACCTCCTGCAGAATCATAGATACGAGTTGTTTGGTGGCCAACAATGGAGAAAAGACGACGAGGCTTCGCCGAGTCTAGATTACTCGAAATAGGGTTGGTATGGCCTTTCGATGAATCATTTACTGTAGGTGCTGTTGCAGCATCCCAGATACGGATGGTCTTGTCGCGGGAACCGGAGATGATGCGTCGACCATCTGGGGAGTAAGCGACACTGTGGACCCAATCAGTATGTCCTTCTAATGGTTCCCCTACTACAGCTCCAGTTTCGGCATCCCAGATGCGGATGGTGTTGTCGCCGGAGCCGGATATGACGCGTCGACCATCTGACGAGTAAGTGACACTAAGGACCCGATCAGTATGGCCTTCTAATGGTTCCCCTACTATAGCTCCAGTCTCAGCATCCCAGACACGGATGGTGTTGTCGCGGGAGCCGGAGATGATGCGTCGACCATCTGGTGAGTATGCCACACTAAATACCCAATCAGCATGCCCTTTTAATGGCTCCCCTACTATAGCTCCAGTTTCAGCATCCCAGATACGGATGGTGTTGTCGCCGGAGCCGGAAATGATACGTCGACCATCTGGCGAGTATGCAACACTGTGGACCCAATGAGTATGCCCTTCCAACGGTTGACCTATTTCAGCTCCAGTTTCAGCATCCCAGATATGGATGGTGTTGTCGTTGGAGCCGCCGACGATGCGCCGACCATCTGGTGAGTATGCCACACTAGAGAAAGATCCATTATGCCCTTCTAATGGTTCCCCTACTACAGCTCCGGTTTCAGCATCCCAGATACGGATGGTCTTGTCGTTGTAGTGGGAGCCGGAGATGATGCGTCGACCATCTGGCGAGTATGCTACACTAACTACCCAATCAGCATGCCCTTTTAATGGTTCTCCTACTACAGCTCCAGTTTCAGCATCCCAGATACGGATGGTCTTGTCGTCGGAACCGGAGATAATGCGTCGACCATCTGGCGAGTACGCCACACTAAAAAACGAGCCAGTATGCTCTTCTGATGGTTCCCCTACAACAGCCCCAGTTTCAGCATCCCAGGTACGGATGGTTTTGTCGCCGCTGCTGGAGATGATGCGTCGACCATCTAGTGAGTAAGCGACACTAAAAACAGAGCCATTATGCCCTCTCAATGGTTCCCCTACCGTAGCTCCAGTTTCAGCATCCCAGATACGGACGGTCTTGTCAGAGGAGCCGGAGGTGATGCGTCGACCATCTGGCGAGTATGCCACGCTAAGTATCCATTCCTTATGCCCTTCCAATGGCTCTCCTACTACAGCTCCAGTTTCAGCATCCCAGATACGGATGGTCTTGTCATGGGAGACGGAGACGATGCGTCGACCATCTGGCGAGTAAGCGACACTGTGGACCCGATCAGTATGCCCTTCTAATGGTTCCCCTACTACATTTCGAGTTTCAGCATCCCAGATACGGATGGTCTTGTCGTAGGAGCCGGAGATTATCCGTCGACCATCTGGTGAGTATGCCACCCTGCGGATCCGATCAGTATGCCCTTCTAATGCCCCCCCTACTGCAGCTCCAGTTTCAGCATCCCAGATGCGGATGGTCTTGTCGTCGGAACCGGAGATGATGCTTCGACCATCTGGTGAGTATGCCACACTACATACCCAATCAGTATGGCCTTCTAATGGTTCCCCTACTACGGCTCCAGTTTCAGCATCCCAGATACGGATGGTATTGTCGCCAGAGCCGGAGATAATGCGTCGACCATCTGGTGAGTATGCCACACTACATACCCAATCTGTATGGCCTTCTAATGGTTCCCCCACTACAGCTCCAGTTTCAGCATCCCAGATACGGATGGTCTTGTCATCGGAGCCGGAGATGAGGCGTCGACCGTCTACTGAGTGTACAACACTTTTGACCCTGCCTCTGTGTCCTGTCAACATATGTGGCCGGTCTGGCCATGATTTCTTCCGTCCCGCTGTTACTACCAATAGATTCCTGAACGATCTCTTCACATCTCTCCAAAGCTCCGTCTCTGTAGGCACAAAAGCAAATCCCGATATATATATATGCGGTGCACTCGTCATTATCGGTTCCCGAAACGTGAGTATAAACTTGAGTGCGTCGTCGAGGCGTTGTTCCACGGACAGGTCCGAGCACTATCACTGGCGTTAGCGTGGCCACCGCTATAGCTTAGTGAGGAGTTGACAGACCTTGAGCCATGTTGAAGCCCGTCGTAACAGTGAATCTCCGATTGGAACTTTACCCATCACACTCAGAGCCTCCATCCAGTATAGCAGCCGCGGAACCCTTGTAAATTCGTCCAACCCCTTGATCAATCCCTTATGTCGAGTATCAGGGATATGGCCCAGATGGTCAGACCAGTGTATGCAGCTGTATTGTAGTGCAGCCGACATGTTTCGATCCACCCGGGACTGGAGATCGATAACATCTCGATTCGACGTGAACGAAGACTCTATTCCGCAAATATTGAATCGGAGTTCACGCGTCATAAGCTTGAAGCAACTGATCGCAACGTCACGATTTGTTTGCTTGGTGTCTACCCTAAGATCTTCGGGTGTGCTTGCTCCCGTCAGAAAGTCGATGATCGATAAATGCCGAATACGTATCCCCCCGTTCATCCCTGCGTCTCTGTAGAGTAGCGATCCCAGTTTGTTCACCAGCACGGTCACGATATTCGTTCGAAGACCTGTCAGCTCAGCGACAGCTTCGTCGGGCAATGGCCTGTACTGTCCGGTCACGATGATCGCCCCGATGGCTGACCGGAACACCTCCTCATCTCGACCTATTTGAGACCGAATGGAAGTGGCGTACAGGTTATACAGACGTTCGAGTGCGCTTCCCGATCCGACCACAAGAGCCTCGGACAGATACTTGTCTGGGTCAAGGCCTCTTGCCAGCAACTGAGATAAAGTCTCTACGAAAATGAACAGGCCTCCGGAGCGCTCGACGATTTCGTCCAGCTTCTGATCTCCCGGCCAGTCATTTGGGAATCCACATCGGTTTGCGATCGGATATAACTTTTTTTGCGTAAAGAGACGAATATCACGCAGTGCGTTGCTGTCACTTGCTAGGTCTTTGGAAGAATAGCGACCGTCAAACCGCATGAAGGAGGATTCAATGTCAGAGTCTTGTCGACTGGTTACAATGACTCTAAGCCAGCTAACCCTCGATGATGCGTCAACGATGCTTGCGATAATGGAGCCCCGGGTGAGGCTGTCACCACATTCATCAAGTGCGTCTATCACGAGCACGAGTGAATGAGGCGGATGATTCTGGAGAGAGTCAAGGAGCCCCGAAAATAGCTGATTTTCAGCTGAATGGCGAGTCAGGTTCGGGTCCTTGCGCAGCCTATCCGCCAGAAGCTTTCGATATGCTCCCCAGCGCTCTGCGAGGTTGAACACAAGTGTTGGTAGGACAGATTTTGGATCGCTGAGGTCTGGATCGTCGCGCCTACAAAAGAACATTCCACCGAGTCTCCCTTCCTGGTGCAACCGAGCACATATGGAATGTGCCATTGCCGTCTTCCCAACCCCAGGTATCCCGTACAACCAATACACACTACGGGAGTTGGCTGTCCCAGATACGTTGCCATCAGGGTGGGGACGTATTGCCCAGTCGACGATATCATCAAGAAGACCGATCCTCGTTCCCTCCATACAACCACGATCGAGCTTATAGACCGTCTTGATCGGTTCTAATCTGTCTAAAAGCATCTTCTCCTCTGCAGGTCAGGCGATAAATCAGATCAGATGTCTCCCAAGACCTATGAATTCCACATACCCATGCTTCTAACAGTCTTGAACATCTCCACATTCACCGCACGGTCGAAATCTTCCACTAACTCCTTGAATCCACTGGTGAATTCGTTTATTTGATCTTGGTCTTCGTTCGATATTACAGACTTCATCAATCTGTCTGTTCTGAGATAAGCTTCGATGGGCTGAGACATAAAAGCTACCTACTAAAACGATTTCGTTTGACGTAGTCACAAGAGAATTCCGCTACGTCCGTCGTCAATGTGTATAGCCTCCCTATCGCCTTCTGTAGGATGTCCGCGTTCTCCTCTATGGCCTCCTTGAGTGCCTCCTTTGCAAAGGGAAGGATCCGCTTCAGCTGTCGGGTGAGATCGGATACCATTTGATCACGCCCTTTCTGCTGCTTCAGAAGCTATCCGTTAATGCAGATGTACCAACGTCAGGACTACTGCTAACGATGAACGATGGACAGACCTCGAATGTGATTGTTAAAACGCGAAATGCTACTTTCGATCTTGGATCCAACTGAGAGATATTAGGCTCGAAAGGAGACGAGAATACGTTCACTGACCTCTGAGAAAGCGACGCCACATTTAATGATCGTATCGAGGTTTTTCTGGGTGGTATCTCCCATTATGTGTCGAAACTCGCGTATGCTCTCTTGCAAGCTATAGAGGGTGGACCGTATCGATTCTGACTGTATGCCTAGTTCAGTATAACTGAATAAGAGATGAGGTGACCTACAGTAGGAGGCGGACGAAACGAGACCGTAATCGTAGCAGGATGTTGACGAAACATTGTCTTTTCTTTCTCAACACGTCAAAGGATGCCGTCTCGCTTGCGAGGTACCTACTGGAGACCAGAATCTCGGGTTGCATCGAGAGTAAGAATTGTTGGACTACGTCCTGGGCATCAAAATTGACTACAGATTTATCTTTTCCAAACGATATAGTCGCTATTGTGCGCCCAGTCTTCAGCGTCACTTGAACCTTGGACGACTCGGCAACCTCGCTGACGATTGCCAGCATTATCTCAATAGACGCATAAACTGTACACACTAGACTCACAGACTCCTTTGTGACTTCCACATGGAGGTTCGTGCATTCCACGCCAGCTGGATATCTGAATGATCGATGTTCAACTTGACTCGGTATCCCGATTTGATGGGTGTTTCGACAGTGACATCTAATTTAGAATGAGGAGAAATGACCGTTTAGGTATGAAATATAGCTTACGATGAAGATACAAGAGCCTGAACCAGCGAGAATGGCATCAGTGGTTGGTCGACAGATGCGGAGCGACCTATCACTTACCCCTTGTCCTCATCCTCTGTACTTGAACTCATTGCAAGGTCTGTCGTCTGAGCAGTCGTACCGTGCTGGCGCGGCGGAAGAAGGTTCGGTCCAAGTCTGTCCGTTTGTTTGTTGCATAGTTGATATTCAACTGTACCACTGACAAGAGCAGAGATTGCTATGACCCACTGGACCTAATAAACACCAGTGTTCATCGTTTATTGATTGCGACTGGAATACTGAACCTCACCACCACTCCACTCTCCTCTACCTGCTCGTCCTCTCGCGCCCTACCCTTAACACTTTCGCTTCCAGCCCTACCTCATGTTCATTCATTTTTGATACTAGGTTTATAATACCCAAGACTTGGGCTCTTACCCTCTCAGGGACAATAATTCGGCCCGGTCATTGTCCATTGTCAACTCTTTAGCTCCTGGATCACCCATGAGACTCATTTATAGCTGGATAAGACAAAAATTAGAATATATCCAAGTATAAAACTATTGTCAACGTCCTCCCATTGAACGAGAAACCGTCCTGGCGACTTGGTGTATGGTGGCACTGTCGACCAAAAGTTGGGCTATTCTCCAGTCACCAATCCTCACGTATCCGTAACAGCGACATCAGTACCGGTAAACGTGAAAGTAACCACCCGGTTTCGACCACTGGTGGGTTTATGCTCCCGTACGTTCCAGTCCCACTCGTCGTCCACCTTTCTCCTCCCGAATAGAGCACTCTACAATCTCTATTGTATAAAGTTGTCAAGGCTGGTTTGTTGGCTGTCCCAGATACTTGTACTCTCTCCTCGTCTGGGATGAAATGGTGACCATCGAGTGACTGCCACAATCTAAATCAGGGGGGAAAAGGGGATGTAGAAGAACGTGGCAGACGGATCGTTTGGGTGAGTACGTCGCCTGAGGGGTTGAGCTTGTACGGTGTGCGATTGTCGATGGAGTAGATGGAGGCAAAAAAAATTCCGTATTTTACTGATTTACTGAGCGTTCCATAATGAAATTTTTCCAGATTTACCTAGTTGATGAAGTCCAGAGTAACATCCGGTCGATCATGGTCGATACGTCGTTGCAGAATACGAAGGCGGCAACAGGTCCGGAGCCGTCAGATTAAACTGCATCGGATCCAATCGTATCCCAGAGTCCACCTCCCTCCCAATTCTCAAGATATCCTCCCCCCCCGTTGTTCCCTGTCCTTGCCTTGTCACGTATGGTGGTCGCGGTTGTAGCTGTGTCTGGTTCGAAGCAGAAGAGGTTGGAGAAAGGAGCCAATCGCCTGTCCCGTTCGATTTATAAGCCGCTTTGATCGACCCTCGCGACCCATCTCCCGGGACAACGACGACATTCGTGGCCAAAACCACATTTCCCTCTGCTGCTTGCGCCACCGCCGGATGGAGAAACTCCGTATTAGGCGGGGCGGACGAAGGAGAGAGCGGAACAATAGAGGAGGCAAATTCGGACTCTTCGAATGCACTAGAGTCGTCGGACATGATCACACTATTGACCACCGTCGTCTGCGCGTTATTCCTCGGTGCTACCCCATGCTCATTTGAGGAACGAGCACTGGTAGTACCAGCATGAGGAAGAGGAGGACGGCCTTTTTCTGCAAAGGCAAAGGGAGGGTGTAATCTCGAGAGTCGCCGTGCTTGCTGGTCTTGTGTATTACTCGATACATCGTCCAACTCCATATTCTCACCAGCGCCAGCACCCCTCGCTCGCATACTCGCCGCTTGCCCTACAATCCCACTCCCACCATTCACACCACCGCCACCGCCACCGCCCATACCACCACTACGGAGTTCCTTCTCGTCCTCTTCAAGATCCAGATGGGACAAATAGCCCTTCTGCAACTTTCTCTTTCTAATCCAATATAGGATCAAAAATATCAAGAGCGAGAGCAGCGCGACGGCACCAATCGTCGAACCTGCGATCACCGCCGTATTGCTCTTCGTGGTCACCGTCGTCGAAGAACTCGCAATGGAAGCATTGCTGTTACTGTCGCTGCTCCCGTTGTTGGAGGAAAGATCAATGTCGAGATCGGACATTGTTTGTGTGGCGGTCACGACCACACCACCAGAGGTGAATGTAGTCGCCACCACCGAGGCCGACCCTTCTCCAACCTGAGGTGTATTCACACTCCCACTCCCACTCCCACCATTCCCCCCGGTTTTTGAAGTCCCATAGACGAAATAATCGAAGTACCAAGGCGGAGTTTGCTCACCCAAACTCTTCACTTGGATCGTATGTTCCCCCTCCTTTAGCCGATCCAACACCAACAACGGTTGATGTCGTCTATCGGCCGTCATTCCATTGAACGCAACCGTTTTCACAATCTGGTCGGCCGTACCTCCATCGATCGTAAACTGGGCTATATTGTCCGGTCCATAATTGTCGTGGATTCGTCCATAGACGGCCACGTCTGTCCCCGTGAACCGAAAATCGATGACGCCTTCGAGACCACGGGGTGTCGTACTCGTCGTCCTCCCATAATCCGTAGACGTCCCACTTCCAACTGTCGTCCATCCTCCTCCCGAGTATGACACCCGTGAGTCTCTATCGTCCACGATTGTGAAACCCGGTCCATTGGTGGACCCAGTTCCTTGTGCGTTGTCATCGTCTTGGACACCTTCCACAATGAAGAAATCGAAATAATATCTCCGTTTGGTGGTCTCGTCGACGTTGTCGATGGTGATGAGAATCGAGTGGTTACCGTAGGATAAAGAAGGGGAGCGGAAAAAGGGGATGTGTGAAAATGTATAAGTGGGATTACCCGTGTTGACGACATCACCGGTCGAATTGAATCGATAGGGGGTACCATCGTCGATGGAGTAGGTCGAGCCTGGAATTCCATAGGTGGTTGGTTGGCTCATCGTTCCGTAGACGGTGATCCCAGTACCTGTTTAGATAAAATAAAGAATTAAATTGTTGAACGGAGAAAGAGGTAATTTGTTTTTTTTAAAAGGAGGGAGGCAAAAAGAAGGAAAAAAAACGGTTCACAATGTCGGGATAAGGACGAGGATGTGGGTTCTCAGTTAGCTATAGTTATTCATAGTGGTGGTAATGGTGGAGGTGAATGATGTGATTTGGTTTGGGAGGCTCACCTTTGAAGGAGTATCTCATCGTGAGTCCATTGGAGGACGCGTAATGAAATGTAGAGTTGAATTCATTTGACGTAGTGGAATAGGTTCGAGCTACCGCTTCCCATCCGCCATTATAGACAATATTTGGGTCCGTATCATCCACAATCGCCGTCTTCACCATGACGCTGTCGATACCGGATTTATCCTATTTATTATTTGAGTCCTTTTTCTCCTCCTTTTCGTGAATGTTTGGTGGAAAGGACTCGTGCGAGGGCAGTCGACAAGGCAAACCCTTTCGGTCTGTGAATCAGGTTTATAAACGAGAGTACAACATGTGTTACGTTACGCCCTCTCGCTTATATCCGTCACTGTCTTCTTTCTTCTACTTTTGGACCCGATTTGCATAGCCAAGCCATCATCCGCCGGGTCGGGACTGTAGTGCGCTGCTGAAGGGGTGGGAACCAAGAAGGGAGCAATGGCTCACCCGGGGTACCTTGGGAGATGCAGATTGAAAAAAGAGAAGAAACGACTGAGAAAGGGAAAATAGAGTGAGAAATAGTGAGAAAGTAGAGAAGTGGGCCATGTCGTGCGGAACGCCGGCCTTAGGTTCACGGTGTAGATCCTACCAGTTTATTATCAGGGCCTATAACCGAGATGGTATATCAGCTTACCCGTCAATTAAAGATAGAGAAATAAACAGAGTGGCTGCCCCGTCGATAATGCCCATGTGAAGGTGGTGGAATTCGGCAGAGGGAGGGCAAAGCTCGGCATCCCATGTCCATTGTGCAGGCTAATAGCGGCCCATATGGTCACCCCGTCAATTGGTAAACTATGGAGCGAAGCAAATAAAATCAACTCTAGTAACTTGTTGATTACCGTTGTTACCGCAGAAAGAGTGTCGAGCAGGGGTCGTTCGGAACTCCCGTGGTGGTGGTGCAGGCGTCACTCTCTTATTTCATCTCATTACGAACACGATAGAGAGAAGTCGATATGATATCGAAAAAATTCATTGGCCTATAGTGCTGTGTCCAATCAAACGAATGATTCAGGGAACAGATTCCCAAGAAGGAGCCATCGGATTATTCAGGATTAGCCGTCTTGATATCCCAGTCCACGACAGCCCATATCTAGACCCCTCGAGGTTCAAGCGAACTCGTCTATACTGAGAATGGCGGGACAGGTAAGCCCGTTTCGATAGTCTTCCGGAACCCAAAGTAAGATGTCTCCATCTGGATGATAGACCCAACCAGTCGGGTCGAGAGAAAGCCCAGACGTGATGATAAAGGGATCTATCGCTGAAAGAGGGCCACGATTGGGTTGGTGTAAGGAGGTTTGGTTCAAGAGCAACTTTGCTTGCTGGTCATTGTTAACCGTCTACCTTCTGGATCGCTCAAGAGACTCATTGATAGCTAAATAAGGCAAAAAGGAGGATATATTCAAATATAACCTATTATTATGGATGTTAATGTCTTCCTATCGAACGACATCCGCAAAATGGAATTAGGGTCATAAGGAAGCCTCTTTATACCAGTTGACTTGATATGTGGTTGCACCGTTGATCGCAAGCTGAGCTATTCTCCAGATAGCAATTATCACATATCCGTAACAGCGACACCAGTACCGGTAAACGTGAATGTAGCCAACTGATTTCGACTACTGGGGGGTTAATGGTCCCGTGCGTCCCACTCCCACTCGTCTTTCACCTTCCTCTTCCCGAGTAGAATAACCTACAGTCTCGATCGTCTAATATTGCAGAAGCTGGTTCGTTGGCTGTCCCAGGTTCTTGCGCGTTCTCTTCGCCTTGTATAGCTACCCCCGTGAAAAGGGAATCTTCGTTGGTCAACATCGGCCATGCTGTCGACGATGATGAGGGTCGGGTGGTCGCTGCAAGGTAAAGGAGAAACAATAAAGAGGAGTGTGGGAGAATGCGATGGATGAAGCGTCTGTGTTGGGGAGTCTTCTAAAGAGTTGAATCGGCACAGTGTGCCGTCATCGATGAGTTGGATGGATCCAGAAGTCCCGTATGGTTTGCCTATTCGAAATAACATCTCGTCGATCACGGTCTATATGTCGTTGAGGAATATGAAGGCGGCAATAGGTCCGGAGTCGTCAGATTAAACTGCATCGGATCTAATCGTATTCCCGAATCCACCTCCCTCCCAATTCCCAACGAATCTTCCTCCCGCACCGCACGTACTCCCTGTCTTTGCCTTGTCACATACGGCGGTCGATGTTGTAGCTGCTGCTGCTGCTGCTGCTGCTGATTCGAAGAAGAGGTTGGAGAAAGGGGTTGCTGGCTCGTCCGATTCACGTTATAACTCGGTTTGACTGGCCCTTGCAATCCACTTCCGGGAACAACGACGGCATTCAGCATCAATACCATGTTCCCTTCTGTCGCTCGCGCCCCTGCTGGATGGATGGGTTCCGTATTCGGTAGGCTGGACGAATGTGAGAGAAGGGCAGCAGAGGAAGCAGAGTCTTGTTCCTCCAAGGCATCAGACTCACCGGACGTGATCACGCTATTGACCACCGTCATCGGTGAATTACTCCGCGGTCCCACCCCATACTCATTAGTACCAGCATGAGGAAGAGGATGCCGACCCTTTTCTCTAGAGGCAAAGGGAGGCTGTAATCTGGAGGGTCGTCGTACTTGCTGACCATGCGTATTATTCGGAACGATGTCCAACACGACTCCCCCATTAGCACCAGCACTATTCGCCTGCATATTCACCAGTTGCCCCCCACTCCCATTTCCAGCACCATCAGTCCCCATACCAGCAGTACACAGATCCTTTTCGTCCTCGGGATCCCGATAGGGCACATAACTCGTCTGCAATCTCCTCTTTCTAACCCAGTACAGGGCCAGAACCATCAAGAGCGAGAGCAAGGCGAGGACGCCAATCGTCGCACCTGCAATTGTCGCCGCGCGTTTCATCGTCGAAGAACTTGCATTGGAAGTATCGGCGCTATTGGAACCGTCATTGGGGGAAGAACCAACGTCGAGATTGGACAATGTCTGCGTGGCCGTCATGACCACACCACCAGAAGTGAATGTAGTCGTTATCACCGAGATCGAGCTCTCTCCTACACCATCCGTACCCGTTCCAACCTCTGGTGCATTCACCCCCCCACCAGTCCCCTCCCTTCCTGAATTTCCATAGACGAAATAATCGAAGTACCAAGGCGGAGTTTGCTCCCCCAAACTCTTCACTTGGATCGTATGTTCCCCCTCCTTTAGCCGATCCAACACCAACAACGGTTGATGTCGCCTATCGGCCAGCATTCCATTGACCGCCACCGTTTTCACAATCTGGTCCGCTGTACCTTCATCGATCGTAAACTGGGCTATATCCGCTTGTCCATAATGGTCGTAGATTCGTCCATAGACGGCCACGTCTGTCCCCGTGAATCGAAAATTGACGATCCCGTTTTGACCACTGGGTGTCGTACTCGTCGTCGTTCCGTAATCCGTAGATGTCCCACTTCCCGTCGTCGTCCATCCTCCTCCAGAGTACGACACCCGTGAGTCTCTATCATCCACAATGGTGAAACCTGGCCCATTGGTGGACCCAGTTCCCTGTGCGTTGTCCTCGTCTTGGACACCCTCGACGGTGAAGAAATCGAAATAATATTTCCGTTTGGTGGTCTCCTCTACGTTGTCTACGGTGATGAGGATCGAGTGGTCGCCGTAAAGTAAGGTGGGAGAGCGATAAAAGGGGATGTGCGAGAAGGTGGTCGTGGGATCGCCTGTGTTGATGACATCACCTGTCGAGTTGAAGCGGTAGGGAGGACCATCGTCGATGGAGTAGGTCGAACCTGGAATTCCATAGGTGGCTGGTTGAGTCAACGTTCCGTAGACGGTGATTCCGGTACCTGTTTATGTAGAGTAGAGAATCAGATTATTGGACGAAGAAAGAGGTAATAGTTCTAGTTTGGGCGGATAGAAGGACGAAGTAAAAGAAGCCAATAAGAAGGGAAAAAAATGGTCGGTTTGGAACGTCGGAACGAGGGTGAGAATATGGATGCTTAGCTAGCTACAACAACTTATGATGGCGGTAGTGGTTATGGTGGTGATGAATGATACCGGCATATTGTTGTTGGGGGTGCTCACCTCTAAAGGAATATCTCATCGTGAGTCCATCGGATGCCGCGTGATGATATGTAGAGTTGAACTCGTTTGACGTAATGGAATACGTCCGAGCTACTGCTTTCCATCCTTGGTCGTAGACAATGTTTGGGTCTGTGTCGTCCACAATCGCCGTCTTCACCATTACGCTGTCAACGCCGCTTTTATTTTTATTTTTATTATTATTATTTTTGGATTCCTTTATCCTTTTCGTGTATGTTTCTTGGAAAGGGTTTCTTGTCAAGGTTAGTTGACAGGCCAGACGCCAATCGGGTTTATAAACGAGAGTCCACTCAGGAGTATGTACGTGTTACGCCCATGACTTATATCCGTTGTTGTTTTCTTCTTCTCCTTCTGCTCTTAACACCGGTTTGGCATCGCCAAACCATCATACGGCGTTCGAGACCGTTGCGTAGCGCGCGATCGAAGGGGGTGTCTGGGAAGCAAGAAGCACGAGAAGCGGGAGCAACGGCAGCTCGCCTGGTGCACCCAAACAAAAAAAAGAAAAGAAACAACTGAGAAAGACGAGATGAAAATGGTAAATAGTAAGAAAGTTAAGAAGGAAAACTTATCGTACGGAGTAATCACTGGCCTATCAGGCAGGCCAATGGTATAGGTATTGCCAGTTATCAGCTGGGCGAATGTCCAGCATATTATTATATTTTAGTAGCATAACCGCCAAATGAAGACGGGGGGCCAAACGGGCTGACTGTCTCAGCGGTGATGCCCATGTGGAGGTAGTAGTGGCAGAGAGAGGGCAAAGCCCCATGTCCATTGCTCGTGCGGAAGAGGGCCCAAAGGACCACACGGCCACCGCGTCAGTCGGTAAACTACGGAGTGAAGCAGACGAAAGCAGCTCCGGTAAACTGTTGTTTGTTACTTGTGCCACCTCATCAGTTGGTCAACGCTCATTGTCCTCTTATACAACCGACGGGTCCTCCCAATAGTCGGTTCAAGTTTTACTTTGAAGTAGTGGTAGGACGAAGTAATCAAGATCGAAATTTGCGTAGAAATTGAAAATTATACGAATATCCAGATCTTTGCGCGAGATAGTATGATATCCTGACTGGCATGTCCATTTAATTTGTTGTACTTCGCTTCCCCTATATCTCTCCTGCCAGTCTAACCCCAGTTTAAACCTTTTCAGAAATCCTGGTCATTATGTTTGCTACATCCACTAGGGAGAAACGAAGATGAGCTGAGAGAGAGGATAGAGACATAATAGTAGGGAGGTAGGTCATGAAGAAAAGAAAGAAAAAACCAACAAGAAAGATAACGGAAGATTGTGCACAAAAGGAGCAAAACAAAAGAACCGTCACAACAGTTCCGTCGATCATGGTCACCGTCGGTAAGTCGTAGTGGCCGAATACGAAGGTGGTAACAGTTCCGGAGCCGTCATATTAAACTGCATCGGATCCAACCGTATCCCTGCATCCAACTCTCTTTCGAATCCCAACCCGTCTTCCTCTCGCATCGTACTCGGCACACTTGACCTTTGGCCGCATGTCTGTCTCACGAATGGTGCCTGTGGTGGTATCAATTGTTGTTGTTGCTGATTTGGGGAAGAAGAGTTGGAGGCTATCATCATGTCTGGATGGTGAAGTTGGTTCGTTGTATTCGATTGCTGAGGGTGTTTGAGCCAACCTTGCCTTCCCACTACTGCGACTGCAGACGAACCACCTTCGTTTCTCCATATCAGCCGTACTCTCGATCCAGCTCCACTGCTGTCGATAACCACATTCGGCACCGCCGCATGGATAGATTCCGTATTCGGCGGTACAGACGAATGGGAGAGGAGAGCGGCAGAGAGAGCGGGATCAGATTCTTCAGATCCTGTAGTAGGATAAGATGTGATCAAGCTTCTGACCACCGTCGTCTGAACACCATTCCGCATCAGCGTTTCATCGCCCGAGAAACGGACGACGGCACCAGTACCAGGAGGAGCAGGTCGAACCTTTTCTCCAAATGCTGGGGGTAGTCTGGAAGGTCTTTGTACTTGCTGCCGTACACCATCCACCATCTCCATGTTTCCACCTCCACCACCACCCCCACCCCCACCACCACTCGCTCTTGTACTCATACTCGCTTCTCGCTCAAGGCTCCCACGCCCAGTACCAACGCTACGGCGGGGCCCCTTTTCGTCCTCCGAGGGATCATGATAAGGGACATAATCTCCTCCCATCTCCTTTTGTAACCGTAACCTCCTCTTCCTAGCCCAATATAAAAACAGGAAAACCAGGAGTGAGAGCAAAGCTAAGGCTCCAATCGTCGCTCCTGCAATCGTCGCCGCGTTTTTTGATGATTTTGTCGTTGTCGAAGAAGAAGAATTGCTACTGGAAGAATTGTCGCCGTTGCCACTGTTGCTTCCCTGTGGACCGTCTTGGTGTGGAAGATCGACGCCGAGGACGGAGACTGTTTGTGTCATAACCACACCATTGGACGTAAACCTCGTCGTCACCACCGAACCCGAACTTGTACCCGTCCCTTCTCCCTCCCCAACACCAATATCCACCCCACCATCTCCACTACCACCACCCGTGACTGTCGTCGATGCGTTCACACTCCCACCCCCATTACTGGCCCTGGTCGTCCCATAGACGAAATAATCCAAATACCAGGGCGGCGCACGGTCGCCGAACGCGCTGACTTGAATCGTATGCTGTCCCTCTTTCAGCCCGGATAACACCAATAGCGGTTGATGTCTCCTATCAGTCGTCATCCCCTCGTACGAGACGCTTCTGGTGACTTGGTCTGGTGTGCCGGCGTCGACGATAAACTCGGCGATATCATAGGGACCGTAACTGTCGTGTATCCTTCCATACACAGCAATATCAGTACCGGCGAACGTAAAGGTGGCGACTCCATTTCGACCCTTTGGAGTCGTGCTCGTCGTCCCCTCGTAATCCGTAGAAGTCCCACTCCCACCCGTCACCCACCCAGTTGCAGATAACGAGACTCTAGAATCTCGATCGTCCACAATGGTGAAACCAGGTCCATTGGCCGCTCCAGACCCTTGTGCGTTGTCGTCGTCTTGGACACCTTGAACGGTGAAGAAATCGAAAAAGTATCTACGGGCGACAGAGTCGTCCACGTTATCGACGCGAACGACGATCGTGTGATCTCCGTAGTTTAACGTGGGGGAACGATAAAAGGGGATATGCGAAAAAGTGACGCCGGGATCGCCCGTGTTGACGACGTCCCCTGTCGAGTTGAATCGATAGGGTGTACCTCCGTCGATGGAGTAAGTTGAGCCGGGAGTTCCGTACGTTTCTGGTTTGCTTAGCGTTCCATAGACGGTGATCCCAGTGCCTGGTATTAGGAAAGTGTTAATAGATTGCTGGACGAGCAAACAAAGAGAACAGGGAGATAAAAGAGAGAAGAGTCGTTTCCGAGTCTCGGACGGGGGTAGTTAGCGGTAGCAAGTAGCGGTAGCCGTTCAGGCATGCGAGCGGATAGTCCTCTAAAATCGAAGATCGAGATCCGACCGATGGGACGGAAACATGCTCACTCACCTCTAAAAGTATAGGTCATCGTGGCTCCATTCGTAGATACATAGTGCAGAGTAGAGTTGAACTCGTTTGTCAAGTCCGAATACGCTCTAGGTAATCTCGTCCATCCAGTTCCATAGACAATGTTTGGATCCGTATCGTCCACGATCGCCGTCTTTACCATAACGGCCTAGTCCTTTCTCCCTCTTTCGTGTTTCTTGGAGGGGAGGAGGAATAGGAAGAGGTGAGCTAGCTAGTTAGCTAGCAAGCAGAAAGAAGAGAGGCAGAAAAAAAAGAAAACGTGTAGGCGGGAGGAGTGAGGAATGTGGATGTGCAGATGGATTATATGATTTTTTACGAGTAATATCCATCGCTTTCGTCTGCTCATATAACATGATGGGCATCGCCAAGCCACATAATATCCATGCCATCGCCCTGAAAGAGATGGCCAGAGGTTGAGTCGCAGCCGAAAGTGTGAGAACCAAGCTAGCCACAGACTTTGGCCATTTGGGAAAGCTGGGAATCATGGATGCAATAACGCTGTACTTTTGAATATTATTCGTAAATAATGGTGAGAAGAAAGAGAGAAGAGTACCGTGAAGTGGAATGGGAACAGGCATGTGGAATTGAGCAGCCATATGGTCACCTCGTCAATTGGCAAATTCCATCAACAAACCCAGCACGAGATGCACAAATACAGTGATATAATGAACCAATCGTCGTCATTGATGTTCCCCCGCTGCGTCGGTCGGCCATTCATCCAACCGTCGGTATCTCCTTCTCCTTTATTCTCTCCATGCATCCCCAATCCTGAAACTCTCCGTCAGTCGGACGAAAGTGTGGTCTGCAATATCCAACATATACATTGCACATCCCACTCACTTTGAGGACGGCTCGCCGTCTTGGTCGGTTGGTGAAACCTTTACGGGCGGATATGTTAGTCCCTACTGCCTCCTGGAGATCGATGTCGACTACGGATTCCTCTTTCCCAAACGAGGCACTTGCTATGGTGTGTCCAGTCTTCAGCGTAACATGAACTTTCAACGACTCGGTAATCTCGCTGACCATCACGAACGATATCTCAGTAGATATATAAACTGTACATATTCAACTCACAGACCAATTTGCGGCTTCCATACCGAAGTTTACTCGTTCCTCGTCTACCGCATATCTGAACGATCGACGTTCAACTTGACTCGGTATCCCGACTTTATGGGCATTTCAACAGTAACATCTAATTGGAGATGAGAGGAAATAATCGTCAAGATATAGAGAAAAGCCTTACGGTGAAGATACAAGAGCCTGCCGAAGCGACAACAGCATCAATGGCCCGTCTATGGACGTGAAGCGACCCACGACCTACCCTTTGTCTTCATCTTCCATATTTGAGGTCATTAGAAGAGGTATTGCTCAGACGGTCGTGTCTTGCCGGCGCGTCTTAAGAAGGTCCGGTTCAAGTTTCGACATCGGTTTACAACTTGAACCTTGTCCTCGACCTCATGGATCGGTCAACAGACTTACTCGTCACTAAATAAGGTAGAGACACCATACAATTGGGTTTAGCACTATGTTATGGACGCTAAAGCCTTTCCGTGGAACGAAACCGCCACGACGACTACCACATTTTGGACACCTTGGACAGTGAAGAAATCGAAAAATATTTCCGTTGGATGGTATATCGTCCGCATTATCGACATGAAAGCAAGCATGTGCTCTCTGTAAGGTAAGGTGGGGCGAGCGATTATCAAAGGGGATGTGCGAAAAGGTGGTCGTGCTAATGGGATCGACGCCTGCGTTGACTCGACGACACCGTCTGTCGAGTTGATTCTGTAGGGTGTATCGTTCTCAATGGATTAATCTGAACCGAGCTGGAAACTCCGAATAACGTTCCGTGGGTGGTGATCCAGCTCAGTAAGTCTAGGGTGGCTATCAGTCACTTTCATCGGTTCCGTTCAACCTATGCGGCGATATATATAAGAGACCCCTTGAGTGCGAAGAACTAGTACACCTGCGCCATCTCCAATACCCAAAGGGAGGATGCATAGCTCTCGTCGGAGTAGACCGAGTAGACACAGGCTGACTAGTAGAACGATTAAAAGTAATTAGGTGCAATATTTAGGCAAAGAAGGTGAATTTACGACTCGTAAGGATCAGCTACTGTACGCTTACTGGGCACGGAGATCGAGATTAACCTCGTTTCCTCCTCCGCCACAACTTGCTACGTGAGGGGCACCCGTCGGCTACCACATATCTGCTTCTCTCTACCTCATCATAAACTCTTCCAACTACGACACTAATGGGATCCACCTTCCGTTCCGGTCACCGGTAACATAATACCGTGATAGAGTAGAGTCTTATCACATCGTGAACCCGACTATTATGTACTATCAAGTTTGAATTAACCTCTAAGAGGAACGTAATGGCACGAACCAATAATAAGTTTTGCGTAGAAAGCGTATGAAGCCCAATCGAAGTTGTAGTATGAGAAAATCGATACTCCTACACTCTGAATTAACGCCGCAATCTACTTTTAGCTTTGTTGCCAAAGGCGAAAGGCGTGTATCAGATCCTGTGGATAAAGTATCGCGTAGAAAAAGGAACCGTAGCCACAAACGAAGCGACTGCTTAGATTTCTCGTTTCGATCTGACTCTCATACTATTCTCAACCGCTGTGTTCAATCAAAGTGAATATATCCTCCCAATAGGAAAAAGAATGGAACATCCAAATTAAAACTATATCGAACGACTAAGAATCGGCCATCTTGATATCAGTCCACGATGGCCCATAACTAAACCCTTCGAGGTTCAAACGGACACGCCTATTCCGACCACTCGTAGGAATGATAAGAATGGAAGGACACGTCAGCCCGTTTCGATATTCTTCCGGAACCCAAAATAGGAGCCCTCCACCTGGATGATGGACCCAACCCTTCGAGTCAATAGAAAGACCCGACGTGACAATAGCGGGATCTATGGCTGATAGAGGAACTCAGATCAGTTGGTAGATTAGCTATGGACAAAACTATGCTCACATCCAACAGGATCACAGATACGGGTTGGTTGATAGTCGAAACGACGGCGAAAATAACGCTTCCCCAAGCTGGAAGTGAAATTCTCATCCACTTTTAATGGAGCATTTACTCCACTCAATGCCGTCGCATTCCATATACGGATCGTGTGGTCTCTGGAGCCGGAGATAATGTGACAACCATCTGGCGAATATGCCACACTACTGATCAGCTCAGTATGCCCTTCTAAGGGCTTGCCTATTGCAGCTCCAGTTTCGGCATCCCAGATACGGACAGTCTTGTCTAAGGAACCGGAGGTGATGTAAAGACCATCTGGAGAATATGCCACACTGTATACTGAGAAGATATGTCCCTCCAATGGCTTCCTTACCGCAACTCCAGTTTCAGCGTCCCAGATACGGATTGTACGATCATAGGACCCGGAGATGATGCGAAGACCATTTGGAGAGTACGCTACACTGTTTACTGAGTCGGTATGCCCTTCTAATGGCTTGCCTATTGCAGCTCCAGTCTTGGCATCCCAGATGCGGATCGTGTGGTCCTTGGAGCCAGAGACAATGCGGCTGCCGTCTGGTGAGTATGCGACGCTTTCGATCGCATCAGTGTGCCCTTCTAATGGCTTTCCCACTGTGCTACCAGTTTTAGCATCCCAGATACGGATGGTCTTGTCGTCAGAGCCGGAGACGATGTGACGACCATCCGGCGAGTATCCGACACTATTGATACATCTGGTATGCCCTTTCAATGGCTTACCTACTACAGCACCAATTTCAGCATTCCAGATACGGATCGTCCGGTCAAAAGAGCCGGAGATGATGCGACGACCATCTTGCGAGTATGCTACATCGTATATCATGCTAATATGCCCTCGTAATGGCTTCCCCACTGCAGCTCCCGTTTCAGCATCCCAGATACGGATGGTGCCGTCCATTGAGTCAGAGATAATGCGACGACCATCTGGAGAGTACGCAACGCTATTGATCCAACCAGTATGTCCTTCTAAATCCCCCCCTACTGCAGCTCCAGTTTCAGCATCCCAGATACGGATGGTATTGTCATTGGAGCCGGAGATGATGCTCCGACCATCTGGTGAGAACTTCACACTACAGATCATATCAGCATGCCCTTCTAATGGCTTGCTTACTGCAACTGCAGTAGCGGCATTCCAGATATGGATTGTGTCTCCAAAGGCGCAAATAATGCGACAACCATCTGGTGAATATGCCGCACTAGTGACCCAACCTAGGCCCTTGTGGCCTAGCGTGCCAACTACTTCTCCAGTTTCAGCATCCCAGATATGAATCGTCCGGTCATCAGAGCCGGAGATGATGCGACGGCCATCTGGTGAGTATGCTACACTATTGATGCAATTAATATGTCCTTTTAATGGCTTGCCTATTGCAGCCCCAGTTGTAGCATCCCAGATGCGGATCGTGTGGTCCTCGGAGCCAGAGACAATGCGACTGCCGTCTGGTGAGTATGCGACGCTTTCAATCGCATCAGTGTGCCCTTCCAGTGGCTTTCCCACTGCGGCACCAATTTTAGCATCCCAGATACGGATGGTCTTGTCATCGGAGCCGGAGATGATGTGACGACCATCCGGGGAGTATCCGACACTATTGATACAACCGGTATGCCCTTCCAATGGCTTGCCTACTACAGCACCGGTTTCGGCATTCCAAATACGGATTGTCTCATCGTAGGAACAGGAAATGATGTGACGACCATCTGGCGAGTATGCTACATCATATATCGTGTTAGTATGCCCTCGTAATGGCTCCCCCACTGCAGCTCCAGTTTCAGCATCCCAGATACGGACGGTCATGTCGCTGGAGCCAGAGATAATGCGACGACCATCTGGAGAGTACGCAACACTATCTACGTCCTCCGTATGTCCTATCAATATACCTGGCCGTTCTAGCCACGATTTCCTCCGTCCTTCTTCTATCACTAGTAGCTTCCTGAATGAGTACACGCCGTCCCTCCGCACCTCTGTCTCTGTGGGAACAAAAGCTAGTCCTGATATATATACGTGTGGTGCACTTGTTACGATTGGTTCCCGAAATGCGAGTATAAACTGGAGGGCATCGTCAATACGTTCGTCAATTAGTATTTCTGATGACTACCATCGTTGTTAGTACCATTGGTTTTACAAACTAGTAAGTAGTCTACAGACCTTGAGCCATAGGGGGACCCGTCGTAATAGTGAATCTCCAACCGGAACTTTTCCCATCACACTCAGAGCTTCCATCCAATAAAGTAGTCGCGGAGCCTTTGTGAATTTACTAAAAGATTCTTTCGCTACCCTGTCGCGGGTATCACGAATATAGGATAGGTGGTCAGCCCAATGTAGACAGCTGTATTGTAGTGCAGCCGACATATTTCGATCAACTCGAGACTGGAGATCGACGACATCTCGGTTAGACATGAAAGAGGACTCTATTCCACAAATATTGAATCGGAGTCCCTGCGTCATGACCCTGAGGCAGCCGATTGCAACGTCACGATTTGCCAGCTTGAAGTCTACTCTGAGATCTTCCGAAATGCTTGCTCCTGTGAGGAAGTCGATAACTGATAAATGACGAACACGTATACCCCCATTCATTCCTGTGTCTCGGTAGAGTAGCGATCCCAATTTGTTTACCAACGTGATGACGATATTGGTCCGAAGACCTGTCAACTCAGCTACAGCCTCGTCGGGTAATGGTTTGTACTGTCCGGTCACAATGATCGTTCCAATGGCTAACCGGAAGGCTTTTGTATCTCGATCGATTTGGGATCGAATGGCAGTGGTATAGAGGTTATATAGACGCTCGAGTGCGCTTCCTGATCCGACGGCAAGAGCCTCAGACAGATATTTGTCTGGGTCAAGTCCCGCCTCAAGCAACTGTGACAACGTCTCCACGAAAATGAACAGACCTCCGGAGCGTTGGACGATCTCATCCAGCTTCTCATCTCCCGGCCAGTCATTTGGGAGTCCGCACCGACTTGCGATCGAATGTAACTTGCTTTGCGTAAAAAATCGAATATCTTCGTTCGATTTATTGTCAGTCGCGAGATCTTTCATTGAATAGCGACCATCGAATCGCGCAAAGGAAGACTCGATATCCGAGTCTTGTCGACTGGTTACAATGATTCGAAGCCAGCCAAACTTCGAAGATGCGTCGACAAGAGTTGCTATAATGGAGCTTCGAGTGAGGGTGTCGCCGCATTCATCAAGGGCGTCTATAACGAGCACGAGTGAGTGTGGCGGGTGACTTCGGAGAGACTCGAGAAGTCCCAACAATAGCTGATCATCGGCTGAATGGCGATTCAAGTTCGGGTCCTTGTTCAGCCTATCCGCCAGAAGCTTTCTATATGCTCCCCACCTCTCTGCGAGCTTGAAGACAAGTGTCGGTAGGACAGATTTGGGATCACTGAGGTCTGGATCGTCGCGTCTACAGAAGAACATTCCACCAAGTCTTCCTTCCTGATGCAATCGAGCGCATATGGAATGTGCCATTGCCGTCTTCCCAACCCCAGGTATCCCATACAGCCAGTATACATTGACGGAGTCGGCTATCGCGGATACGTTGTCATCAACATGGGGACGGATCGCCCAGTCGACGATATCATCGAGAAGAACAGTTCTTGTTCCCTCCATGCAACCACGATCCAGCCTATAGCCTGTCTCGATAGGCTTCAATCTGTCTAGAAGCAACTTTTCCTCTGCAAGTCGAATAGCGGATAAGATTCCGTATCCATCAAGGATGATAGCTTGCACATACCTGTGCCTCTAACACTCTTGAGCATCTCCACGTTCATAGCACGGTCGAAATCGTCCATTAGCTCTTTGAATCCGCTGGTGAGTTCGTTGATCCTGTCCTGATCTTTGGTGGATATTACAGACTTGGCCAATCTCTCTATTACGATGTAAGTTTCGAGCGAGTTGGATGTAGCAAGTCGCTTACTGAAACGACTTCGCTTGACATAGTCGCAAGAGAACTCGGCTATATCCATAGTCAGTGTGTATAGTCTCCCAATGGCCGTCCGTAGGATGTCCGTATTATCTTCTATAGCTTCCTTGAGTGCCTTCTTTGCAAAGGGAAGAATCCGCTTCAGTTGTCGAGTGAGATCGGACACCATTTGATCACGCCCTTTCTGTTGCTTCAGGAGCTACTCAATCATGCAAATGTACCAGCGTCAGGACTATAGCTAACAATAGATGACAGACAAACCTCGAATGTGACGCTTAAAACGCTGAATGCCGCCTTCGATCTTGGGTCCAACTGGGAGTTATTAGCCTCCAGAGTAGGAGAGAATATGGTCACTAACCTCTGAGACTGCGACGCCATATTTGATGACGGCATCCAAATTTTTCTGAGTCGAGTCTCTCATGACATGACGAAACTCTTTCATGACCTCTTGCAACCTATGAAGGGTGGAACGAACCGATTCCGACTGTACTTATGGCTCAGTATAACTAGATAGGAGAAAAAGAGAGACGCACAGTAGGAGGCGAGCGAAACGAGACTGTAATCACAGCCGGATGCTGACAGAAGGTTGTTTTGTCTACCAAATTGCGTCAAATAAAGCAATCTTGCCTTCGGGTTACCTACTGGGAACCAAAATCTCAGGTTGCATGGTGAGTAGGAATCGTTGAATCGCCCCCCGGACGTCCACGTTGACTATGGATTCCTCTTTCCCAAACGATACACCTGCTATGGTGTACCCGGTCTTCAGCGTAACTTGGACATCGGACGACTCGGAAACTTCGCTATTGGTCGACAGCAATTTCTCAACAGCTGCCCCAGATTATTCGTGCACTGGACTCACAGGCTCTTATGTGGCACCCACGCGGAGGTTTGTTCGTTCCTAGTCAGCTGCATATCCGAACCATCAACGTTCAGTTTGGCTCGATATCCAGATTTTATGGGTGTGTCAACCAGGACATCTAATTCACAATGAGATGAAACATTCATCAGGGTACAAAAAGAAGCTTACGGTGAAGATACAAGAGCCTGAACGGGCGAGAATGGCATCAGTGTCGCGTCCGTAGACGTGGAGGGACCTACGACTTACTCTTTGTCCTCATCCTCGATATTTGAGGTCATGATATTCGAAGTCGTCTGAGCGGTCGTATCTTGCTGGCGCGGTGTACTTAAAGGAGGCGCGGTCCAAGTGATCAACCATTGACTCCTACCTTTGTTTTCCCTTTTCTTTATTTTTGGGCCACAATCAACTAGATACAAGAAGAATAGCCAGTAACAGTACCAGAAATACGGTATCACCCTACACTGATTCATACATAGTGTTAGGAGAATGGAGAAAACCGGTTAATATTCACAACGAGGTGATTGGAATTCCCCGGACACGAGACGGGGAACAGTATTTACCGAGAGCCAATAGAAGTTATTTACCACAAAAGTCATCCAAACGTGCCAGTGCCAGCTAATAGACACTCCACGCTACCGGTAGTGTGGCAACAAGCCAGCAGTAGCTGAGCCTTTGCCCAACTGAGACGACTGGCAGATGCTGGGAGAAGTGGGTCCTCAAATAATGGTGAGAAAAGGAACAAGAATGAACAAGAGCGAGCAAGAGTGAAAAGGCAAATGTCATGTGGAAGCGGTAACCATGTCCGATAACGATAACAAACCAATTAGTTTCCGGTGACCATCATACGATAATGTCGTTATCTTATGTGGTTGGCCGTCGATGGCAGTTCGTCAGTAACACCCCCGTCCCCCCCCAAAACACACACAAAACCTTATCGTCCCTACCCTGACCCCCTATCAGGGTGGTTTGTGGTGAAAGTCCTGCTCTTACTGACATAAACACGTCTATTAGCATAGAGCCAATAAAGGGGACTGGCGACTGGGGGGAGTGGGAATGGAGAGACTGGCTGGAATCAGTCCGTCTGATAAGCATCCACGCGGGCCGTAAGTAAAGTCCCTTTAGCCCTCACCAGTATGAAATACATTAGTAGCGCAGAGAACGGATACGAAGAGGCTGCTCCCATAGACGATGGTCAGATACCGGCATATTAATAAACAACGCATCACGAGCCCGGTATCTCCTACCAACAATCGGACATAGCTTCCAGAAGAACAGAGAGAACCGGCTATTAACCCCCCTTCCTGATCCTAGTATGATCCCTTTTTGGGTCGCAGGGACAATAATAGTTTAGCCAGCTGCCAAGTTTCGAGAAAGGGGCGAAGACTAACCGGCATTCTATGTGGGTAGAAAGTAACGTGACACGCTACCCCATCGACTTTCATGAGTCTGACATAGATCAAGCAAAGATAACAAACATAAAGAGGTTGGCCCATAGCAAATCGCTGGAACTAGGCAGATTCAACCATCGATATCAGTACCCTTCGCAACAATTGAAGATGACACCATAGATACCGGTCTTCTACAAACAGTCTATGTTACCCATAGGAAACAGAAAATACGGCTATCGATCCCTTGATGGTGGCCCAACGGCTTTCTATCCACGAGAAGTCTAAGCATACAGACGTGCGTTACAAATATCACTCTATCGGGATTTGTGAGTCGGAAACACACTGTTTCAGTCCAAGGATGGACAAGCGGCTCGATTTGGACGTGCCATTCTCCTTCCGTCGCGTCAAGCACCCTCCTTTCTGACTCCACGGCGTAATATGCCCAAGTTTAAATCTTCTAATCGCCCCAGACTGCAAATATCTAGGATCAGATACGGAATTTGACAATTTCCAAATCCCAACCAGCAGACATTTGAATTCGAGATCACGCGTTTGTTCGCCTGGTTTACTTCGGCCGGCCCCAGAAACCATATTGTTCCCCATATCGCTCTTACCATCAGTTCCATATCATCACACGAGGACATTGTGAAAATATGGCAAACTTGTGACTGACTGGGCTATGGTCACTTCGAAAGGGTATCTGGCCCTTAGGCCCCCCCCTTTACTCCCGAGTGAAAACTCTCAGTTCGCGGGTAAAAAGAAAGGAACTCACTTCCACCTGGGAACAACCATCGGGGGCAAAATACGGCGCACTGGAGCGGACATGCAGGCGCTACCCCTCTCTTGGCCAATATTGACTCTCCTGTCGACCTTCTTCAGACAATATTTGGGCTCGAATATAATTTGCGTTGATGATCTAGTTTTGATAACACGAAATTTAAAGGGTGAGACTTTAGGCGCTGCGTCGATAGGTGGCAAAGTGAGGTGAAAGCTCTGGTATAGGCAGTCAACCCGCAGTTTTTCGCTGGGTATAATCACAAACCGAAACTCGCCGAAAAACGGAGCAGTAATGGCCCGCATAAATACCTCCCTTTCCCAGTCCACTCTGAGCCCCCTTGCGACAGAAAACTTCATCCCCAAGGTTTGATGCTCCCAGGAGGATCACTTTTGTTCCCAAACGATAGTACGTCATATTCTTCCTCGTTCTATCCTCAGATGTTTTCCTTACATTGTACTCTCACTCTCCACAGATGCCGCCATCTCTGTCGACGACGACGAAGGGTGAAGAGATTCACCTTTCTGAGTGCTCTTGTCCATGCCACCGACGTGTCCAGTACAGTCATCTGCAAGCAAATTTCAGAACTAGTAGTTTATCCAACGGCTTCCTACCGAACAACTCCGAAAACTCTTTCTCCACAGCCACCGCCTCCAACGCTCCATCATCTGATGACCATCTCTCCTACCATAGTGCGACGATGTCTCACCACCCGACGGGTAAGTTTCGGGCGAAAGGTATCCAGGCACAAAATTTCTTTTCCTACCCTGTAAAGGTATCACTATACATTGACGATTTAACCTTCCTTCTTGCCAGGTGGCTCCCATTCATCATTGGACCCCTTATTTGAGGAACAATTCGTCCCGTTCTTCGATAGCGTGAGAGGCTTGGGTAGAGAGAGCGATACAAACGATGGGGGACGCGGTGGTGATCGACATCGGTCCCGACAGGCTCGTCACGGCGCACCTTCCCCACAGCCTGGCCCTGTACCCCGCTCGATCCGCGTCGCCGATGATCAGACTGAGACTGTGGCTGCTAGTACTGGTACTACACTAGCCGCCCAGACTCGGACTACGCCTTTGTCAAGAAGAGTAAAGAAACGGAGTGATCCGTACAAAAGTCTTGCCCAGAAGAGGAGTGAAAGACGTAACCAAGTCAGCGAGGAGTAAAGGGTCGACGCGAGGCGATGATTGAGTCAAGTAAGGAATGCTGCACTTCAAAGGTAAAGTACAAGTCTCTCCACCAAAAAAAAAAAAAAAGAAGAAAAAACTCTCGAAAACGGTCTATACAAAAAAGGTCAGTTCCCTATTGTGAATCGGACGACTTGACCCGAAACCCCTACCAGGTTGCTTCTAGTTTCCTTTCCTTTCCTTCCCTATGAGCCTTTCTCCGTTCGGTTAAAAAAAAAAAAAAAAAAAATCTATCAGTTTCTTTCGGTAACCGTTCTTGCCTTCCCTCTTTACTATGCTCTTCTCTTGTATACATACCTATGCCGCTCTCGATTCCAACCAAAAAAAAAAAAAAAAAAGTTATTTATTACAAACCCACTACTATGGACCGTACAGTACAAATTTGGCGAATGCATCACTCGACGCCTGTGAGGGCCTAGCTTTTTTATTTATTTATTCTTCCAGCCTTCAATCGTTATCGGAACGGATAGTCGGGTGGCTGGAGCTGTGTCGACCATCTGGCGACTACTGATTGGTTTGTCCCAGATACAGATACGGATGTTGTCGTCAGCCATCAGGGAGTATATCATCTATAGACGTCGTCAGTATGTCGCTTTACTAGCTCCCTCCACTACAGTCCCAGTCTTACTCGTTATCCCTTCGAACGTACTGGTGCGAGCTTTCGGGCCTACTTAAGAGACCGAGACTTGCCCCCTTGTCGTTCCAATCCGCGGTATGGCCAAGAACACGGGCCAGCCATGCGTGTATCGCTCCACTGGGATCTCTGAGCCGGGAAGACAACAGCATAGGGCCAAAAGAAACGGACCAGTCACGGCGTACAGATCAAAGTTCTGCAACCGAAATACCACCTAAATAGTAGAGGGGCACACCCACTACTTTGCTGGAATAGCCACTATTTAGCGAAATTCACTAAATAGTGGTTGTGGCCTCCCGATATTCAACTTATATTTACGTTGCAGAACTTTGATCCGCACGCTGTGAGTGAGGGCCAGTCTCTCTCCGTCCACCCCCTTTTCCCTCCATGCCACGGCGTACTATTAACGCCCAAGGTGAAATCTTATTCCATTCGTCCTAGGCTGCAAATATCTGGGATCAGATATGCAATTTGATAATGCGCAAATCCTAACCAGGCAATTGAGTTTGAAATCAAGCGTTTTCGTCGCCTGATTCGTTTCGGCTGGTTACACGAGGCTCTTGCACCTTATGGTAATTGTGCGACTTGACTGAGCTATGGTGACTTCCTGGCCTTTAGGCCCTCTCCTTACTTCGGTTGAAAACCCTTGGTCTGCAAGCAAGAAAGGACATCGCTTCCACTTAAGGACAACCATCGAGAGGAGATACGGCGCGCTGAAACGGATACGCGGAACCGGCCTCTCTCTCGACCAATATTCTCTCTCCCATCGTACGATTTTTGGCATTGAATATAACCCGTGTTGGCTGATGTGACGAAAACCCATAATTTACGGTATATGCTTTAGGCGCTGCATAGGTGCAGATAGGTGGCAACTAAGATGAAAACTCTCTCATAGGCGAGCAGCCAAAGTCAACCCGCAACTTTGCTGGTCCCCGAGATTCGCCGAAAGGCGGGGGGATAGGGGTATAAATACAGCCCTTCCTATGCCTCCTGGGCTCCTTGCGACGGAAACCTTACCCCCGTGTGATGCTCCAACTAGGAGCACTGTTCCTCAAACACTATCGTCAGTCCTATTCTCTCCTCCCTTCATACATGTCTTACCTTTTCCCTCGTAGATGCCGCCGATCCCATCTCTGTCGACCAAGAGGGATGACACCCCTAAACCCCTTCACCGACCACAGTGTCCGTGCCCGTGCCACCAAAGAGTCGTAGATGAGAATATGCAAAGAAGTTCAATTCCTCCTATTCCTACTACTACTACACAAAACCCCTTTACCCCGGGCGACGGGAATCCGTCCACAATCACCCTCAACTTATCTCCGTGCCATAGTTCAGGCAATGTCCGCCTGCCCACTGGTGAGCTTCATATTCGGGAGGAGGAATAGATTTTCTTTGTGCGAGATTCATTGACGGCTTGGTCTTTCCATTCCATTGTTAGGTGGGCTACCGTTCATGCTGGAACCCCTATTCGAGCAAGTAGTCGTCCGTTTCTCCTTAGGAGAGACGAACGTAGATGGAAGGTCCAATAGGAATCATGGTGCTGGACGTCGTGGTGGTGCTGGTGGACGACGACAGCCACCGATCACGTCCCCACAGGCTCCTGATCGTCGCAGTCGCAGTAGCACCGATGGTCCACCCTCCTCCCAATCTGGCCCTGGTCCCAGCACCTTGACGACTCGTGAGAGTACCAGCAGCACACTAGTTGGTCGAAATCGGACCGTTAACAGACGTAGTGATCCGTACAAGGGTCCTGCGCGACAGAGGAGGGCGTCGAGGGGCGAAACAAAATCTGACCAGTAAGGTCGAGCGAGGCGGGGGTACTAACGAGTAATAGCTGGTCCCAAAGGTTTTTGATTTTTTGATTTTTTGATTTTTTTTGGAGAAAAAGAAACAAACCAAAAAACGAGAAAAAGGGGGTACTAAAAGGAGAAAAAAAAAAAAGGAAAAAAAAAAAAAAAGGAGTATCGGTTAGTGTTTAACTTTCCTTCTCAATATCTTACAGAATTAGGGTCACTAATCCAACTTCCGTCCCACCAGAGCGTTTCGCTTCGTATCGTTTCGTATCGTTTCGTTTCTTCCCTTATATGCGCCTCTTTTGATAAAGTTTTTGCAGCTTGCTAATTCGTTCTCACTCTCCCGACAGTAATTGCCTGCCATTGTACATCACCCCTATGCAGTTTATGCCCTGATAAGAAAAAGATATTTATTATAAAATCCATAACGAGTCGTATTACTCTTGGTCAAAATAGGATGGCTTTATTAGCCGCTGAGTGGGACATTTCGGTCCTCGGGCTTCAGCTGTTTCAGTTCTCGATTGTCAAGTATCGGAATGAAGAAGGAATTAGAATCATTTTCCATTATATTTTAATACAGAGGTGTTCAAAAAGCGATAAATAAAGACACATGAAACACTGAACTCAACCCCAATGGACCGAATAAAAAGAAAAACCAGAAAAAAGCACGATCGACGCGAAAAGAAGAACCCGTCCATCGACAGGAGGATGGAACAGATGGAAACACCAAAGGTGTCCTTCCCTTTTTCGGTTGCCTGAAGCCTAACCCTCTTGCCCTGGCCCCCCTCTTAGATCCCGGTCATTCTCCCTTTGTCAGGGGGAACGAAAGGAGGGACAAGTTCCTCGAGACCTCAATTCCAGGGGTAAAGAACCCAGCTAAACCAGCCTACCGAGCCTACCAAGCCGTCATCCAAAACCCCCAAACCCCGGAAAAGTCGGCCCTCGACTGTTCAGTTTGGCGTGTATCTAGGTGGTGGAAGCGTGTACCGAGTTCGGATCCCACTGTCCTGCTCTTGTCCTTCTTGTTCTTCTTGTGCTTCCCGATATTTGGGGTTATCGTATTCGGATCCTGACCCAGTTAATTGGGTCAAGGCGATCGTCGAGGCCGTCATGACAGAGGTCGTGGCTACACTCGGGGATGGACGATGATTTCCCAGAGTTGTAGTTGGCTGTAATCCCCCTCCCCCTCCTAATGTTGTCGGTACTACGGCTGGAGATGGAGATTGTTGGAAAGGGTCACCGTACGCTGCTCGTTCGTTGGAGTAGAACCGTTCCGCAGCGGGGCTATACGTTTCCGTCACCCCATGCACACCTATATCTCCATTTGCATATCTTTGTGCTTCTTCTGGAGATTCGGTTTCCCTTGTCGGTGTGCTGGCACCTACACCTGGCGTCCCAGCAAACTGATTCTGCGGGAGATATTCGGTTGGAGTTCTGTGGAGAGAATATATATCAGTTAACCTCGCTTCGATTCCAATCTAAAAGTTCGTTTTCGAACGAAAAGAAAGAAAGGTGGGAGTGGTTGGGGGGGGGGGGAGTAAGAGAAAAAGAGAGAGAGAGAGAGAGATCTGACCTGTATTCTGATGCTTCGGGTGGACGACTATCGTCAAACTCCATATTCCATCGCACAGTTCCAAACCCATGTTTAGATGTCGAACCAGGCCGTCGTGTTCTTGTTGGAGGAGGGGAAAGGGGTGATGAAGCGAGTGGGGCAGAGGCGGGTGGTGGGGGTGGTGGTGGCTGTCCGGCGCTCATGAACGGACGCGGTTCGAGCATCCTCAGTTCGTCCGGATCGTCTTCTATCCTCGTATGACTAAATCTCTTTCGTTGTATTCGTTCGCCCCTTTTTTTCCAGCAATAGATGCCTACCAATCCGAGGATAATCGACACGATTATTCCTACTATTACCCCGCCAATGATCAAAGGGATTGAAGGAGGTTCATGACCATTAGAGTTGGAACTTGCTGTAGTTCCTGAGCCTACGGACTGACCGGTACCACCACCCCCACCACCATTACTGTTGGTACTGGTGGTGATACTACCGTCAGAGGTGACATTATGGAATCCATACACCAAGTAGTCGAGGAAGAATGAGGACTCGTTACCAGGCACTATCACCAGCGTGTGTGCGCGATTGGTGAGCCCGGTCCATGTAAACACTGGGATATGAAAGGTCGGATCGGTATTGGGTATCCCATCGAATACCGTCGGCGTATCTTCACCATCGAGGAAGAAGAGCATTTTGGTTGGAATCCCATCGAAGCGGTTTGAATCTGTTGTTCCATACACCGTGATCATGTTTCCTGTTTCATTATTGCCGTCAGAATGTTTGAAAAACAAACAGGAAGAGACTCTAGTTGGAGAGATAGATAGAGTCGTAGCACTTACCCATAAAGCTGAACGAAGCGTTGCCTCCGGTGGATTTAGGTGGGGACTGATGCGTCGTACTCAGATATTCTACCCTCACTCCATCCGCTTTCCACGTCCCAGCATATTGAATACCCAGATCTCTATCGTCCACTATCAAATTCGGCCAACCAGACATCGGAGTAAAATCATCCCGTCCAGAATCCACGACGAAAAAGTCGAAATAAAAGGAAGCCACTCCATTGTTCGTGATTTTGATCGTATGTTTACCCTGAGATAACAGTTCTGATTGATAATAGAGCATATGTGAGGTGGCTTTATTCGGTCTGAGTGGGGCATCTCCGGTATTATTGAACGGGGAGGGTGTACTGTTGTCGACTACAAAAGACGCATCCGGGAGACCCTTTGATCCAGGGGTGTCGACTGTACCGTATACAGAGATACCGACGCCTATAGGGCTAGAAGTCAATCACTCCACGCGAATGAACAGAGAAGGGGTTGCCGACCTTCAAAAGTGTACTCTATTGTATCCCCAGGACCTCCAGATTTATGAACGGAAGAGCCATATTCTTCTGTTTGTGGAGAAACCATGGCCAACGATTGCCATTTGCCATTATAGACGATACCTGCCGTTGGATCTGCATCGTCGATGATAAATGTTTTTCCCATTTGCTTTCTTTTTGTTTTTTTCTATGTTTTTTGCTCTCTGATATTTTATAGGAATAAGAGGAAAGGAGTGAAATTCGCTAGCGAGGTAGGTAACTCCGTCACGACCGGGGCGTTGTCCTCGAACGGAGGGCTAATGGAGGGCTAATGGGTGGGCTGTACGACCTCGATATGAGGGGAGCTCGTTGCGATGATTTTTTTCTGATTTGTATAAATATTAGATGTTCATCAAATTTGGATGGAGATTGATTGGAGAAGGAGGTCAAAGGAAAAGAGTGGTGGTTATCCAACTTGGCTCCCACCCCAATATGGACTTTCACCCACGCAATGGGAGTACCTGGCGCTTTGCGGTTTGGGCATCTTGAAGACTCTTGACAAGCTAATAGGATTATTTCACCCGTAATAAAGCGTTTTTTTAAGCGAGTGACGTTGTAGCCAAACCATTGTCGAAATCCGAACCGGGGACAGTAAAGTTTGAATCCCTAGTAAGGAGTGAAAGATGTTTTACTCGTTCTACCTGCCCTGCTCTTATAACAGCGCGAAATGGTCGTCAGGTTGTTGCCTAGTACCAAACGAATGGCTAGAATCATACCCGTCCTTTACTTTCCGGCTGCAAGAGAAGGAGGAGACATGAATATGTATTGAGCACTACGTAATATTAAAGGCTCCCGATGAATAAGAGGTTGTACCCGACGGTAAACCACCACACGACCGCCTCCTGAGAAGCGATACGATCGCCTGAAGACGTAATGGTGTTGCGTTAACATTTACTAACAGTCATACTCAGCACTGGTCGTTACCATCCTCACAGCGTATTATACGTACGTAAGTAATTGCAACTTTGACCCGACCACCACCGCCATTAGCCATCACATACAAACCACCAAAAACCACTGAAGCCAACCAGGTTTTTTCCCTGAAAAAGGACGTCTTCGTTCATCGGAATTGCTCGAGCTACTTGGACGAAATCCCACGCAACGAAACCCGGTCACCGTTCGCTCGCTCACTCGAGCCAATAGCAGCGCCATGACCATTGACCGCCTATCAAAATACAGGAATTCTCAACGTAAAGTGAACGAAAAAAGGGGCACTGCGATGACTGGATTGCTGGGCGTCTCTCTCCCATTTGCTAACTTAATCCCCTTCCTCTGACTTCGATTCGCTGTTTCGGATGAATTCGTCAGTCAGTCAGTCGAGGGAAGATGGGATGCAGTGCCTTACTCAACCAGACAAGCGCAGTCCCATCACCAAGAAGAAGGGAAAGAAAGAATAGTAAAGGGTCAGACAGCATGATGCATGCGTTACTTCGGGCGGCCACCTCGACTTAGTAAAAGCCAGTAAGCGCACCGAATTTTTGCTTCTTGTTCTCCTTCTTCCCCTTCGACTCTGCTAACAACTCGAGCTAGTACCTACCCCCTCTCTATAGTTTCTGTCTCCTCCCTTCGATCTGGAGATTCAGACTGTGCGTAAAGGGAGGGAGGGATGGGCAAACTGCTCATCGTCGATGATGCAGACCCCACACAGTCTTTCACCTATCGTGGTAATTGGCAACAACAAACGACCGTCGTAGATGCGAATACAAATACAAACGAGTATAATTCGACCGTTCACAAGTCGGGTAGTGGTGGTGATACCATGGAGTTTCGGTTTCAAGGTATGCCCATCAGGGACCCACACTCTAAATAACCATAGATGACATACCTTTCCATCATTTTCTGCGTCGTCTCTAGGCATCGGCATATCTGTATACGGGACCCTTGATCATCCGGGGACCAACGGTGTCCCCGACGCCACTTTTGCGGTCGACACAGACACCCCTGTCAGGTTCAACTCCTCAAGTGGGACCACTGTCACCGTCTCTGACCCCAACAAGATCACTTCGCACGTTCTCTTGTACAAATCTGCCGTGCTCGGTCAAGCTGAACATGTCCTCCGCATCGTATCCAACGGTGGTGCTTCTTTCTACTTTGATTACCTCACTGTGGATATCGGGACGGGAATACCCGCGGGAGGGAACACGACCTCGTCTACATCGGATCTGATGAGGAACGGGAAGGTGATTGTGGATGATAGGGATACGAGTGTCTCGTATACGGGGACCTGGACAGATACAACCTCTCTACAAGAGTATCTAGGCACCACTCGTTTGTCTCCTGCTAAAGCAAACGGGGGGAATGCCACCTTTCAGTTCTATGGTATGTTCCCAGTTTGACACCGGATTCATTCACTCATTCGACTCTTGTTGGTCCCTAGGTCAATCGATCTCTGTTTACGGATCGACAGACGTCAGTGCGCAGAGTGGCGGGAATCCGACCAAGATCCAATTCACACTCGATGATGGGGAGAATGGAGCGGTTAACCAATACTCGTACGAAAGCGCGGCCAGTACGAATGGGATCTACCATATCCCCTTTTTCACCAAATCTGGGTTGGCCACGGATCGGATGCACACGTTGGTCGTGACACCCGCAAACGACAGTCCCTTTTTTCTCGACTATTTCGTGTATACTCCTGTGGAAACGAGTGGAGGTGGGGCCACGAGTAGTCCAAACATTGGTATCATTGTCGGAGCTGCAGTCGGTGGTGTGGCCGTCCTCTTCCTATTGTTTTGTGCCGTGTTTCTATGGAGAAGGAAACGGAGACAGAGAACGGTTGATGGGGAGCGACGACGACGTGGAAGGTTCAGTAGCGAAAAGCCCAAACAAGATCATTCGAGTATGGTCCTTCCTCGACCTTTTTATTCGAATACGGAGTATGCGGGTTCTCAACCACAGATGGTCCCTTCCAATGGGTTTTCGGGAGGTCCTGTTCCTTCCAATAGGTCGGCGCAACATCAACAACAACACCATCAGCATCCGCAATATCACCAGCAGCATGCGCAGCATATGAAACCGGCCTTGGCTGTCCCCGCGAACCCGTCGAGTAATACTGGATCGACGCCACCTCCAGCGAGTAGTTCTGGAGGAGGGATAGGGAGAGGATGGAGTCCCAGTGGGAGTCCATCAATTGTTCAAGGCAGTGTGAGAAGTGGGTTGAGCGGGAGAGGTAGTAGTGAGGGACGTGGATCTCCCGGTGTCTCGAGATCAGGAAATGATGGTGGAGGAGTAGTAGGGGGAGGAGGAGGAGGGGATTTCAGGTACGACGGTACTTTTTCTACGATTATGTGACCTGTCACTTATTATTACTTTTTTTTTCCCTCTAGCAATCCGACTTCGTTCTATCCACAGTTTATTGGCACTCTCCCGAATACTTCTGCCCCAATCCCGACGAGTCAACCAGGGACTCGGGTTCGACCTCAACCACCGCCCTTGACTTCCTTGACACGGAATACAAATACGAATACGAGTAGCAATAATGAGAACGACACCGAAGAAGACGCTCAGCGAGCGCGACGGTCTCGACCGCCCACAAGCGAAAAGTCTCGCTTTGGATATACTCCTACCTTTACCCACTATCGACATCAACAAAGTCACCCTGCGCCACCCATGTCCGCCACTACTGCCTCTTCGATCACCCCTTCTTCGCCCTCGATGACGCCTTATCCTGAGATGGAAGAGGACAGTGGGTTACGAATACCGCCAACGTTACCCCCGAGATATACAGAGGACTGAGCTCTGCTCGATCTTTTATCCCGAGCTATCGTCTTTCCCTTTCGCACTTGCCTCTTTTCTTTTCCTTTTTTCCTCCTTATGGGTTTAACCAGTGGACGGTTCCTCCATTCCACTCGTTTCGAGTTGTGTTTTTCTTACCTTTTTATAAGCTTTATTTTTTTCTTTCTTTCTTGGACATATGCCCAGAGCTTGCTCACTTTACTTTTTTGGATCCTTCGGGTGGGAGAGTTGTGGGTTTTGGTGAATGATTGCTTTGATTTTTGTAGAGAGTATTCTGACTGTATCAAAAAATCTAATCATACTTGGAATTTCAAAAAGATTGACGATCCCTGCCTGATGAAATTGCAAGTCATTGGTATAGATGCACGTTCATTAGAACTTGCTGATTGTTCGAGGAGTGTATATTTTTATGTCCATGAGACTTGCTTGCTAAATAAAATATGCGTTGAAAAGGATCGACTGTGAGGCCTAAACCTCGAGAAAGCTCACGAAAACTCGGAACTGTGACGTGCAGACCAAACTCCTTCCTAGAGTTCTGATAGATCGGGAAGTGGCCGAGTGCAGACCATACGCTCACCGAAGAGTCTCGAAAGTGCGAAAAACTGCGGCAAGGATAAGCACTGTAGGCACTATAACAAGTACAAGAAATGCGGGCGAGAAGTAATTAGTCATTCCACCTTTGTATGTCGTTCAGGCCATGAGGGAGGAGGAAGTTCAGCTGCCACCACTACTACTTACGACCACGCCACTTGAAACATATGCAGAAAATTTCCGACTATGTACGCCTCTATCTTGTTTGACTACTGTTTCTTTTCCAATCGTATTGTAGAGAACCCGATCCAGAGATTCTATACTCACATGACAACGGGTGTGCTCGGGCCTCTCTGCCCTCATCCCAGACCGAGTATCTCCAATTACCTCAGAGATGACTTTGGAACTGATGAGTGTTATGTTTAGAGGAAGGAACATTGTTTGATGCGTCGCGTGAATTACACTCTCCAGTAACATACATAGAGAATTGGGGTTTCATCAATCGACATCACGATGCATACCAGGTGTTCGTACAGTTGCTGAAGACTTACAAACACATAACAGGGAGCCAAAAAAGGAGAAGGAGTTGCGATTAAGTAGGGGGAAGGGGTCGCAGTCAGGGAGGGAGAAGAAGTCTTAGTCAAGAAATGAAAATGAGCCGCAGAATGAGAAGGACCGTAGGGATAGGGGAGGGGAACAGTTGTAGAAACAAAAGATGCGAAATGTTTCGCCAAGGCCTTGACATTAAGATTTTCAGTTATAAGTATGAGAGGATGAGACAGAAGGAAGAGATGAATAGCTGTTGTCGTCTTCGAAGTAGAGGTTGGCACTGGGGAACTTGGCCTTGATAATCTCCCAGAGCCAGTACATTGGCGTACCAAATGTGATGTCAGAGATATCGGTCGGTCCCGTGCCACCAGTGAGGAGGGCAACAAACTTGCCGAGGGCATCGACAATGATGGAACCAGAGTCCCCACCCCTGGAGAATGGCCCAGAGTCGTTGTCGTAGGGGTAGACTGCTGCTTCCACTGAATTGCGGCTGCCTAGGGCGAAGTAGCGGCGGACATGAGACTCAAATCCAGTCAAACAACCAATTGTGGTGTGCGTGGTGAGGCCACGTTTTATGACGTATCGCATAGGATCACCTTTGTGGTCATTGTTATTGGGTGTGCGCATCTCATTGGCAGAGAGAATGCCTTGGAGCTTGAGAAGACGTTCGTCTGGATAATCAAAATCAGATGGTGCATCGATGCGAGGGTACATCAAACTGGTGAATTTGCTGGCACCGATCTCAGGGCCTGAAATATGAATAGTTAGATTAGGCGCCTTTAGCTAAATGGATCAGGATGCACCTAAGTCGAGCACGTTCCCCCTGAAGTTTGGGAAGAACTTCCTCTCGTCGAGCTTTATAACACAAAGATCCTTTGTATAGTTGTGAGGAGCAGTAGAGACACTGACGGGAGGTGCCCAGACAACGTGTCCAATTACCCGGTCCTTTGGCTTCGTCCACTGCTTCTTCATCTTTATGAAGAACTTCTTGAGCTCCTCAATTGACTTTTTGGTCTCAAGTTGCTCATCTTCAGTCTTCGCCAGCTCGCGTGCCGCCTGCTCAGCATTAGGGCCACCGCCCTTCGACCTCTTTGTTAGCACCATAACCCGCTTCTCCAAGATGCTAACCATGTGGTTCAGGGTGCCAATATGGCCCTGAATGGACATGAGGAAGTTGGTGAAAGCTCTGGTGCCCATGATGACGACCTCCTTCTTGGGCCCGGCTTTTGTAGGTTTAGCCAAAATTGTGCTCATCTTCTTGGGAAAGAGAACGCACCAACATAGATGTATGGATCATTGCCTTCGTCCTCAGGGAACAGGACATGGCGGGCCGTGACGCCATAAATATCCTCACCCACTCTGAAGTAGAAGCCCATTGTTCCCTGGCTGTTGAGTGTCTTCAAGCCAGCAATAGGCAGGCTAAGTGCAGTAGTTATGGGATCAATGACGGCCTTGAGGGGATCGAGGTCCGAGACGGGTGCAAACAGTTTGGGACCACTGAAAGCCCTGGCCACTGACTCACGGTATGCAACATCAACATCAGAGATGTCATGCTCCTTGAGGAGACCAAGGATGTCGTTGGAAGAGTGGAACGCAACCTTGCTGGTAAGAGTATCGGGTAAAACTCCCACCCAAATTGTGACAGGAGTGGTAACAATTTTCCCGTACAGGGGGATCTTGCTGTCAACATCCTGAGTGTCCTCATCACTCTCGTCATCCACATTCTCCTCGTCATCCTTGTTGTCATCCACATTCTCCTCAAGCCAGCTAAAACGAACAAGGTCGATGGACGAGTGCTTGATGTTTCGCTGGTCGAGGAGTTCAACAACCTTGGAAGGATTGTCAGTCCCACAAATTGCTATGCTTTGAGAAGATCACAAAACCTTGGAACGAATAGTAGTCCACAAATCGTCCCTGCCAAGTTCATTGTGCTCATAGACTGGTAGAAGCTTCATGAGACGAGGATGTTGCTCTGGCCCTGAGGGTGGTGTGAAGACATCCTTGGACGTCCGGAAGATCAACTTGGGACCCTGGTGTCTGGGACCACGGATACCAAAATAGTAAAGGTAGGCCTCAAGCTTGGGGACATCGTAGCGAGAGGACTCGTCAGAAGAAGTGCTAGAGGAGTCATCCTCATTCTCCCAGAGATTGTTGTGGTTGGGAGAGTAGCAGTCTGAATCACTGTCGTTGGATGGGGATCCCTTGGAGTATAAGGCACACTCGTTGTCAAATGCTGATGAATGGACGTAAAGCTCCAAAGTGTCCACTAGAGAAGTATACGGGTGGGGTCAGCATAGAAGATAATGAATGAAACGTAAAAGAGCTCACTTGTTGGAGGTTCAGACATTGTGAGAGGAGAGTAGGTGATTGAGGAAGGAGGAGGCAGGAGGCAGGATGCGCTGTCAACAGTCTAAAGGACTGCAATAAACACAATGAAATAGAATTTGGATCATAAGGGACCTTCGCTTATACGTCCTGGAGTCCTTATCACAAGGATGAAGCCCCATGTAGCTCTCGGTACGGTAGCCCTAATTGGTAGTAGCTTGTGAGGCCTACTGAAGAAGGAAGGAGTTTCTTATCGTGTTTACGACCCTACAGGTCCTTTCCGGTACCTCTATGTAGAAACTTTTCCTTTTCCTGATGATGGCACCCGTCGGGACTCGATCCTATGGTCCATATATATGTACAGAGTGATAACACGGATCTTTACCTCAACCTCTTCATGTGAGTCCCGGACTTACAGGGATGACGCTAAAACTGGCAGTTGAACCTCGACCACATCAGAGCACCTGCAGTGTTCTTCGGCAGTGTCGCTTTTGTTTCGCCAATATTGCAATCATCCGACGTAACCATCTCTTATGGGCCGAATAAAACAGATGCGGTGCCCAGTCATTTCGAGTTCTGACACAATATGCGCCGGGCAAGTGGAGAATTACCGCCAAGACGGCTTCCATCTACTTGATTGATGGACAATTAACCTGACAGTCTCGTTAGTTTCTCACGTATATACCACATGCTGTCGGTCGCTGATTGGTTTCCCCACTAACTGCTTCAGTAACGAGTTCTTCTTCCCATTTACGACGGACACCAATTACCCATATCAGCCAACGGGGCTCTATAACATATTAAACTTTCTTCTTAATCAAAGAATCTGACCGCCATGGTGAAAACGGCCATTGTGGATGATACGGACCCCAACATTGTCTATGCAGATGGTTGGCTAGCAATGAACCAACCATATTCCCCGACGACATACGACTTTAACTCTACGTTGCATTATGGATACATCAACGGGCTCACTATTCGCTATCCCTTTCGAGGTGAGCAATCCGACCCCATCCCTTTCTTCCCTTATTCGTTACCGCATGATCCTTCCGATACTCGGTATGGGTAATTCTATTCGAATACTCAAATCGGGTTCAAAGAAGTTGGGGCTGTGGATCGTCTGCTCGTGTTCGTGGCTAACGGAGATGACTTTCCTTCCAGGTACTGGCATCACTGTGTATGGAACCATCAGTCTTCCTTGCTGCCACGGTACTCCAGGATCAATCTACTCAGTAGACGGGGGTACACCAGTCCGGTTCAACACCTCGGGTGAAGTACCCTATCCAGATCCAAAAGTCAGCTACTCCCATATCCCCTTTTATCGTTCCCCACAACTCTCCTATGGTGATCACGAGATCCTCATCACGATCGATAACGTGAGCCTCGAAGCGAAACGCCTATACTATTTCGATTTTTTCGCCGTCAGTGGTGTGCAGGATAGTGACAATGCACAGGGGAGCGGTGGCGGACCTGGGTTTACAATCGTGGACGATACGGACTCGAGAGTCTCGTATTCGGGGGAAGGTTGGTCGTCTACTAGTGGTACTCCCACCGATTTTCTGGGAACGGCCACCACTTCTCCAAACGATACGACCGCAATTTCCACGTTTTCCTTCACTGGCACCTCCATCTCCGTCTACGCGCACGCTTTCGACAACTATGGGAAGGGGAATGTTGCGAAATTCGTCGTCGACCCCGGTACGAGTCAAGAGATCGTCCGATATGCATCAATACTGTTCACGACGGATAGAAGACACGCCCCGCTCTTGATTCTAGAAGGGCTGGCAGATGGGGAACATACGATCCAAGTGACCACATTGACTCAAAAAAAGTGGTATCTAGACTATTTTGTCTATGGAACGACTGGTGCTGAGTTTGGAGGATTGAACGGCACTGCGTCGGGTATCGTCGCTGAGGGAGGAAGCTCGACCCCTAATACGGGCCCGGGAACGGGATCGGGACTACCTACGACACCTTCCTCTCCTCAGACGAAGACGGCGATTATTGTGGGTGCGGCGATTGGAGCAGTTGCCGGCCTTTTGCTCCTCGTCGCTTTGGTGGTTTACGTACTAAGGAGAAAGAGGATCAAAGCTGGAGAATTGAAGTTGGAACATGGGGACAGAGATGCCGAAAAAAACACGACGACTGAGAGCCATGTAGGTTCGAGGATGAGTCGGGAAGGGCGAAGGAGGGGCGGTGGAAGTGATGGTGGTACCGGTTCGACGACAAGCACGACTCCGCTTCGAAATCATGCAGGAGTTGGAACTCGAAGGAACAATGCGGTGACGATAGATGGAAACGATGAACTCGATCGAGCGGAATACCCAGAGAGACCAAGTGGACTAGCGCCACCTTTGCCCTTTCCGGGCAAATCGACACGGAGGTTTACTAGAAACGTTCGTCAGAGCACGGGAACCTTTTCAAACTCTCTTTTGAATTCCGATGGGACCTTGAGATCGCCGGTGGACGATCCGTCTAGTATAGTCCCCATCACCCCGACCCATCGTGACTCACAAACGCAAAATGGCGGGTTGCCGTATAATAGGGAAGGCATGTCATTGGTGGAGGAAGAAGAGGAGGAGGAAGGGTACGAGAGACGTGGGGTGGCTTCCTTGCCCTCGTCGTCTGGACAGAGGCCGTTACCTGCAGTGACGAACGAGCCGATGGAGAAGGCAGTCTTTTCGCGTTCACAACCGATTCAAAGAAACAGCACGATGCAGAGGGATAATGATAATGACCAGAATAGACGACTCCCCTCTTTGCCTCATCATCATCATCAACAACAACGAGCACCAGCACGAGTACAACGACAACAGCGACAGAGGGACCAGCAGGGACTACCATCAGTGACGACGGGTAGATCCGAAGAGATAGGAGCCATTGGACGAGAGATCGATGGAGGCGTACGATTGGACCCGTCACAGCTCAACCTCACCGTCCCAGATTTATTACCGCCCTCGTATTCTGCGACAACGTATCGATGAACCCCCCCCCCCCCCTTCTAACAGGGAATTGGGCCGACCTGCATTCTCTCTTCCTTCATATCTGCCCCCGTTTTTGTCTACTTTCTAGTTCGCTTTGGCGAATCCCGGCATCAGTCGTTCTCTCTCCTTTCCCCGTTGCCCCACCTCGTTTCCTCCATTCCACTTATTTGTATTGTATTTTTCTGTCTTTCTTAACGCTACTCTCTTGGACATGCACCCAGTGCTTGCTCACTCTCACCCAATCCGCGGAGGAATTGTGTAGCTGATGAACTGTACATGTATTTGTAGGAAGCATACTAACTTTATAAAAGCTAATCATGCTCGAAAATCCCATATTCAGTACACTTTTCGTTCGTGTGACTCCGGACTTATGGGACTTACGGAAGGAGGGGCCACTAGAACTGACCAGGATCCATGGTTAAACTCCGGCCACATCCAGCGCCCGCGATGACCACTCACTCACTGGCAGTGCGTCGCTTTTATGTCCAATATTTCCGTCATTTAGACCATCTTCTGACGGTGGGAATCCCCTTGTGGGCCGAACAGTATACAACCGATGCGGTGCCCAGCATCAAGCGCGGCCCTTTCGACAAATATTTATTATGAGCTAGGCAGAGCTAGGCAAAGCATGAAGAAGGCCTTGATTCCGCTCTGCTCTGATTGATGGACAGCTTACCCGACAGACTCTTGTCAGTTTCCCACGTATATATCCACTTGCCGGCCGTCGCACATGCAGCAACAGTCTCATCCGTAGCGAGTTGCTCCCATTTACGACGGACATTAAGGATCCATATCAGTCAACAGGAGCTTATAGTAGACCAAACTAACTCTCCAAAGCAAAGGACTTGCCCACCATGGTGAAAACTGTCATTGTGGACGATATGGACCCAAACATTGTCTATGGCGGGGACGGTTGGGTCGCGATGAACCAACCGTATTCCGTGACGACAAACGACTTTAACTCTACGTTGCATCATGCATCCATTAACGGTCTCACTATTCGTTATCCCTTTCGAGGTAAGCATTCCCCATCCATCCACCCCTCCTCCTTTTCTTCTCTACCACATGCGCCTTCCGATACTCGGTATGAGAAACTCCATTCTCATACTCAAATTGGGGCTCAAAGAAGCTGCGCCTGTGGATCGTCTGATAGCGTCCGTGGCTAACGGAGATGAAACTTCTCTCTAGGTACCGGAATCACCGTCTATGGAACCATCAGTCTTCCTTGCTGCTACGGTACTCCAGGATCGACCTACTCGATAGACGGAGGTACCCCCGTCCGATTCAACTCCTCTGGCGAAGTCTCTTATCCAGATCCAAAAATCAGCTACTCCCATATCCCCTTTTATCGTTCCCCACAGCTCTCCTATGGCGACCACTCGATCCTCATCACCGTCGACAACGTGAGCGACGCAGCCAAACGAAGATATTTTTTCGATTTCTTTTTGGTCAATGGCGTGGAGGACAATGACAATGCACAGGGGAGTGGTGGTGGTGGCGGACCTGGGTATACGATCGTGGACGATAGAGACTCGAGAGTTTCGTATCCAGGTGGAGGATGGTCGCTTGTCAGTGGTTCTTCTACTTCCACCGATTATATGGGGACGTCCACCACCTCCCCGAGCAGTACGACCGCAACTTCCATGTTTTCCTTCACTGGTACCTCCATCTCCGTCTACGCGCACGCGTTCGACAACTATGGGACGGGGAACATTGCCCAGTTCGTCGTCGATGCCGGTACCAGTCAAGAGATCGTCCGATATGCGACAGTACTGGCCTCGACAGATAGAAGACACCACCCATTCCTGGTTTTAGAGGGGCTAACGGATGGGGCACATACGATCCAAGTGACCACTTTGACACAAAAGAAGTGGTGGCTAGACTATTTCGTCTATGGAACGTCGACTGGTGCCGGTGTTGGAGGATTGAATAACGCAGTGGTGGGTGGAGTAACTACTGGAGGAGGAGGAGGTTCGACTCCTAATACGGGCTCGGGAACAGCGTTACCTGAAGGGGAAGGCGCTACCGGTTCAGTCGCGAGCACCAATGTGACGATCTTTATGTCCAATGGTGTCATGGTCACCTCCACTCAAACGATATCAAACACCGGTCTTGTCCTGCCTTCCCCCTTCACTACAGATCCGGACGAAGGTACTTCTGAAAACAACCCAGCTATTGGTTCATCATCATCAGCTACACAGTCCCCTCCTCAGACGAAGACGGCGACGATTGCGGGTGCAACGATTGGGGCAGTTGCATTCCTTTCGCTCCTCGTCTTCTTGGTGCTCTACGGATTAAAGAGGAGGGCAATCAAGACTAGGCAATCGATGTTGGAACATGAGGGTACAGATGCCGAGAAATACACGACAGCTGGGAGCGGGAGCCACATGGGTATCAGCATGGGTCGAAGCGGCGGTGGTGGGGATGGTGGTACCGGTTCGACGAGGAGCACGACCCCGCTTCGAAACCTTGCAGGAGTCGGGATCCTCCAGGGGAATGGTGATGCGGTGACGATAGATGGTGGGGACGACGAACTCGATCGAATGGAGTACGTACAGAGACCGAATCGACTGGCGCCACCTTTGGCTTTCCCGGGCAAATCGAAACGAGATTTCCCGAGAGACGTTCGTCAGAGTTCTGGCACGATTTCCAACTCTCTTTTGGAGTCCGAATCGAGCTTGAGATCGTCTACGAACGACCCGTCGAGTATAGTACCCCCCATCACCACCACCAATCGTGACTCGCAGATGCAGAATGGGGTGATACCGTATAATAGGGATGGGTATGTCCTGCGGGATGGCATGTCGTTGGTGGAGGAAGAAGAAGAAGGAGAGGAGGGTTATGGGAGACGCGGGGTAGCACCTTTGGCCTCGCCGTCTGGACAGAGGTCGGTACCTGCCTGGGTGGCGGGACCCAATACTACAGAGTACGGAGCTGGAACTGGATTGACGAACGAGTTGATGGAAAAAGCGCGCTTTTTGCGTTCACAATCGATGCAAAGAAATAGCACGACACAAGGAGAATCGAATAATCCTAGGGAGAGCAGACAGCCCCCCTCTTCGCCTCATCAACAAGAAGCGGCGGTACGAGTGCAACAACAACAGCGACAACGGAATCACCGTGGAACGCGACCGGCGACGGAGAGAGCTGAAGAAGTAGGAAACGTCGGACGAGAGATCGATGGAGGTGTACGATTGGACCCGTTGACTTTCAACCTCACCAGCCCAGATTTATTGCCGCCCTCGTACTCTGCGACGACGTATCGATGAAAAAAAGAAATAGAACGATTGATCGAGGTCTACCTCCATCTCTACTTAATCTCGTTTCGTTAGTTTATCTTTTAGGATGCCTTCGTTTATCATTTATGTATCGAGTAGTGTGATTATAATCTGTGTCTAATGGCAAGTTTATACTCCTTTTTATCGACGTCTGAGTTTGAAGCGGGGTCGAAACGAAGACGCGTCGCGTCCCAAACAGTGGCCAAATATTCCTCTAACGTTGGCCGACGCTCTATCCAAGGCTTTCATCGACTCCAAGGCTAAGGTACCTCACTAATGTCTACAGTAGCCTACTAAATGTCTATGGCCCTTCTACAAACACTTCTTCGTCCTACTCGACGACGGCGCCACCTCAACCACTACTGAGACCTTCTCTCACGACAGGGGTGTTCTTAGGGCTATACCTCCCCTTAACACCATTTCCCCTCCTGGGCAAAATGGATGGAATTCTGCTTACGAATCCACTATTGCCGCCATTCACAAGCCCAGATCGACTGAGGTTCGTAATGAAATTACGAATACTCCTTTAGGTCCTTCTCTCTCCTATTTTGATCTGCTTATGTCTCCTTATCCTTCACACAAAAGCGAACATGCTCAACGGGATGAAGAAGCGGCCCCCGGCGTGTGGGATTCCCTCGTCGATGGAGAAGTACGGTAAGCCCTAGGGCCGTTGGAAGTCCCTTAGAGTGTACCAGGCACTGTGCCCGACGGTCGGACGGAACAGACAAAAAAAACAAGTTTTTGTAACTCGATCGACGGATACAGCGCTAAGGGGAGAATGGCTGCCAAGACCGGACGGCTAACCCGACGGACTTATCAGATTCTCACGTACGTATAAAGCCAACCAGCTGCCGTCTACCGCTAGCGCCAATTATCTGACCTCTTTTCTCCGGCAGCTGCAGCTTCCGTTGTGAACTGCCCCCCCAAATTTACGACGGACATTGAGTATAAAACAGGGCTCTGTAGTTGATCAAACTCTCCCAGTCAAAGGACCTGCCCGCCATGGTGAAAACTGCCATTGTGGATGATATGGACCCCAACATTGTCTATTCGGATGGTTGGGTCCCAGTGAGCACAACATATGACAACGAATCATACGAATTCAATTCTACTATGCATCATGGTTCCATCGAAGGGCTGACGATTAGTTATCGCTTTCGAGGTGAGTTACCTTATCCATCCCCTCCTCCCTTTATTTGTTACCGCGTGGCCCTTCCGATGCTCGGTATGAGTGATTCCTTTCGAATACTCAAATTGGGTTTAAAGAAGTTGCGCCCGTGGATCGTCTACTAGCGTCCGTGGCTAACGGAGATGAATCTTCTCACTAGGTACCGGAATCACGGTCTTCGCAACGCTTAGTCAACCTGGTACCTACGGCACTCCAGGATCAACCTACTCGATAGATGGAGGAACACCGGTTCAATTCAACTCTTCGGGGGAGGTCATCCTTCCATATAGAAAAACCTACTCCCACGTCCCCTTTTATCGTTCCCCACAACTCTCCTATGGCGACCATTCGATTCTTATCACGATCGACAACGTGAGCGAAGCAGCCAGACGAAGATACTTTTTCGACTTTTTCGCCGTCAGCGGTGTGGAGGACAACGACAACGCGCAAGGGAGTAGTGGCGGACCCGGGTTTACGATCGTGGACGATAGGGACGCGAGAGTTTCGTTTTCGAATGGAGGAGGATGGTTGTCTTCTGGTGGCAACTCTCCCGATTATCTGGGAACGACCACTACGTCTCCGACCGGTTCCGGCGCAGGTTCCGTGGTTTTTTCGTTCACGGGTACCTCCATCTCTGTCTACGCGCGTGCCATTAACGACTATGGGACGGAAAACGCTGCAGAGTTTATCATCGACCCCGGTACGAACCAGGAGATCACCCAATATGCTTCGGTGCAAGGCGCATCGGAGAAAAGGTCCCTACCGTTGCTCATTTTAGAGGGGCTGGTAGACGGGGAGCATACGATCCGAGTGAACGCATTGAGCCAACGATCGTGGTTTCTAGACTATTTTGTCTATGGAACGTCGACTGGTGCTGGGGTTGGAGGGTTGAACAGGGCAGTGAGGATTACACCTCAGGGAGAGGGAGGAGGCGGTACTGGCACGGTTGTGAGCACCAGTGTGACGACCTTTATGTCCAATGGCGTGATGGTCACATCCACACAGACGATTTTAAACACCGGTCTCTCACTGCCTTCCCCCTTCACTACGGAATCGGGCAAACCTCCTCTTGAAAATAACCCAGCTGTCGGTTCTTCACCCTTGACAACACAGTCCCCTCAGACGAAGACGGCGACGATTGCGGGTGCGGTGATTGGGGCAATTGCCTTGCTCTCGCTCATCGTCTTCTTGGTGCTCTACGGATTAAGAAGGAGGAACATCAAAGCTAGACAATCGAAGTTGGAACGTGAAGGTATAGATGACGATAACTACATGATGGCTGGGAGCCAGATGGGTCGGGAGGGTACTGGTACTGGCGCTAGTTCTATGAGGAGTACAACGCCGCTTCGAAACCTTGCGGGTGTTGGGATTCAAAGAAACGTTGAAGTAGTGGCAATAGATGGAGATGATGGACCTGACCGAGAGGAATACCCACAGAGACCGAATCGACTTGCGCCACCTTTGCCCTTTGCGGGTAAATCGGCGCGAGGGTTTCCCAGAGATGTTCGTCAGAGTTCTGGCACGGTTGCTAGCTCTCTTTTGGACTCCGACGGGAGCTCTAGATCGTCTACGAACGACACGTCTAGTATTGTCCCCCCCATCACTACCACCAATCGTGACTCGCAAATGCAAAATGGGATGTTGCCCCAGACTAGGGATGGTTATGCACGGCTCGATGGCATTGCATTGGTGGAGGAGGAGGAGGAAGAAGAGGAGGGAGGGCACGGGAGACGTGGGGTCGCGTCTTCGTCCTCACCGCCTGGACAGAGGAATTTGTCTGCAGTGACGAACGAGTTGATGGAGAAGGCAGTCTTTTCGCGCTCGGAATCGATGCAAAGAAACAGCCCGACACAGGGAAATAATGATAATAACAATAACAGACGGCCCACCTCTTCGTCTCATCAACAACGACAACAACAGCAACAACAACAACGTGACCAACGGAGAGCACGTCCAGCGACGGAGAGAGTTGAGGATGTAGGAACCACTGAACGAGAGATTGATGCTGGAGTCCGACTAGATCCGTTACAGTTCAACCTCTCCACTTCAGAGTTATTGCCACCCTCGTATTCTGCGACAACGTATCGATGAAACCAAAAAAAAGTGGGGGTCAACCATGGGATCCGAACGACCTATCCACCGAGCTTTACAAGTTCTCTGTCTTCATATCTAGTTTCATCTAGTTCTCCTGCCTTTGTTTGGCGTGTCTCTTTGTCGTTCATGTATTCAATATGTACTTATAACTTCCTTTTAATCACACGTTTTCTAACCAGACCTTGGGTTTTAAGCGGAGCTTGAAAAGGTTCATCCCGAAAAGGAAATAGCGGCTCCATTAAGGATTAAACGAAACGTTGATATATGGCTGGAAAAACCACAGCGGCATGAATTTCATTTTGCTTTCACTACTACGGAATATTACGTGTACAGCGTGACACCAAGGAACACGGACAGGAAGTAACGAAAAGACGAAAAAAGACGAAGAGATGCAAAGACCAAACTTTTGTTCATTCAGAGATCAACATGAGTGAGAGAAGGTAAGAGGAAATGGGAGTGGAAAAAATAAGAATATGAGATGTGTGTGTGGTCGTGGTCGTATTGGTGTGGATGTAAAAATGAAATGTCTATGCACGCGCTGATGCCCAGAGAGAACCCTCTGGTTCCTCTGTAGTGGCATCATATCGTCGATCAATCAATCAAACGAGAAGAAGAAAAGGAAGAAGAGGGATCCGAAAAGAAACATCCAAAGAGCCCCAGTTTAGTTTAGTACCGCGCATACGAAGGCGGTAACGTATCCGCCACTGGATCATCGTCTTCATCTCCCGACGCCAACCTCACACCTCCATCCGTCTCTCTCATCCTCGCTCGTCTACCACTACTCCCCGTCCTCGTAGGCGCCGGTCGTACGTAATCGTACACGCTCCCGGCCGTACCGGGAGAATAGGGGCCCATCGTGTTCGTCTCCGTCACGACTGTAGACGAATCGGTACCACCACCACCTCCTCTACCACCTCCAAGATGACCACTACTTCCACCTCTTCCTCCGGGGATCAGGATGGCGAGTGTGGACGAGCCAGTGACATTTCCAGGACTGATATCCATCACTTCTTCCTCTTCTCCTTCTTCGCCGTCACGGACCGCACGACGACTGTGACCACGGCCGCCACCACCGACGGCGCTACTATCCTCTTCCCTGTTCACGGGTGCATCTTCAGGGTTATACCTTCCCTTTCCATCCTTTCTCCTCCTCGGCAAAATGGACGGAATCCTAGCCACAAATCCACCAGCTCCATTCGCTCCGGCACCATTCGGAGGTGCAGATTGGGGTTCGTAGTGTGGGTATGGATACTCCTTGGGCTCTCTCTCTTCTTCCTTAATCTGCTTATGTCTCCTCGTCCTCCACACAAACGCAAACACGATCAAGGCGAAGAAAAAGAGGCCACCGACGACACCTCCTGCGATCGCACCTGCCCTTTTGGCTTCGGTGGCACCTTGATTGACGACGATGACAGTGGCAGAGGGACTGGAAGTCGTGAAGAGGACCGGAGTCGGTTCACCTACGGCAGAAGAGGGACCATAGACGACGTAATCGAGATACCAAGGGTCAGATGCGACACCAGGATCCGTTTGTGTCGGTGTTGGTGTGATCGTCGCTGATTCAGAACCAGTTTGGGTACTCGTTCCCGATGGTCCAGGGATCGAAATCGTAAGCGTATGTTGAAAGTCGCCGATATTCTTCAACCCCGTAGTGGACCAAATCTTTTGATGGAACAAGGGTGGATCGAATTCGACAGACGTGGGAGAGGAGGAGAAATTCGTGTTAGGTGTAGAGGGAGAACTGTTGGTGATGTTTGGGAGGAAGACGGCGTGGGGAACTCCCTCGTCGATGGAAAAATAGGCCAAAGTGGCGTTTGGGTTGTAGGTCCCGTTGAGCGTACCATACACAGTAATTTCTGTGCCTGAGAGAAGAAGACGAAGAAACAAAAGTTTGTTTAGCTCGAATATAGCGTGATAGGAGAGCACACATGGAACGTACCATGGAACCCGAGTGAAGTCACACCTCCTCCAGGCGGCGACCCATGCTGCGACTCTCGATAGGTCCCCGTGGCTTTATTCGTCGTCCATCCACTATCATAACTCCATTGCGTATCCGTATCGTCCAAAATGACATTCTCCACATAAATCGGATCCCCAGCGAGAACCGCAAAAAAGTCGAAATAAAACATCGGTTTCTCTCCATGCACATCCAGAGGCATATTGTTGACTTTCATAGAGAGGTGGTGTTGGCCATCAGGAATTTTCCCGGACCGAAAGACCGAGACGTGGGAGGAGACGATGGACGGATCGTCTAACCGTGTCGTACCAGACTGATTAAAGTTGACTGCGTCGCTACTGTCGAGTTGCCAAGTACTCGAAGGGACGCGTTTGCCAGAAGGGGAGTCGAGCGTTCCATACGCGTTTATCACGGTGCCTGTTGAATTGGAACAGTTGCGAGAAGCGGCCCGCGTGACAGTGGTCGATTAAGGAAATGAGTAGAAAGGGTTAGTCACTTGGTCCGTATCGGGCGGAAGCGATATCGTAAGATGGGTAAAGGGAGCGAAACGTACCCCAGAAATTGAGACTCATCGTTGCATTTGGGTCGTTGGTCGCATGTACAGTCCCGTTATACTCTGGCGAGTATAAACCCGTTGGTTTTTGGATGACTTGCCAGTTGCCCGTATATGTGATGAGAGGATCTGTATCATCGATAATCGCATAGCGCGGCATCTTTCCTTGCTCTTTCTCTGCTACTCCTCAACTTGGGTTGGAAAAGACACCCGTCGTGCTAGTGTGTATATATGCGCGTATGGGAAAGGAGGTGCTGTGCGGGTGCGGTTTAGGGTGAAAACCTTTTCGCAAAGGAGCGAGTTTGGACGAATCGGAGAGGGAAGATAGGCGAGGAGGAGGAAGAGGAAGAGGGAGGAAAAGAGGCGTAACAGCTTTTTTGCTTTTGGGTCCCGCCTTTTTGGCCCGTGGGACCCGATGGGCGGGATGATGTGTCCCTATATTTGAGAAGAATCGGATATGTGAGATGCTGAGCACTTTAGCAGTCAGACGAGCTTGCTCGCGAGAGAGAGACATATCGATTCCCCCAATTTCCCATTTGAACGAGGCGATTCCCACAGCCATTGCCCGCGTGGGTTCCGCCACGGACGGAGTCCAGCCTCCCATTGAATTGCCCATTCGTGGTCAAAGTGTTGCGAAGAGCAAAGCCATCATTTGACACATAGGTTTTTCAGTTTCAGGATTTATAGCGTTAGTCTATGTCCTTTTTGCTCTTTGGGGTATCCACCGAGGTGTGGTTGCTCTATTGCTGCTGCTGATGATCGTGAGCCACCGTCGCGCGTCGTTGATGGGATAGCTGGGAGTTTCTTATCCAAAACGCAACGTAACGCCTATGTTCTAGGCATCGCTTCCTCCTAATCACGGGCGGGTTTCTTCCTCCAGCGGCCAGCGGTTTTCACGTTGACCCGTCCCTCTTCACAGCGTTCAGGTAAGCAGTGATCCTGAATTTCGCGGTAATGCCTCTGGACCTGAATTTGGACGTCCCTCCAAGGTTTGATTTCGGATTTCCTTCCTGGGATAGCCACTGCTTTCGGTGTATCCGTGGGTATACAAGACTGAACAGCATAGCGATCTTTACTCAAAAGAGTTAGACGTGTACGATTGCAACGTCTCGTCTTCCTCCCTCTTCAACGTGTGGAAGGTGGAAGGTGAAATCTTGTTTATAGAGCGAGACGTCAAAGTCGTATCCAAGCTTGTTTCGATGTGGGCGGCCCCCCTTTCCACCTGTTCAGCTCTTCAGCCAAAGCCCGACAGACCTCTATAGCCCAACGCCGGTTTGTACTCGAAGAGCCGTCCGATCGACATCTCCACCATCAGTGATTTTGGGCATACACACTCTCTTTAGATTCTGACTTTCGAAGGACACTCACGTTTCACGTCCGTTTCTGGTACCAGTGCCACCCCCAAATGCCAATGAACAACGTTTTCCAACATCCGAAATATGAAATATGAAACGGTCTAGAAGCGAATGAAAGAGAGAGAAAGAGGAGTTATCATATACCGAAAGAAGAGCTGAAAGTCAAGCGGTCTGGTTAATTTGAGGTCATAGCCTCTCTCTCGCCTCTCTCGCGACCAACGGACCCGAGGTCGGACCAAACGTGGGATATGATATGCGCTTACCTGGGGTTGGATACGGTGGACCAATATCACCTTGTTCGCATCCGCATATCGGTGCTTACTCTCGAGACCGACTTCGGGTCAAGGAAGCATGGAGTCAGAGGAGTCGGCGGCCAATGAGACACCATTATCACCAATATCGCTCTGTTCGCATCCGCATATCGGTGCTTACTCTCGACGACCGACCTCGGGTCAAGGAAATACTGACTGTCCACGTGGTCAGAGGAGTCTACGGCCAACAAAACCTCTATCATCATGTGATTCTCGACTCTCCCCTAACTTTATGCACATAACTGATGGGCGACCTTGGAATCGCGCCGCTGGACGTCACAAACCGGGCGGCAGTGTGGCCATCATCCTATCGACGATCAACAGCTGATCCTTCAGCTTGAAGGAGTAGTAAAAAGCGCTCACCTATCCGGTATCATGCATCCAATGGCGAACTCTTGGAGTGACGGACATTCTGCCCAAGACCAAGACCCTTTACTAGGGAAGTAGGCTCACGATACGATGAAGAATGGTACGCTCTATCCATCTTGATATAGTAGATAACTGCTCTGACTCCTCTCTAGTTGCATAGATGATGGAACCAGGACGCCTTGCCAGGCAAACTCGCCGCTGTTGTCAACAAGCCACCTAATGTACCAAATCTACACCGCACCTCCAAGAGGAATTTCATGTGATGGGTTACTCATCATCGTGGCACCCCTGATGCAATTATCCTCATCGGGAGGCGTGTACCAGGGGGGGAAGCTCTGACAGCACCGACAAGGCTGCGCATCAATTAAACGTCGTCAACAACTCCCACTCCCTATATGCAAATAAGAATCAATCAGATACTCTCAAGAGCCGTCCCATCTCTACATGGCCCCATCGTCGCTCGGATGCATCGGCTTAGATCAGCCAGCCTTTTGGAGCTTGACCAGCTCGTCCAGTTTTCGGGCTTGGCAATCCCGGCGACCTGAACCAAACAACTTCATATGATTTTCTAATCTCTTTTTTCTTTCTCATCTCTTTCAGCAGCCGATCGAGAGTTCCATATGGCGACCGTCGCCTTCTCTCAATTGGTTTTCTCACTGAAAACTTCGGAACTACCGTCAGTCAGACAGGCGGTGCCTTCTTCCTTTACACGATCTCTTGCTGCGTAATAGAAGATGGGACGTAGGAACCGGCAAAAAAAAGCAATGTTTATTTGTCAGACATCTACACCATTGGAACTTGGACCCTGCGGCAGCACCAGCAGCGACGACGGAATAAAGTGGTGGTTTGGAGGAGCGGAAATCCACCCCTAATCCTTGGATAGGAAGACCAGTCTGGAAGACTTACCATAACCAGTGGAGAGGTTTAGAAAAGCATGGTGAAGGTTGCTATCATTGACGATACGCACCCTTCCATTGTCTATGACGGCACGTCTGACAACGGAAAATGGAGGGCGTACAATCAAGTCTACGATAAATGGACAAACGAGTACAACTCTACGTACCACATCTCGAAAACGAACGGGAGTCAAATCGCGTTTTCGTTTAAAGGTCAGTAGTATTCCCTCGTCTCCAGTTTGGTTCTCGCAAAAGGGCGAATTAAACGCCCGCCGAGCCGTCGCTGAATGGGATACTGATATTCTCGTTTCCCCTCTTCTTCTCACGATCGCCCTCTCGTCGTCTATTACTCAAAACCGCCTCGCGATTTACCTCACAATGAACCGCGGGAATCCATCCATTTTCGTGCGCCATGTCCCCCCATTTCGCCCTGACAGGGACACGGATCACAGTCCACGGTACGATGGAACTTCCCGGTGTGAGAGGCGTCCCGATGACGATCTATAACATCGACGAGGGACCACGAACGCTTTTCAATTCGAGTGGGGAGGTCCCTTACGCAAACGCGAGCGAGACCTATTCCCATGTCCCGTTCTTCACCTCACCCCAACTCGAGTACGGGGATCATACGATTCTAATAACGACCTACCAGGTCGATTCGAAGCGTCGATTCGTATTCGATTATTTCACCGTCGAGGGCGTGGAGGACGCGGACAATGGGGTGGGAGATGTAGAAAATACAGAAGGGTTTACGATTGTGGATGATTCGGATGCGAGAGTGACCTATGATGGGGCTTGGGTCGATGGATCTAAAGCTTTCGATTACGCACAGACGGATCATAAGTCTCCAACGGGCGTCAACGGTTCCACCTCTTTTACGTTTTCCGGCACCAGCGTCGCCGTCTACGGACGAATCAACAATATGGAAACGACTTCGGTACCCATCGCCCAGTTGATCCTCGACGAAGGCACGAGTCAACAACAAGTCGCGATGTATTCGACACAGGGAAACTTTACCTGGCGGAACCATCTCCAATTGGGTGTTTGGAACGGGTTATCGCCTGGAGAACATACGTTGAAAGTCATCGCTTTGGGAGATCGGAATCCGAGTTGGTGGATGGACTACTTCGTCTATGGAACTCCGAACACGAACCAGACAGACTTGAGAGGGTACGTCGCGGGGAGTGTAGCCAGTACAAGCACTTCCAGCACGGCTATCACGACTGTTACTATCAGCGGTATCGTCACGACTTCTGCCGTTGTGGTGGATCCAGATGATCCATCCGACACCGCGTCGTCCCCTTCCTCTTCGAGTACATGGACCCCAACGGGCTCACCAACCTCGAAGGGTGCCATTGCTGGAGGCGTCATAGGGGCTCTCCTCGGTCTAGGTCTCCTCGCTTTCCTTGTCGTCTGTTTCCTGCGAAGGAGACGAGCGATGAATCAAGCCATGAGCAGAGGTCAAACAATTCGAGCTCATCGCGCGACTATGTCAGTTGGAGCTCACTTGGACCCGGGAAGTCCAATGTCGGCGACGCCAATGGTCGGCGTGGAACCCTTCGATATCAATAGTGGTGTACCGCCGATGGAAAGAACAGTAGTCAACAATAACTATAACACTAACGGGAGGAGACCGTCGACCACTAAGGGCCGATCTTCGTATTTCCCCTTATCACCCATGGGTGCTACAACACCAAACATTCAGCAGACGACGACAACGGACCCGAACACCAACACAACCAGCAATAACACCACTAACACCACTAACACCACTACAACCGCTTATTCGTCGTCTCGATCTCGGTCTCGTGCCCTCCCCACTCCTCCTCCTACTGCACATGCGCCTTCTTCTTTATCAGGGATCGCTTCCACCATTTCTTCGCCACCTCTGTCGGATGGAAGCTATGGAGAACCACGAAGGGTTAGACAGGAGGTTGATGGCGGGGTCAGACTCGACCATTGGCGGCGGGGCGAAGAGGAAGAGATACTTCCGCCTACCTATGCTCCGTGGTCCTAAAAAAACAATAACAACTCTACCATAACAAAATTACTCTCACATTCGCTTATTTTTTTGATGCGCTTGAATTGGATGTATTTCTATCTGTATTTAAAGTAGGAGGGGATCTTAATTCCACAACGGATGTATGGAATCCATCGCAAAACTCCGTCAGAACGTTGGCCTTTGGGCGAACAAAAACAAAAACAACAACAAAAAAGGGGGGCAAGGCCGGGAGCAGTCCAGTGATAATACAGGGATTACGTGATCACATTTAAATAGAGGGGATGCAGGCTTCTGGGATGCGTGAAACAGCGACAAACAGGGCACTCCTGTTTCTGTTGAACGGCAGCAGTGATACACTACAATGAGACATTTTCGTGAGATCAAAAGAGAATCGTGATAGGTCAAGAACGCACCTCCTTGCAGAACACATGGCCACACAGTGTACTCGTCAGTTCTTCTGCATGATCGAGGCACAAAGGACAAGTCACCGCAAGCGTTGGTGCAGTTGCACTGGCACTTGTAGTGTTCGATTGGGGTTGTGCTGTCGTCGTCGCTTTAGGTGGAGGAGAGGACGACGATGGAAAGTCGAGGTCAGAAGGTCGGATTGTAGAGGTGGAGAGGTCGGCTCTTGAAACCTCCGAGCGACGGGTCGCTGCTTCTGCTGCACGGGCAGCAGCAAATGCACGATCGAAAGGTCTAGAGATCGAAGGTATCGTCGTAGCCGACTCGGTAGGATTATCATGATTGTTATCAATGTGATTCTGGATCAGACACCCCTGGTCAGTGAATTCCTTCCAAGTATGGTAAAAAGTGATTCACCTCTAAATCTTGTTGTCTATGAAAATCGGTTCTACATTCCGAACAATACCATGGGTGCACACGGCTAGAGCGGCAATGTAGATGCAGACCATGGAACGTTTGGAAGGTGCGATTGCACCGCTGACAGTAGGGACGCAATAATTGTTCCTCATCAACCGCCTCCGTTGAACCAGAGAATGATGAATGATAAGAATTGGAGTGATTCGATACCTCGCTCGATGACCAGTAATGCGAGTGGGACCTGGAGCTCGTGGAACCGGGTGCACTGGTACTGGTTGGACCATGATTACGACGAAACAGCCATCCGTTCAGTTGATCTCGAAAGTTTGCAACTAGTTGTTCATCTTCCTCGTAGTCATCTTCGTCCTCGTCCTCGTCGTCTTCGTCATGAACCCAACCAAGCTCGTGTCCTGAACCGTCTGAGAGCGTACCGGCCGATCCCTCGTCATAGTCCAGTGGTAAGTGTTCGTCTTCATATTCCTCAGAGCCCATGCAATCGCACTATAGACCACAGTAAAGAAGGTCAGCACTCTGCACAACTGTTGTACTGCAACGCGCCGACCTACATTTTCCATTTCGTCCATAGTGAAATAGTCAAAATCGCAACCAGGACATATGTGATGCCTAGGTGAGGCGTTCAAATGCTGCTCGAGGGCGCGTTCGGTCCCAAAGGCTCTGCGACATCGTTCACAAAGGATTGCTTGTGGAGGTGGTGGTAGTGGAGAGTAGCGACGTGGATATCTGCGTCCAGAACTCATTCCTTCAAGTGACTTTGAGGCTTAGGGGCGTTGAGCCTGGACGTCGCGAGGGCCAAGTTCGGTTTCTGAGCAGCAAATTGGGCACACTGCAAGGGCCACCTTGAGCAGAGACCCCGAGCAGCAGTAATATCGGATTTCGACAAAAACTCCATAAATTATCATGGCACAGGATACAGAACACTTTCCGCTGTTAGTTGCTGCAATGATGAGCAACCAGCGTTCCTCTTGGGAGAACGGGACGGCTGCACAAGCATTGCTGGAATATACCCAATTTATCCACAGAAATCCAAAGCAAACCACCCTTCCAACGCTATCTACTGATCCAATGGTATATCTGTACGGAATGGTACACGATGCAGTACTCAGGAGGGACTCGCAGGGTCGGTTAGGGACACGGTTGAATGGAGACGACTCGGGCAGTGGAGATGGAAGTACCTGGGATTCTGCATGTATTGGACCGGTACTCTGGTTCGTGATCCAGCATCTTGATGGAGATGCCCACGGTCCAGGCGAAAAAGCAGAATGGTTTATTGAGGCATTCGAGGATATGATGACATATCTCCTAGAGAAGGCACCCACGATGAATATGCCAAAACATCAACTCAAGCAATCCAATCTACCCGATGGTTGCGACACAGTGCGTCCCACAGGTTCCTCTGAGAATACGATCAACTAAATATTGATAGTCTGTGATCTCACATACGACTGATAGACCTCAGCTATGGATCGACGGAGTCTATATGGGTCCCCCTTTCATGGCAGCCTATGCGCTGTGGTCGCTTCAGCGCTCTCAGGCACTCAGTATCGGCAAGATTAAAGATAAACTACTGGAAGTCGCGCATAACTTCAACAATCTCGTGCTCCAATCACATTCTTCAACACCTCGAACCTGGCAGACCATCTTGAATTCTTCTCTCGATCAGACAGCTCTCTATTTCTTCTGTCTCCAGTTTCCTACAGGCTTGCTCGGGCACGTCTATGATTGTAGTATGCGGTGCCTCCTCGACCAGCCCCTGCCTCCAGGGATCTATGGCCGAGATTCATGGGGAACTGGAAACGGATGGGCTGTAGGTGGCGTACTGAGGCTATATAACATACTACATCAGTTCTTCCTCCAAATTTCCTCACACGAGCCATCGTTGTTGCAAGAGTTCAAGGAGTGGCTAGCACTGGAGGCCACAAAGCAGAGATTCAAAGTCGTCAACGAGAATCTCTTAGATGCTTTAAATGGAATCCTGTCCCATCACAAGGAAGCTGAGGCGGATGGACTCTTCCATAATGTTATCGACGAACCCGACACGTTCACCGAGACAAATCTTGCACAGATGGTCTCCGCTACGATATACAGGCTACTGTATCTGTATAGGGACGATCACATACTCGCAGACTGTTTGCCCAAAGTAGACGAGGAATGGAAGGGAAAGGTATTGAAGAAGGCAGAGTGCTTGCGGAATGCGGCCAGAAGAAAGGTTGACAAGTGGGGCTTCGTTAGAGGGGCTTGCTCCAGTCCACGGTTTGATCGACAGGGAACGAGCACCGAGGCCCAGGCTTGGGCCGTGCTCATGGAGGTTGCGAGGGCAGATTACTTGCAAGGGATGGATAGCAAGAGTAAATAAACAAACTACTGCATACCCTTTGACAAATTCCTATTGTTCATTGTTGAGCGTAAATACAATAGTCGGTGAGAATTTCACAACTTGGACCCAGCCACAGTTTGCCAGTCTCAAATATTTTGTCACGACAATGTCCGACGACGGCTTCTTGGATGATGAAATCTATGCTCTTGCTACTACAGGAGAGGATAAAAAGCGGAAGAAAAGACCTTCAGATGGAAAGAGTCGCAAGAGGGCACGAACGGAGTGCGTCGGCCTGGACAGTTTAACCCTCCCGGATTTTTAATCGCTCATTCCATCTCTCTCTGCATCTACGGACAGTCTAGGGACGTCCGACATGGACGACAGCGACGATGGGGTTACCAAAGAGTCGGATAATCCATATCCCCTTGAAGGCAAATACATCGATTATGCAGACAAGGAAAGGTATGTTACTCATATACACAAATTTTCGCCATCTATGCTAGGCGGAGTTTGCTAACATGGACCCGTAAACAGGCTAGAAGATCTGCCCGAAATGCAACGTGAAGAAATCCTCGCTCAACGCGTAGAGGAAATGCAAAGACGCACAGATAAACTAAATATTTCGAAATTCCTTGGCCAGAGAGACGCTATGTCTTCTATGGCAGATGACAGTGTTGCTCAAGCCGCCAAACGTTTGTCCCCGCGACTACCCTCATTAACAAAACTCATTGATACTTGAAACGGATACAGGGAAACGAACGCTTACTGCATCTGCCAAGGAAAAGGCGCACACAAGGGATGCCTTGAAGGCCAGTCGTAAAGCAAGAGATGAACGAAGAGCACACCACGTATGTGTTCATAGAACAGACTAATACGTCAAAGCCACACTCACGTATACGTCCAGGTCGCTGGTGCGCGTGATTCTCCCTCCAAAAACCGAAAACGCGACTCTGCCTCCTCTGATATGGATACGAGCTCAGACGATAATCGCGGACGGAGTGATGACGACGATGATAGCGACGACGATGATGACCGCCGCGGCTTCAAGAGAAATTCAGAGAAAACTAAACCCGTGAAAGAGGAAGACAAAAAAGTGACCGTTGTAGACTTGAATCGCATCCAGCTCACTCGGGCGCAGCTTGCAAAGGAGTATATGAAACCATGGTTCGACAAATATATCACAGGCAGGTTGCTGTTCCAGCATTGGGAATTGATGCAGACTCACAATGGAATCAAGGCGCTTGGGTACGCTACTTAATCGGACAACGGGATGGAGAACCGGTATACAGGCTTTGTGAGATCAAAGGTGTGATACCTTTCTATGCAACTTGATGCCTATGTTCGCTTCCGTTGATTTCCTGCTCCTGGACACAGGTCTTGGCTCACAAACGGTGCTTCCGTACACTGTTGAAAATGAGACAGTCAACCAGCAGCTGGAGATTGCATTTGGAAAAAGCGTGCGACTCTTTAACATGGATAAAGTGTCAAATGGAGCCTTTACTGAGGTGTGTCAAACACCAAAAGCCGTCCGAATTCTACTTATGCGAATAAATAGCGAGAGTTTAATCGACTAGTCATCACATGTCAGGAGGAGAGAGTGAGCTTACCTACTCAGGATCAAATTAATAAGAAGAGGGATAACATCAAGGAACTAGAGAACCGAAAGCTTACAGAGGTGAGCTTTTTTGCCCGCTTCTTGGATTCTATATACCCACAATTAGTTAGGCCGATGTTTCAGCAATACTGGCACGTCGTCGAAACCTGAATCCAAATGCGCTCAGCTTGCAGAAACGCATCGCGGAAGGAAGCAGGCTGCGACAAGAACTAAAGACTGCGGTCGCGAGAAACGATAAGCAGGAGGTCATGCGATTAAAAGCCGAACTCGATGCCTATAACCAGCAATACGGTGACTCGGCTGGTGGTGGAAGCGACTCAGATCACTCTTCAAGGCCAACTCTGAAGAGAGATGGCAGTAGCGCGAGTTTGAACGGGGACTCAATGCTTGAAGAGCTTTCGCGACGAAATCGAGAGCTGAACCATGAAAATGCTCGGAAGCTTCAGATCCAAGAAGCGGAAAGAAGGAGGAAGGCTCATTTGGAAAGGTTGAAGCAAGAAGCAGCTAAGAAAAGGTATGCCAGATAACATTTCTCAATCCCAGAACCTAACCCGATGAATCTCAGTGCGGCAAGCGATCTATCAGGCGACGGTCTCGTTACGAACGAGGATGCCATAATGAAGAATCCAGATCTTGCTGATAAAGATATTGGAACCCAAATGGCACACTCCGTAGAAATCAGTCTTCCCGACTTCTAAGGAATTATCTATGAATATACAGTCTACGGTGTATTTCTCATTCTTAGTATACACTCTTTTAATACGCTCTAATGTCTGTAGCCAAACCATAAACTATCGTTTCCTTCGCCGTTCATTGGGGTTTTTCCTACCCGCACCAATGACGGGCATACCACCATGAGAGTCCCTTCTTTTACCGGTACCAATGAGCATATCGGGCATCCAGTCAGGATCATCCCAATCCCCAACCTTAACGCTCCCGGGATTCGGATTATCATCCTTTAGGAGTGCTTTCATGAGCTTTTGGTGGTCCCTTTCCTCACGCCTCGCTTCTTTTTCTATTGCTTTCATATACTCCCGCTGATCCTCTCGCAAAATCATCCCAGTCCCGCTCCCTGTTTTTGAGTTTCCAGGCTTCGGCATGGGTATAGAGTATTTGGTTCCACGCGTTCGGTATTGGAAATTGCTCTTCAGATGAATTTGCACTTTGGGAGTGCCGCCAGGTGTCTTTGGTGCAGTGGTAGAGATAGACGTCCGTAGCAGAGAGGGATTTCCACATGATGGGCAAAACTTCTTAGAAGGGTCTTTGCATATTCTAGCCCAAAGTGTCAGTATTGAGTATATATTTCTTGATCTACACTCACTTGAAGCAAGCATGACAGCGAAGAACCCAGCTCTTGACATTGGAGATGCGTGTCCCATCCACACCAACCAAGTTCAAGCCCATGTGAAGAAGCACGTTTTGCATTGCATAATCTGCTGTCATGCAACCAACACCAATGGGACCCGTTTCTTTACGCTTTTGGTGCTTGGAAGCTCGATCCGGCAAGAGGTCCAAGGCTCGAGATTTGTGAAGAGCAACATTACCTGGCGTTATCCATTCTCCTTGGTCATCGTCCTCTTCCTCTGGATCGTCATAGAGGGGACCTTCTTCTTGGTATGGAGCTTCGACAAGGGATGTTTTTGGTTTCTCGTCAAGGGGTAATCTCTCAAACTCCTCCGCAATTTGATCCACGTCTTCATCTGGAGCCTTTGGGCCATTAAGTTCGGGATCACTGTATTCTGCCGTTAGGGTATTGATGGCCACAGGATCTAGATCAGGTGGAGATTGCTCCTGTTGTTCATTCGAAACCTTGTGTAGAAGCTTTGAATAGGTCAGATGACGTTTGATGATTGGGGAATCAACTTGCAGCAGACTCAGGTGAATTTTTTTGACTATATTCTTGATGGAGTGCATATGTAAGGGCAAGGACGTTCAGGTCTGCTACAGAGAGCACCGTATAATCTCCAGTTTTCTTCGCCGCAAGTGTAACTAAACAAGCAGTTACGGACATCGATAAGTTGATATTCGAGACGTCTAAAGTGACCATACCTTGGGCTAAAGCAGCGGAATCAGGCATTCTCGTCTCAACTTTTACTCCCGCCAAAAGCCCGAGATTTTGAAAATGAGTGCGCGATTTATCATCTTTAAGTTCTCCAAGGACTTGAGGAACAGTGAAATACGACTTTGATAGCCCTTTGAGCGGAGAAAGAGATAAAAGAGGTCCTGCATCAAGCACTAAAGATTCAACCCGTGGCGTGATTGTGGCCATAACTGATTTTCCGACGTGACTATAACGTTATCTGTATCTTGGATCTATTTTTTCGCCTCGATTGCTGCACAAGGCAAATAGGGAATCGAAGGTGGGTGGCAAAAAGAAGGTTTGTTACCTTCAACGTAATTAATTGACGAAATAAATCAGGATCGCCTACATATCCCAATCCTCTAACATAAACGAAAATATACCAAAAGTAGACGCTGCCTCACTTGTACCACCAGCAAGAACATCAACAGCTTTCCGTATATACCGAACCAGTCCATCAAGTTCCTCCGATATTCGGTCCATCTTTAACGAAAAACTGGCATCCGCAAACGATATTGACGCAGAAAGAGAGGGCCTTCTCATTGCACGTTTGTCATCATTACCCTTTGTCTCTTCAAGATAAACCTCCTCGTCCGATGAAGACGAAGAGTCTGATGAAATCGGCTTGAGCACATCGGAGAAGCCTATCACATTTCGGCCGGCTTGTCTTGCTTTCCTTTGGTGCCTGCGTCGCCGCTTCCTCTTTTCATCATGGCCATAATTGACATTGCGTTGGTCTGCAGATGATGAAGATTGTTCCGTCATGTACGCCTCGAGACATTGCACGAAGTGAAGTGATAGGTCGAGAATAGACATCAAAGTTCGATGCAGAGCAGTTGTCTAGGGAAGGTCATTCCCTGGCGCATAGGAGCATACAGAACATTCTCACCTTGCTGTGAAGGAAGCAAAGCATCTGCAGCTGGGCTAAACTAAGCATATCATATCAGTCGTGTTTGGTTCAAGTCACTAGCCTGGACTCACTAATGGTCATGGGCGTCGATCATTTCATCTAAGGATTGTGCATCTTTGATGCGACCATGGAATCGCCGGAGATGCGAATCGATGACCTAAACCTTTCAATAAAATGGAGAAAGATAGGAAAGGCGAACTAACATGAGTCGCCAAAAAGTTCATTAAACAACTAAAAAACAATGAGATGTCATCCGAGAGAATACCGAATACTTACTTGATGACCCACGCAAATTTACCTCTCAAAGCGTAAAATGAATTGACGTCTGCAGTGTCTTCCGTCGCAGTTGGTCGGATGACCCCTTTCAGCGCTATTCCCTCCACAGCTACTTTGACGCGCCTAATCTGCAGAAGAAGTACGAATATACTAGGATATACCGAGGCACTTGGACGACGCAGTAAATATGTTAAAGGGAAAGAAACCTTGTAGAGAGGTTAATTATTGTGTGATTCCGTAGGGATTAAATATACCGCATAGTCGGCCGTGAGGCCTTCAAAGCACTGGACAGTGGATGCATTGCTTCTCTGTCGTCCTCCTCGTACAGTGAACTGGACTAACGTAAAGTCAATCCAGCTTTTGCGATCGACGGCTGAAACGTCACGAAGGACGCTATTGAGAAAATGAAGATCATGCCACTTTTGATGCGCATCTAACTATACTAATGGTCAGATTTAATCCAACGTTGAAGATGTTCTGCACCTTAGCGAAAACTTTGTCGCAGAAGATTCCCATCGCGTCCCCTCTCCTCATGAAGTATAGCCCCTCGATGCTATTCAGATGATCCATCATGGCACAATCATCGAATAGGAGGGTGTTTAACTTCCCCTGCCCGGCGAGGCACCAGGGCTGCAGATAGGTGAGAAGATACGAGGGTAATGTGTCGAAAACGATACGAAGATGGAGTATTTGGTCTGAATATGGGGTCGGCACATCCTCGGTGCTTTCAGTTGAGGGTGATATGGATGCTATTGTCTCACATCGTTGGTATAGCTCAGTAAAAGAGCACCAGTTCCTCATTTCTGAGAGCTTCTCTTGATCGTGAAACGGCTCGATGCCGATAGCGCGTAGTAGTCCCACTGCTTTCCCAACGCGCAAAACGTCTTCAGCGATAGCCATGAATACTCGAGGGACAAGGAAGGTGATTAGGGATTGCTTAAATTCCTTCTCCTCCTCATCTTCGTCCTCATCATCATCGGATTCCACTTCTGTATGTAGTATATAGCCTCTTTCCCAAAACTCCGGATCAATAAAGTCGGTAGACCGTCGACGAATGAAGAGCTCCTTATCCAGGCTGTCGAAATAATCTTCATCTTCACCTTGGCCAAGAGAAATTGTGATGCCATTGGACACCCACTTCCCGACACTTTTCCAAACGGGCTCTGCAGTCGCCACGAAAAGGTCACTCAGTTTGGATGCTGCGTGATAGTCGCCAATAGCCAATTGAATATCGATCGAGTCTTGAATAAAATCGAGCAATCGGGTTGAAAGTCGATGAGGAACTATGGAGCCAAAGTCGGTCGCTCTGAGGAACCCTATCTTTTCTGCGTCTTTTTGGTGATGAGTGTCACCTAGATGATGACTTTCGCTCCTGAGCAGCCGACGGAGTATATCCTGCAGCAGTTCCAACGTTGCTGTCGCCTTCGATTTCACGTCGTAATGGAGGCTCAAAAGCGTGACAACTATCTGCCGTCCCACGCCATTTCTGGCTTGAACTATAGCTTCGTCGCGCTCAGCACACCATTTCTCGATGTCGATTATATACTTGTGAACTCCTTCGGCAAAGGCCTCCAAAGTTCTGAAGGAGTAACGAGATTTCATGCGGGATGTTCGCAAAAGTTTTGTTGCGTTTAGAGCAAATACCGAGCTTGCGAAGTAACGTAATTCCTGTAGCCTGGTAGCAACAAAGCATAATTCCGTTAAAATTGAACGATAGGCTTCTGCGCTTAGGTGAAGGACACGAGGGGCTTCAGGGTGAATCTAGTCGAGTTCTGTCAGCTACAGAAAGCGGAAGCATAGATGCACGCACAGAAGCTTGTGTAGGTTCGTCATGATCGTCATTAAGGAAAACCAACAATGGGGAGTCAATCCCCTGCAGTATCAAAAGTGCGTTGCGAACAGCATCAACTTCATCAATGAACTTATAATGGCTTTAGTATTTTGCTCTCTGCAAGAATAGGTGTAACCTACCCTAGGAGTAGTAGTCCTAATGGAGAGCTTGGAGCTGAAGGAAACGGAATCTGCCATGGCACCCAGCGTGGAAGGGTCGGCGACATTGAATGGGCGATTCCATAGGATTTTGGGATCCCATTCTGGTCTCCATGACTGCTTTTGTTGAATGGCTTCAACAATTTCCCGATTTGTATAAGCCGGGTTGGGGAAGTGGTTGAATAGATCACTTCTCACGACAGGGAGGTACTCTTCCGGTGCCGAACGCGACAATTTTAGACCATTGGGAGATGCATCTTCAGGCTCCACGTCCGAAAGCAGATTTTCATCCTCATTGTCTGATCCCCAGGAGGAAAGAGAGTCTCCGTCGTCATCGTAGGTAAGGCGAATCGAATCGAATATTCCTTCCCAATGTTCACCTTCCAGAGGTTCCTCCTCTAATATTTTCGTCCAGGTAAGCTTCTTCTCCTTTTTGGACAATTCTCTCTCTCCCGAGAGAATAATGTCTGCATGAACTAGTGTGGAAGGTAGAGGGGCTGAGGATAGCTCTAACTTTGGGGTATCTGTTCGTGACATGTCCAGTTTGAGTGCTATAGCTTACCAAAAACTGCATCAATTCCGGAAGGTTCGATAGCTTTATGAACAGAGGTCATTACTTGATATCTATTGTTGACGTGAAAGGCGTACTCGAATCTCTTCGTCTTCTTCAAAGTCATCGGAGGCGCTCGCTTTTAAGAGGTCCCAGCTTTGTAGTAATGCTTCGCCTAGATTGTCTTGCATGTTTATCCGGGCCTTCCGTGAGACTCTGTGATTTGATTAGGCCCTTATATACTTATATTTATCTCCTCACCTCCGAATTCTAGCCTCAGTCGACTCCATTGTCTCCGTGAACATCTGTTTCGTCTCCAAAGCTCTCAATGTCTTCTCATATAACAAAGGGAACTCGTTTGGATCGTCATCCATATCCATTTTTGTCACATTGGAGACGAGAACGCGAGCCAAGTGGATAGTCTTTGCGGCATATCTTGAAAGGTATGTCCTCCCGGATATTCGAGAAAGGGGTCGCGAAGACGTCCTAGACGGTGCACGAAGCGATAAGCTTGAGTGTGGCCTCTGCGATTGACTGCTACTTGGTCGTAGAGTGTTGGCCATCTCTAACTTCGTCTGGTGGCAGGTCGCTGGACTGGGTTCGACCATAACGCAAGTATGTCAGATGGTAAATGCGAAAACACTATCATAAATACGTGTATCCGTAACTTCTTCCAGCAGGGTCATTATTTGACGAGACTGGCACAGAAGAATCAGAATCCAAGGACTGTAATGGTCTAAACTCTGTTGCCGCTACGAGGGAGAACCCTAACATCTCCGGTCTTCACATTCATCCAGATCTTCAGATATCGGAGGAGCTTGCAACCAATCTTCTTTCCGAATTGGATGAAGGCAATTACTTCCGAGGGGCCACTAACCAAGTGATGCTCTTCGGACGAAGAAAAATATCAGACAACGGTGAAATCCAAAGTGGTCTCCCAGCATTTTTGAATGATCTCATTCGAGAGTTGTCAGTCCTTTGTCGTCCGTATATTGACGCACGGGTGTGGCAGATGTTGTTTCCGAACGAGAAAACCGAACCACGGTCTCGCCAGGTAATCTTAAACCGATACCAGCCGGGAGAAGGTATATCTCCCCACGTGGACCTTTTGGATCGCTATGACGATGGTATCATCGGTGTCAGCTTAGGAAGCGGATGTGCAATGGACTTCGCAGCGATTGAGTCGCCTGACGAGGTATCGAGACAGAAATCCATCTGGCTATGCGAAAAATCCATTATAGTTTTAGAAGGGGATGCTCGGTACAAATGGACACACGGAATTCGACCTCTCCATGGGGATAGAGTATCCGAGCGGTCTGTAGACGATCCCATTTGGATTCCCCGGAGAACGCGTACAAGTATTACTATTCGATGGCTTCTCCCAGGAGCAGAAATCGTAGGGCAGTAGTCTCAACGTTGCAGGGGTGATATAGTAAGGCATACAATTTTGGGAGATGAGGAAGAATATTGTATTTCTGAAATATAAACAGATTTATAGGCTTATGAAGACACCTAAGAGGTGGATTTATGCTTGGAGCTGTTTAGTGTTTTATAAGCGCCCACACCTCAGCATGGACTCCATTACAACTCCTGATGGTTGGCGTTACTATTACTGGTGAATGTTTTATGATGCTAAATTGATATAATATAGATCAGAGAAGAGAACTTATGGCCCAAGGGTCGACTCTTTATGACTATTTGACACGCGTCGATCCTATCATTCCTGGACGGAAGCTAGCGGCAGCTCGTCTCAACGCCATTCTTGGAAATCTGGAATGCATGGGGAGCGATATCCCATCGGTTCAATACTCTCGCATTCAAGAATTGCCTCCAGAACTATTGATGAATATTTTTCAGTTTGCTACGGCTGAAGATCCAACAATCCCCTTTGTTCTCCTTATGACATGTCATTCATGGAGGACTCTAGCTGAAAATACATCAATACTTTGGAACAAGATCATCATCGACGAAGGTCCCGACTCCCTTGAGCGTGCTCAGGTTCAACTCTACTACTCCAAATCGGCCCCGTTGTCGATAGAAATCCGAAATGGGCGATATAGGATGATCTCAATCATGGATAGACTCTTAGGTGGCCACTTTCACCGTATCGTTCATTTCATTTGGGTCAGTCGTCCGAGTGTCGGCGTTGATAGAGTCCCGCTCAGCCGATACATTCCACGGATGAGAAACATAGTCACGCTAGCCTTAGACTACCCTGAACCCGGTTTTCCATCGCTCATAAAGACATCTACTTTATTGCGTCGAATCGACGTCCAGGTAGCTTCTCGTAACGACCTGGATGAGCTTCTGGCAGTAGTTCCTCAGGTACTCTCCTTGAGATGGCTTACCATACTTCTGGGACCAGACTACTCGGACAGCGGGAAACTCGACTCAAAGATTATGGCAGCTTGTCCGGTCGAGTCCCTCGTCATTAGCAGTCATATACGTCATACAGGACGGTTTGACATTGGGCCTTGGATGCCCTCTTTACTACGCATACCGCATCTACGGTCACTAGAGACCCACGTACCCTTCTTGATGATTCCCACGGCACCTACGTTATCCACTCGCCCCGCAGAGACGTCGCCCATCCGACTCCTTAATCTTTCGGTCCATACGATTTCCTCACCTCATCTTCTCATCCAACCAATTGTGGACACAGTTACAAGTATTTCAATCTCCTGTAATATGGAGCATGCAGCAGCAGCTCGTACTCTGCGCATTCTTTCCCAGGTTAGCAACTTAACCCTTTTCGAATGGAGAGGTTTGCGCGACCAGACGTACCCACTATTCGTCTATTCGGCATTTCGCCTCGGAAAACTGCGACGGCTGTGCTTCGATGTTGCACATAGCGGCCATCTTTTCCTGTTTCTTTCGATCATTGCCCCACACTTAGAAGAGTTGGTTATAGGGAAAGGCTTCGACACTATAAATCCCACACAAGCTGGTGAAGAGGTACTCTCGCCTCTTCATACGCGTTTGATGGGAAGTCCTACTCTACGGGTGCTGGATATTAAGGGGATACTTTGGCCACCGATGCCCACCCTATATTCCAAGAAAGTTCGACTACGGTCTGTATCCTCACTGACAGTAACAATTTCATCCTTTAGTGCCCTATCAAGCGTCAGTCTGCGATCAGACTCGGGCTTGTACATGAAACTCCTATTGACCCAAGCTCACAATTTCTACTCAAGAGAAACCGACTTATCGTATTTTCATAACATACATCGTCTTTCACTATCCATTCCTGGCGTTAGATCACTGCAGAAGTTTCCATCCATTGCAGATTTCTCGTCCCTGCTTCGCTCTCTAACCAATTTGAGGGCAATACAGCTCCCAGCTGATACTGGCGTAACACCACACATTGATACTCTGTGTCGCTCGCTCCGAGATGAAGGAGTTTGTCCTCGCCTAGAAGAGATCGAGAGCCCTCATTACCCAGATTGGCAACTCCTACTAGAGGCCATCGTCTCCAGAAACCTTTCACCACTCCTAAAATCCGGAGAGAAACTTCCTGTGCCCTTGAAGGTACTATCTTTTCCGCGACAATTGCATCGTTCAATTCATGTCCCAATTCAGCAAGCGCTAGGTGGACGTTTCCCAGATCCAATCCTTCCCTGGGATTTAACGGAAGATTTGTGAGTGATTATGTGCCTTGAATGCAATAGCTTATATAAGGCAGACAATTACGTCGCTGTGATGGCTGTCAACGCGCAAGAATACATTACTGTCAATGGTCGGATAATACAGTAATTCCATGGCTTAAGCCATTGAGCGGTTACTGTCACCACCATCAGGGAGACTCGAAGGTCATAATCACGAAGGACTCGCCGATCCTTACTTGATTTCGGCCGCTATCCTTCTTTACTTCTTTTTCCCTGCCCTTCTCTTCTCTCGCATTTTCGCTTTCTCCTCTTTCTTTTGCTCCGCCCTCTCGCTCTCCAAACTTGCAAATGCCTTTGACATTCGAGCTTTGTATTCCCTATCCTTTGCGTCTTGCTTCTCCTGCTGTACCGATGCCAAAAATCGATTATCCTTTCGCAACTCTCGTATCGCTCCCTTCTTCTCTTTCTTATGTTGAGCTTTGAGTTTCGCGAGTGCCGCTCTATCAGCGTCTGGATCTCGATTACGCATATACGACGAGGAATGTGCATCAAATTTGGGTATGTACGTCGCAATTGGAATTGGTCTGTGGGCTTGAAGGAATAATGGTTTTCGTGCCTGCTTGGCAAATTTGAGAAGCCTTGAGAGGTGGTCGATCGATTGGCTGAGCCGGTCATGGACGGATGTCGGGAGCTTATTCACGATGAGATGCTGCAGAATATCCACAATTGGACTGAAGAGCTCTATAAAGCCATCCAGTGGCTTGTACACCTCGGCAAATCTCCGAACGAGCTCTAGTGCTGCACAAAGAAGATCTAGTTTTGGTTGTTCTCCTGTTAGTGTTTCGTTGACAATGTCGAATAGTCGGGGCTGGCCAGGTGCAATATCCCTGGCTTTCTTCAGCTTAAAGTGTAGCTTTGAGCCAATGATATCGATATCTGGAACTGGAAATGATCCTGGAATGCTTTTAGCATTGGTATAGGAAGAAGATGAGAGGAGAAGGAGCGATTGTACAGTGAAGTTGATTGCTTCTGGAACTAGTCGTTTGGACAAATCTTCGTACTTTGCGGTGATTAGGATGAGACCTAGTCACAGATAGACCAGCAAATACTTACTTGCATAAATAGAGAGCATAAGTATAGACCACTGGCGATATCTTTGATATTCCTGACCCTTCCCAGTCCCAAGTATGCACCCATAAGGTACCGTGCCGGGCTAACGACCGAATGTTTGAGATCGCTAGTGGACCAAGTAGCTCCCAAAACTCGCAAAAATACGAGCTCAGCGGCTTCCGGAAAGGTTTTACTGGAAGAAGCAAGCGGGTCTTGTAGTCCACGAACGAGATTCTTTTGTAGAATGTTGAGCTTGGAGACGAAGTGCTCTGCGGATTGCATAGGGTAGGCTTTTGATAGTGCGAAAAGATGTCCGTTCAGCTCCTCAATGATTTGAAGGGGCGGAGGATGGGTACCGGCCGAAAAGATGATATGGTCCAAAAGGACACCTATGAACGCCTGCCCATAGTCAGTACTTGATTCCACAAACTAGGCTGATTAATACCTGGAGTTTTGTCTTGTTATCCACATGTAGGCTAGGATGGTGCAATTTCCGTATCCGCTCCACGACTAGGCCAACTTGCGATAGCTCGACTCCATCAAGGATCTCCAGAAACTCTTCATGACTCGAGGGACATGCAAAAGTGAATGGAATCTCCCCTTTTATCTTTACTCTTGCGCTGGTTTTCGGTAATTTTCGGGGAACCAGTTCTACTATCGGCCCCTCTTCAGCCTCTTCTCCTTCATCTGAATCACCGTAGTTATCTGCTTCTTCCTCACTGTTACCGTCCATGGTCGCATCATCGTCATTCGCCTCCTCTTCCTCATCCCCATCTTCCTCCTCGTCCTCGTCCTCGTCTTCTTGTGACTCTTCTGGGTGTTCCTCATCCTCGTCTACCCCGACAGTGTTCAGGCCAGTTCCAAGCCCACTAATTAAATCATCGTCCAAGAGAAAGTCGTCATCCAGATCGTCTCCACCCCGTTTCCTTTTGCGCGATTTTCCATCCTCATCTTCACTCTCTTCCGGTTCCCCCATCATCCGCTTTAACCGCTTCCTTTCCGCCAGTTCTAGCGCATTCTTCTCCTCTAGAGCAAGCTCCTCTTCCGTCTTTGTGCGATCTTTCGGTTGAGCACGTTTATCCATCGCGAGTTCGCGAACAAATGTATCGTAGTCCCTATCCATCGCCGGCTTACTTTGGGCGTTTGTGGATCCGGAAGCGGGCGTTGGCTTGGGAGTTGGTAGAGGAGGTGCTTTAGCAGGAGATGATTTTGGAAATAGCATGCCTCGAATGGCGTCGAAGTCTTCGTCCAACTCGTGTCGAGTACTCTCATCTTGTTCGCGTTGAAGTTGACGAGCATACTATACATGATCAGTCTGGTTATTTATTCAGGAAAAGGAGTAATACCTTGTGTTCCTTACTCTTTGCAACGACTTCAGCCATGACCTCTGCCTTTGTCTTTTTCCTTGGTGGCTATTCGAAGGTTAAGATTAGATTAAAAGGGATAGCTGTATGAACAACTCACACCGTCATCTTCCTCTTCCTCTTCGTCACTAAAGCCCTTGAAGTGGGTGGACTTCACGGTGGCAGCGTCAATTTGTCCTATTAGGAGTCAAATAAATGGCAATGGAATCAAGGATTAAAGACGCTACCTGCATCGTCTTCGTCGGCATCATTCAGAGTCAATCCCACATTGTCAAAGTCGTCCAAATTGGACAGACTTCGACCATAGTGGGTCAATTCGGTGTCGTCTTCGAGATTGAACATTGCTGCCTTGCTTGACCTTTGTCGTTCCTTTGTAAATCGAGCAAGCATTCGTTCCTCCAAGGTCATGGTGGGATCGTCTTCGCCAAACCGTCGATCGACTACTCCTCCCGACTTGGCCTTCTTCTCATATTCCACAAGAAGGGTCTTCTTCCTCTATAGAAGGAAAGTTTCGTGCAAATTTCAGCTCCCTGTTATGCGCTTCATACCATGAATGAAAAAAAAAAGATAGGCACCTGTTCAAGACCCGCTTGCTTCGAAGCTCCTGGTTTACCAATTGTTCCCTTGATCTTCCTCCCGCCAGTATCATGTTTTAGTTTTTCTACTTTGACGTCGAACGGGTTAAACGTCTCATGGATCTCCCGTAACTTTTCGGCTCGTTTGTCTCGATGGTCAACGACGCTCCCGCTTCCCCCGCTATGAGATCTTCGTTTCCGTTTCCGAGAGTCTGAGTGGTTCCGAGAGACTCCAGAGGTGTTGATAGCCGCTTTCAGCTGTTTTAGCTGCGAGCCACCCATTTTTTTGGTGGTCGAAGATGCTCTTAGACCCTGCCACCACAGTTGGATTTCTGTCGCGCTGGAATCCGCCGCGTCGACATGTACATCGATCAAAAATTTAAAGAGAATAAACTCAAAAAAAATTTACAGGCTATTGGGCTAGAGTCTGCTTCAGTCGCTCAATTCACCAACACCGCGATCCTATGGCTCAAGAACATCGTCTCGGTGCAGTAGTGAATGACGTACACGAGGGATTCACGTGAACAAAATCTATTTCTTAGGCAAGTACGTATCCTGCTTTGACGATTTGCGGATGCTGTCCTGGAGTAATGTCGCTGAGATGCACAAACGTTCATTTGAAACAGTTCCTTAACCTCGAATCGGGGGCCATATCAAGTCGCTCAATAGTTTCCTGACACGAATTGGGGTCAGGCCTTGAGTTTGAGAACGCCGGGAGGGTGGCTTGGAGGATAATAGCAGCCGAAGCGTGAGCAGCTATCCATCAATACTTCAGGAGACTGAACTAATGAGAGAGATGTATGTTCCATTGCACTAAAGTTTCGATCAACTTTTATACGCCAAGCCATCTCCGTCGCCGTGTCCTCGAAGGGCTGCAAGAGGCTCAAGGTGGGGATCGATCCCTGCACGAAGGAGTACTCCAGAGAGGACTGAAGAACAGAGTGTCGAGTTCTAAAGGACCCTAATGAAGTGGCTCCCACTTCGATCCTCAGTCTTAGCACGGCAATCACGAGTCGGGTGCAGTTGTCGGCAACTTCCACACCGGGCTGGGGACCTTCCAAAGCGATTTAGGGCATTCGTGCTGCACACTAGCACTTTCTTCTTACTTCTCGCCCTCTTCTTTGCTCTCCAACTACACCGTGGATCCCTAGTACGACTGTACGAGGGAGATCCAACGAGTCTCGGTGCGCCCAGTTTACAAGTAACGCAACTGTATCCATAGATCAACATCTCGGAGAGTATCGTCTGTATATTTACGACGCTAGAGATGGGCTACGTGGAGACGCTCCTGTTCCAGTACAAAGCCTGTCAATACACTGCGATTGCTGCAATCACAGTGTGGGTGTACGACTACTTGCTCACTATAGCAGACGAGTTGGAGCTGCTGTGGTCAAGGAACGGTATCCTTGTGAAGGGCCTGTACCTAGTGGTGAGTCCCGCTATCAGCCTCTTGGCCTGCACGAGATCATTTGCTGACTGCTATTCTCGTCCCTCAGGGAAGATACCTTCCCGTCGTTGGAACTACAATCTTTGCAGGCAGTCAGTCGCACTCTCTATGGTTCCTGTTACACTTTTCATAATGCTCGATTAAATTCGACGTTTAGGCCTTCTCCCAACGTGGCAGCCCCCGAAGTCAGACACGGTACGTTCCCTCTGGCTCCTTTTCATTATATCATTCGCTTATTCAATGACATGAGCAGAAGTGAGTGGAGAAAAAGCCATTCAATTCCTTCATTTACTAATCCCAGTGTCAGATGTCGTACTACTTTCACTATTCTTGTCATATGTATGACGATTCAGAGTACCGTTTCCATGAGTACGTAGAGACATATCCCCGAAGACTCACTAACCCTCGTCATTAGCTATATTCACCCTGCGCCTACGTGTGGTCTTCTTTATGCAACCATACATACGACGTTTTCTTCTGAGCTCCCTTATCGTCTCCCTTCTCTGTCTCTTCGCCTATACTGGCGTCGCGTTACATTTTCTCGTTCCCAGTATGGTCTGGAGTACACTGGCACGGGCATGCGCGATCCCAAACTACCATACCTGGGCTCTCGGCGCGATCTATATTACACCTGTTCGTGGACGACAGTTCGTTCCTCCCGTGGTTCATACTGACCTGGTTTGTTTCAGATTTTTATGGACTCTATTATCTTCTTTAGCACCGTTTATCACGCAGTATGGTATCGTCGAGGAATGGCAAAATTGAACAACGCCCCAACGAAGGCGGTACTAGAGACCCTATACATTGATGGGGGCCTATATTATGGGGTAGGCATCTCTTTATGATTAAATGTGAAGCGGCACTGAGATAGAGATAAACAATAGCTCTTGTTAGGACTCCGGCTGGGGTCCGTTTGTGGCTTTTATCTCGCCCCAATGGGTCTTCAAGTGTTATTCTGTTATATGGAATACCTACTCACCAGCACGTTAACCTCTCGATATTTCCTATCATTTAGGAGGAAGATTATGGATACACAGGCGAGTGATCAAACGGACCTTACGGGTCAGCCTATGACTGGGACAGGTTTACCTGTTGCCAGTAGGGGTGCGCGCAGGGCGAACGATCCCCGTCAAATGGAGACGGGTTCACGTCCATGGAAGTCTAGTTCGTTGCTGGTGCCCGATTATATCTACACTAGGAGAGAAATCCGGACTGGTGTCGGGTATTACGCACAGAGTGACAGCGATGTGAGCGCGAGTGGAATGAGTGGTCGGCGGATACATTCGTACTCTCTAAATCCACCACGTGAGGAAAAGGGACAAACGCGAAACTCTCAGTTTCCGACAGGAGAATCCGTAGTGGAACTAGAGGAATTCGCTCCTCCCATACAGATGGCATCCGTCGCGCTTCCGTTCGACAGGGAAAACATTCGTAGTGCAGGCCGATAGAACATCAGGGCGATTGTCAGTGAATAATATATCGACAACTGGGGAATGGTGAAGCAAACCGAACTGCTCGATGGTAAGTTCCTTTCTAATTTCCTTTACTATCTTGCTGACATACTAGGAGATCTGTCACAGCTTATATGATTCCTATTCCTGGTTTTATACCCTCCACACCCTGCTTCTGGCTCCGAGGAGAGCCTCATCGAATGCTCGAATGTCAAATCTGACGTCTTTATCATACACGAGTAACCTATTTCCATGATCAAAGGGCGTTCATCACCGACGATACGAGTAAAGTCGGTCGCCTCCGAATGAGAGAGTCGCGAATTCCAGCGTAGCAACTCGCTTCATGTGGATGTAGCCATGAAAGATAACGGTGTCAACTTTAGCTTTCCATCTGTATATAATTGGTAATAGTCATATTGGGTTCTAGCGAGCTAATTGGCAGGTTAAACCAAAGGTCTGGGATTTAGGGCGTGTCCAGCTCTTTGTAATGTGTGCTAACCTATACTTTCTGTATCAGAAACCATAGAATGAAATCTGTCATCCACGACTGGGAATCGTGCTCCTCTGACAAACTGGGTGTGACAAACTCTGGTGGGACCCACAGGTTCGTACTGTTCGAAAAGGGTATGACACTAGAAGGAGAAGCAGAAGAAAGGAGAGGCTAATGGACTACTGCCTCCCTCTCTAGAATATATATGATAGGCTCCTTTGCGACATTTACCGTGCTCAGTTCGGTCAATAGCCTCTTGTTCCTCGGCGTATTTCCATGTACAATAATAGTCTTGAAACAGGAAAACTGTCATTATCGTAGCCAGCAAAATTCCTCAGCTGTTATTTGGTTGCAGATGGCCGTCGGTGGTGTTCGTTCTTTGGATCTGATTGGCTTCCGATTTCACCGGCTGAATGAACGTCAACGTCCAAAAAGGCAGCTACGAGACTCGGAAAATGTCCAAATGCTCGAATGCTCGATCAATATTCCTCCACATCAGAGATCCAATTTGATTTTTTTTTAAAATGAAGAATAAGCGATTAAGCGTCCTCGCTCGCATCCGGGCTCTGCAGCTACAGCTGACCGCGGTGGTGTCTAATGCTGCCTGATGCTGGATTTGGATCTCGTCACTTGGACCTCTCCAACCTCCAAACTCTTTCTCTCAAGTTTCTTTGAGCTCTCATCTGTCGGTTTCTTCGACTAGCTCTCGATAGCCGTCGTTTCCGAGGGCCACACACTCCGAAACTATTCGTTGGTACTTGCAAAGATGGGATACCAGTATAGGACGTTCGAACAAGTCGTTTTCCAGTATAAGGCGTGTCAGTATACTGCAGCTGCGGCAATCACCGTCTGGGTGTACGACTACCTGCTCACTGTAAGGGACGAACTCGAGCTTTTGTGGTCGAGGAATGGACTACTTATCAAAGTCCTCTACTTGATTGTAAGTCATTTTCCTTGGTTTCTTTTAATCCTTTTCCATTGTCTGGCTTTCAAAGCACCAAGCTGATAGGTTGTCGACCGCACAGGGAAGGTACTTTCCGATCATTGGAGCGTCCATCTTTGGAGGAAGTCAGCCTTCTTCACTTTATTCGCATGCGCTTGGTCAACTCATGCGTATTTTGCAGGTCTTCTCCCAACCTGGCAGCCACCCAAAACGAACGCAGTAAGTCCCCTCGCTCCTGATGTCTTTTGCCATTTTCTCACTGTATATTTAGATGTTAGTGACCGAAAACTATGTCGTCCCGGTGTCTCATCTGATTCCGATGCCAATTTTAGGTGTAAAATAACGTTCACTACTCTTATCATATATGGGATAATTCAGAATACCGTCTGCTTAGGTGAGTCTATTACCCCGTCTCGATTTATATATGAGAGTGATCCACGTCTAATCTGTTTCGCTTACCCCAGTCATCTTTACGATGCGACTCTGCGCCATTTTCGTGCTACAACCGTGGATCCGCCGCTTCCTCATTACATCCTTGGTAGTGACCCTAACCTGCCTCTACATTCTCCAAGGTATATCCTTGTGGCACCTCATTCCGGGTATGGTCTGGGGTCCTGTCGCCCGGACATGTATCATCCCGAATTACAATACGTGGGCGTTGGGAGCAACGTACTTGGCTCCTGTAAGCAGATCCTTTTAGATGGTATTCGAGATACATAGCCGCTGAATTCACACCTCATCTAGATTTACATGGAGTGTCTCATCTTTTCTGCCACTATTTACCATGCGGTCCAGTATCAGCGAGGAGTGTCCCAGCTGGATCGTAATGCGACCGGACCAATTCTGAAAACGCTCTATATAGACGGAGCACAGTATTATTTTGTACGTGTTCAGTCGTCCTCTTTCTCGCAACTGCTCCCACTAACCACTCGTTCCATTTCAGGCCATCATGGCGCTTCGTCTCGGCTCCGTCTCAGTCTTTTATTTCGCTCCCTTGGGTCTGCAAGTGCTCTTTTGCTTCATGGAGAATATGATGTCGAGCACGTTGATGGCGCGCTACTTTCTCTCGTTCCGGAGAAAGATTCTCGACAGTCAAGAGAGCGTGAAGATGGGCGATCTCGGCCTCACGGGTGAAACGGTGCCGATCACGATCACAGGTGAAATGACCGACACGAGCGGGTCGACGTCGATTGGGATGAGCGACATCACCTCGAGCACGACCGATTCAAAGTCGGGCTTGTGGCGTTCGAATCCGGCGTCTCGAATGGAAGAAGGTGCAACCCAGATGTCGGTGATCAACGAGGAGTTGGCGGGACTGGGGAATAGTAGTGGGAACGGAAGTGGGAGTGGGAGTGCAACCGGTGTATCGCGGGTTTATCAACAGCAACACCTGAAACCCAACCCGAAGCGACAGATGAAGCAAGATGCCTCCTTTGACCTCGACCAGTTCTCGCCCACGATGCGAAAGGCGGTGGTTGTGTTCAATACACCGGAAGAGAAGGATGATCGTCAACGTCCGCGGAAATGACGAGGGTGAAAGAGGATGAAGGAGGAGTATATATGGACAGTTTGAAGGGTGGGAACTCGATTGAGTGAGTGAAGCCAGTTTGATAGCTGGATCTCGATATCGATGCACGTCCCCTTTTCCATTTTTTTCTTCGCTGTTCTATTCCCTCCCTCAGCAGTGACCATTTCGCAACTCGATTATCGTTCTTTCACACTGTGCATCGTGGCTTTGTTTTACCATCATGTCATACTAACAACTTAACTTATTGTACCAATACTAGCATGTTCACTCGGGATATTCTGTATCGGATACATGAGACTTTATCCTTGTTATTGGTACTCATAACGTTTCCTTGGCCCGATAACCACAGGTGTCAGTATGTATGCATTGTAGAGGGAGCCTAAAGTCGGTCCCTACAGTAATTATTGCCCTCACATTTGGTTCCGCTTATTTTGCTGATACTTCTTAAGAATCCGATGGAGATCGCAGGGATGCACAGTCGTATCCTTGATATCATATATGTATTAGGGAGCTGATTCGATGCAATTTTACCCGGAGACTCGAAACGTTGGGAGTCAAAGGCGGAACGAAGGGTCGTATTGTATGAAGAATAGCCAAAACCACAATAAATCCGGAATGAGGAGGAAAATAGGGTGAGGAGAACGAGAATGCTCACGTTTAATTTTGGGGGCCTACGGCTCCAACCCGACGACGAAGCTCTTCATTTGGTGAACTTTTAGTGGCCAAAGTAGCTTTATGCACCTATTAAAGCATGATGTAGAGTGATATGGAGCATAAACGAAGGTGCTGAGGGAGCAGACTCCGTAGTTGGTGGCACTAAAGAGGGTCAGTCATATCGATATTTGTCCACGTTCTGGCAATTCATGCATAGCTCGTTGTGTAATACGCAGGGAGCATACAAAGTTGTAGTGAAGTCGTCCAACATTGCTTGGAGGCGATAGGAAAATGGCACTGAACGCTGGAGCAACGAGACAAGGTGTCAAATCAGGAGAAACAACGAAGTTGGACGCATTTTCTTTTTTTTTTTTTCATGATTGTGAGCGATTCGGAACGGTATGAGATAAAAGGTCGATCGTCGTTAGTATACAAGAGCGCAATAGGCTGTTTCAATAGGACGTGCCGAGGCACAAGCAAGTTACAGTGCGACGGCTTACAGTGTAAATTGATAAAAATCACGTTGAGAGACTATGGGAAACGTCATGCAGCAGGCAGTCGAGTTTGATCGAGGCGCGACGGCAGGTGGGTGTCTATCTGTCTGTCTCATACCATTATACAGTCTCGACTTCAAGCTTTGCCTCCGCCGTTCCCCGTCTTCCTACTCAGAGCACTCACCTTTGGACGCCCTGGACATGGTGGATCTCTATGCACAGCTCTCACACATTCCATGTTACACTCCTCCCAGAAGCGCAGTGTCCAACTTCTCGGGTATTGTCCTTCCTCCGTATATGGAAGCGAGCGGGTATGCAAACGTCCATAATACCAGGGCAGGGCGAGGCGAATCAATGTGCGGCGGATTCTCCGTGAGAGAAAGTCCAGCCGCATCATTCATTTCTGGTGGAGGCTCTTATCAGGACGTTGGCAACCAAACTTGATGTTCATACCTAACCGTAGGCCAGACCCCAACTACTACTACTTCTGCTTGCATATCCCCCGCAGGGGTTGGTCGCATTTATCGTTATATTCGATTATAATCTACGAGAGAAAACGATGCATAACGCATTTCAGAATCATATAAACGGGAAAAAGGGCGACAACCAGTCAACGTCGACGGAACCGACGATGTCGTTTGCCTTACCATTACTCTCGAACTTGCAATCCAATAAGACTGCATTTCAACTTTTTATTTATCTCCTTTCTGAATGGTACGTCCCAATTTTGCACCAGAATAAAAAAAAAAATTGAGCGTAGAAAGCTGATTTCATTTTCGACGTCCACCCAGGAATGAACTCGAGATCAAGCAGTGAGTTGCCAATCCCAAGGTGACAAAACGTACGGTTCCAATGACGATGATATTTTCGTCTAGAATAAGCCAAAAACGAGGATTGTTGGCACATTTGACCCTTCTCTGGGATAGACTCCCAAACATACCGTCCCAGCTAGTCCAGCTCTGGAGAAAACTGATTGGAGAATTGAGTCAGGGTAAGCAATCATTCGCCTCTGTATACAAGTCAGCTCATTTGACCATTTGATAGAGCTCACTTTTCGTTGGAAAGAAGCCCTATCGCTACGTCAGGAGTATGGAAAGGCGCTCGATCAAATGGTACGAAGATCGTCATTTACTGAGTCCATGTGCTTAATTATCTCCGAATAGTCGAATCATTTGAAGAGTCAAGACGTCCCATGCGAAGCACGTCTCAATGTCGCACTTCACACGACAATGGAGGCACGCAAAGCAGCCGTCAAAGTCCTACAACAAAAGCCAGTCAGTATGCTATTATGAGGCAGAGATTTGTTGTCTAATGGTGTTCGTCGTACGTATGCGTGTTATATATACAGTCGAGTGATTGGTCAACTCGGAGTGGCGAAAGTGGTATCAGTGGCAGCAAAGGGATGATCGGACTTGTAAGGCGGGACTCCAAATTCAGTCAGAAGGACGGTTCTCATTCTCTTGCAAGAGTAGGTGAGTCGGCGTGTTTTGGTTCGAGGGAAAGATATTGGAAGGAGAGGAATGAGCTGTTTCCAGATATAACGTATCGTCAAAACGTTGCACATCTAAACACCCTTCGGCAGGAGTTTGTGAGGGATGCGACGCCAGCCTATAGGGTTCGTCCATCTCTTTCGCGTTTGGTGATCTGCTATGACTTACTAGTTGAATAGACACTCGTTGAGCAGCAACACGACGTTGCAAGTGCTATGAAGCGCTGCCTGACAAGACACGCCGTCTCCCAAAAGTGAGATTTCCCTTCCCAATCTTCCCCGTTTTCTTTTTAAACGTTGGTCACTACAGCCATATCGCAATTCAAACGTCTAGAAGCAACTCACACCTCACATCCGCAATCGACAACTTTTTGTGCATCGATTTGATTGCACCACTCCATGAACAACTTCCGCGGGATCTACATCTACCCCAGTACTCTCTCTTGCATTATATCGACCCGAGAGATGGAGAGGCGCGAAGAGCCGTACTATTCGGAGTGAGTCCACAAGAGGGAGATATGGGAAAGGAGGGGAATAATTCGATATTGCCTGTCTTATTGGAGGCGACCAGAAGGGGGTTTCAGGTCGAGTATCCAAAGGTCCGTATCCTAAGAGGGGTGACGAAACTGCAAGCGTTCGCTGACCGAAGAAACAGAAAAAGGGCAGCGGGGACGGTGAAATAATGACGGTGAGGGGACACGTAATCATTCGCTTGTTATGACCCGTTGATTCTCTTTGCCTCTTGTAGCTCGTTCGATACTTTGAATCCAACTGGCTATCAAGTTTTGAGGACAACGTCGGTATGATAGGAAGACGACCATTCGGCGTACGACACTCGCTCGTAATGGTACGATTGCATCAGATTTTGACCCGCAATTCTTTCGTGTTGATGATGCATATTAGTTTTATCTATCGTGTCTTCCGGATCCTCTGTTGCCAATGAGTAGCAACGATATCACACAATACGCGCTGAAGAGGACGAGTGGTAAGTTGTGTATTATTACATGTCTTTGGTTGTGAGCATGTGGATAAACTACTTACCTTCATCTATAGTGAGAATGATGCTTTCTCGGCTCCCCCTGGCCAACGTGGTCTTGCTACGTGATCTGTGTGGTTATGTCCATCGACTGGAACAATACGATCGAAGTGTAATCAAGAGGTTTGGAAAGTTGATAATGAGAAGAGCGAACAGTGACTTGATAGGTGATGGATCCAACGAGGTAAGTCGACGTGTTTTCCCCCTCGCCCTCGGCAATCATACTGAAACCTCTGCGATCACTATAGAAAATGATAGAGGATATTGTACGTCGGCTTATCCGACACTTCAGAAAGGAAAAAGAGCGTACAGTATTAGACATATCTCCAGTTCTTCCTGAAGAACCGGAATGGATGGACTAGACCTTCATGTTTCGGGATCGTCATTGTATTTATACTCAACGTTGACCGTGTTTTTCTTCATTTGTATGTATGCGATAATCATTCTATCGATAGACCTTCCGTATTTATCGACTTGCGAGTGAAGGGCAATCAAGATTGAGTCCAGGTTTTTTTTACCACCAAAGCTGGTGTCTTCGTTCCCTGGTTTGTTGTCAATGCGCTGTAAGCATATACTGCTTATATTCTGTCTGATTCTTCTCTGTTTGCTATCAAATAGGTTTCCCAGTCGCTACATCAAGGTGACAAACATTCTTCTCCATCAAACAGAGCAAAGGGGGAGTCAACTTCATTAATAGTGGAACATATGTCAATATTTACAACAGCATGACAAACAAAGCGCAAAATAAAGGCTCGATATGGGTATAAAGCTCTCTAGTGCAAATCAAGATGACCCCTGTCCTATTGGTTCCTGGTGCTCCCTCGTCCTGCAGGCTCTACGGGCGGGCACTCCTTTCGTACAGTTCTCTATCTTTCCCCTGGGGGATGTACTAGAGATGGTCAACCATCATGGCCCTTGTTTCCATCCATAAGAGGCACCAATTGATTTGGGATTGGCTCTTTTCAAACAGTTTGCCATCGATACCAGAGTATATTGCACACTATCAGAGCTAAGAAGAAGTCATAATAAGTTCAAGTTGCCAATTCGGATAGAAGGACACCCACCACTATAGATCATTGATGCCACAGTTGGAGGAACCTAGAGGGGTTTTTTTTACCGGATACCTCTAGATCCCACTGTTTACCGTAACTCGCCAGATGCAAGCTCACAAGATTTGATGGTCATCAACGGATCCAATGGGCATCTGCTATGAACATTTATTTGTTTGGTCATTCAATTTTGGCTGCTGACCATTTTGGCTTATCCAAATAAGAGTTGCTGGATCCATTCTCTCGACTCTCTTCCTTACAATGCCATATTTCTTTCTTCACCTAGAGCGCTGTGGTACCTCCGTTGTAATTGCTGCCGCGCCATCGACTCAAATCTGACTTGTTTTGAAGCACCGAACAATGTACCGAGACTGACTGGAAAACTGGACGCCAAGCGTTTCGAGTCCAAATGTTCATCTAGGAAATACCGACGCAGACTGGTTTGGAAACACGCCGTCAACGTCTGCGGAGTGGGCCAAGGCCTAGTTTGTCGTCAGCGCGATGATAGGATCCGATTGGAATTGTCGCAGGAGATTTATTAGTCTCTGCTATGTCAAGTTCGTCCTCATTTTTTTTTGCGGGCATTTCGTTACCTCGTGAATATTAGGTGCCAGCGTCTGGTGCGCACGTCGGCCAACTACAAATTCTAGCGACTGCGAAGCAGATTTATTCGACATAAGCTACCTATTAGACGCTCTCACGAGTCTAATTCCCCCCCCCCCTCCCCCGAGCCAGACAATAACCGACGGGTCTATTCATTGGGCGTGGGTATAACCGTTCTCGTTCTCGTTCTCATCCGCATTCATCCAGGACATTGAGTTGTCTATTTATTTGGCACCACGAATGTGGATGGACAGCTGGAGGAAGACGGCCGGGTATCCAACATATTTCTCGGCTCGACGACCCGAACCAATGGGAACGCAGAAAAGCAAGAACAGCAGCCGCCAACGGACAGAGGGCCTCATCCCGCTTGTCTCCGACCAGGCTCTTCTATTGTTTCTGAACAGTTTGAACGGTTAGATTTGGCGCGCGCATGATCGATGACTGGCTGGGGGCCCAAAGGATAGTGGGGCCCAGAGATGGAGTCAGTTACTCGCACAGAGAGAAGAATTGGGTATATAAATGGTATGAGATTTGAAGTCTCATCCACATTCCACTCATTCAACTTTCTGCCTAGTCTAGTGACCACTTACCTCTATCATGAGGTCCAACGTTCTTTCCACCTTGTTCACGCTCATTACCATCACCGTCACCAGTGTACTATCCGTTCCTTTCAACGTAACGACTATCCACCCCCGTGCTTCACAGTTGTACGTACCCCTCATCTTCTCATGCTTTTTCATTCTGACCCCTCCTTTTTTTTGTTGGCATTTATAGAGGATGCGGTTCGAATCCGTCTCCAAGCGAAGTGCGCGCAATGGAGTCTCAGTTTAGAGAGCTGCTCCGCGCCGACGAAGAGGCTAGGATGCCACCTACCGATCCTCCCATCCCAGATGATCCAGATCCTCCGACACCGCCACCCGGGCCTCCCAAACCGGCAAGCGTGAACGTTGGTGAGTGGTGTTTCGTTTTCATACAAAGGATCTGTTCGATACTAATTTTTTGGCTGGGGGGTGATAGTTTGGCATAACGTGTACGCGAGCACACAGGCTGGAAACGTCGGATGGCTATCGGATGATTTGATCAACAAACGTGAGTTGTGAATGAAAATTATTGTCTATTGTGTGTTCGAGAAGGTTTAACGGGTCTGTACCTCTGTAGAGATGGCACAGTTGAACAGAGACTATCGTGGACTGTTCGCCTTCAAGCTCACAAAGATCAACCACGTATTAAACAATATATGGCACGACAAGGCGGATACAGGCAATGCAGAAGAGGCAGCAATGAAAAAGGCCTTGCGCGTCGGTGGACCAGAGACGCTTAACATTTATAGTATCAGTATGAAGAGTTCGTCTTTCATCGGTTATTCCTCTTTCCCGCAAGACTACAATGGCAACAAGGTCAACGATGGGATTATTATCACTTATACTGTTTTGATGAATGGAGGTACGTTATCTCCTCCCTCCCTCGCTCTCCTCCAGTTGGATATAGGGCTTACAAACGGGCTAATGGATTGATTAGGACGACCAGAGTATAGTCTTGGAAGGACGTTGACGCACGAAGTCGGCCATTGGACTGGGCTCTTCCATGTCTTTCAGGGTGGATGTGCGGACGGCGATGGGTTGAGTGATACGGCTCCCCAAGCAGGCCCAAACTTTGGATGTCCTACTTTCGCGGATAGTTGCCCAGGTGGTAGAGTCGATAATATCCACGTGAGCGCATCTCATCCCATCCCCGAATGTCGAGAGCAGGGTAACTGACGTCGATGGCTTCTATAGAATTATATGGATTATACCAACGACGTGAGTGGCCACATCCATCATTCCTGATGCATCACTTTCTCCTTTTATTTCTTCGATCAAAGTGTCTGAGACGGTTTCTCGGTATCTAGGCCTGCAGAACCCAATTCACAAAGCAGCAAAAGGCGAGAATGTCAGATATGTAGGTCGCTTCCGTTTGGTTCGAGGATAACGAAATAAGCTCAACTGTGTTTCGACTTGCAGGTGCCGTTTCTACCGGAATATCTACCCTTGATTGAGTGGCGGAGGCTATCTAGTCTGATCGTGATAGGGGATTCTACGGTTCCAAGGGGTCAAAGAGGGGGGAAGCGAGTAGAATGAAACGTCGATATTTTGATGGAGACCGGGGGTGGAGGCCGAGTGCCGTCGAGTGCCGTCGAGTGCCGAGTGGGAGAGTGATGTTTTGGTTCCTTTTCTTCCCAACTGTTGACTGTCGTTACAGCTGTTTCTGTTCTTTCCCTTCTAAGTTGCACTCTCTTATCTAGCTTAACTATTGATATCGTATACTTCTTTTTAAACTCCCACGAGCACGAACAATGGCAATCGTGGTCAAAAGGCCGCCTGAGCGAGGTAAGAGAGAGGTGAGCGAGATACGTGCGTAACGCGTCCTTCGAGTTTTTTCCGTCGGTAGATACCGCCATCACGGCAGTCGAGCTCTATTTCGTAATAAAGTTGTTTTATTAATTTCCTATACAACGAGGAGGAGGCTATCGCCTATTAGCCTCCTCGAGGGAGAGAGTCAATGCCGCCCGTCAACCTTGCGTCGTCCCCGGCGTTATCCCAACCTTCTTTTCGTCGCTTTTTGATATCGATGTACTATAAAGGAGGAACATACTACAAACGCTTTGTGCTGCCTACGGAGCGGAGGTGAATTTAGAAGGTTAAATGTGACAGAAAGAATCTGTTGTGTGCCTTTCAAGTCACCTCCATGTGATTCGACAACGGTGCTTCTCGTGAATTGAGCCTCGACGCGGCTGCCTGATCGCTGGCCCTAATTTGAATTCGGGGTTATAGATTTGCGCGATTTCTCCGGGTGCAATATCTCTTTCCTTTGCAGTCCCTCGTAGTCGTCGTCGCTTTTCCCCATTGGCAATAGGGGTCAAGAAGGAAGCGAGTAAGTAGATGAAGTGTTGTCGACAGATGGAATGCCCATGTGTATCGGGGGAGTGAAGGTCTGTCAGGGCTCTCTCTCTCCTCCCTCGACCTCGATGATGGATGACCGATGACCGTGCCCTCCTCGGCATTTAAGTACCCACATCTTCCTTGTCCAAATTTGTGTCCTACTTTTACTTCTTCTTCTCTTCCTCTTCGTCGTCGATAATCCTCCCCACGCTCACCTCTTCCGCTTCCACCTCTCCTCATGTCTTCCAATTCGACTGCACCTCCACTCGACGATCCAGCAGCCCAGGCAGCAGCTCAGGCAGCAGCAGCAGCGGCTATTGCAGCACTACTCGACCTTGCCAAACAAATCACGCTCGGGAGATACTTCGCAGGTGAATAATCGGTGTTGACACTCTCGGCATTGGGAGCCCTTACGCGGCGACGATGATGTTGACGGCTGATGCGTTTCGTTTCTTTCGTCTGTAGGAGTCGCTCTTACACTGGCTGTATACGACTGGATCATCCTTTTCGAGCGAGGTCAGTCTGTCGTCGCCGAGGATGCCACCGGTGGTTTATTTATATATATCCGACCCTTTAGAGAGCCAATGCGTATGGAACACACGATGGAGATGGACAAAAGGAATCTACTACTATGTGCGTCTCATCTACAGCTTGCAACGCTACGAGCTATAATGCTCATGTCGGCTTACAGAACCGCATCGTGAGCTTGATTGGTCTGGGGATCACCGTCCTGGGTGAGCATACACGTCCTCTTCCGATCTCTTTTTCCTTGATTTCTCACATTTTTTCCTCTTCTCTCGTCATTAGAAACAACCGATCAATGGACGAGCGAGTTATCTGTCACGGTTCGTAAACCCCACTCCTGGTGTCGTGCCTCCTCGCTGACGCTCTGTCCTCATCCAGTTGTACGAATCTTCGCCTTGACAACTTCTTTCTCCATCTCACAAATCATTTTCGACGTCTACTTTACAGCTGCAAGACGTACTTTATGCTCGTCGGCCTCATCCAGTGGTCCGGCTTTTTCGGGGGTAACGGTACGCATTTATCCATATGGCCCCAATAATTACTTCCAAACTCTATTTCTGACATTTCAATCCGTTTTTTCTTGTTGACTGTTGACATTCGGGCATTTGACATTGTCTTTATCGATCCGATTTGGCCACCACGACCCTCTCCCCTCTTCCCTCCAACAGTGATCTTGACGCTCCGGGTGATTGCGATGTACAACAATCGACACCCCAATTTCATTCGATTCCTCTATGGGTATCTGTTGGTCACCTGGATGATCACCCTCGCGTTCACCGCGCATAGTCTTACCCTTTTAGCCCGTACGCTCCTTTAAATCTATCCCAATTGGAAGCTAATTACGCATTCAAATTACAGAGCAAACATTTTATTCGATGGATTTCCATCTATGCGCTTCCAACGCGAACCCACCACTGGCATCCTACATCTTCGTCGTCCCCGCCATCTTCGAAATGTCCCTCTTCGGTTTGACACTCTATCGTGCGGTAGAAGATGCGAGAAACAAGATGTTTGCGTTTGGTTCGGCTGGACCAGGAAGCGGGGGTAGCGCGCCCTCGTCCCCTTTGCTCGTCATCCTCTATCGAGATGGGTTTTACTATTTCGCTACGGTGTTTGCTGTCTACCTCTGGATTGCAATTGCGGTAAGTTTGATGTCTCTCCCTCTCTCTATCTTCTCTTCTCAGAGGCGTGTTATACTGATCCAAAATACCGATAGTACTTGACCCAAGAGATCAAGAGTACCTATATGGGTGTATACTTTGGTTGGGCGATCAGCATTGTCATGAGTTGTAGGGTATACCTCAACCTCGCACACGCCGTACATGACCGACGAACGATGCACGATGGCAGCACGCTGCAAAACGGCAAAAGCAATTATACCAACCCTACTTTCCATTCAAACGTTCGTCCTCCTCGGTATACCACCACCACCGTCGGGAGTATTCCAGCGAAAACAAAAGGCCAGACCGATACCTATTTCTCCCAAAATGGTCACCAACTTCAGGACATGGAGGGGAAGTCGCAACAACATCATCAGCTGGAAAGCATTCTGGAACGGAAACAGCGTGAACAGTTTTCGTTGGGCACGTACGAGGAGGAAGATCAGAGTGAAGAGCGTCGTCGGAATTTACATCCACATCCCTATTCGATGTCGCCAACTTTGTCGAGACATGTCACTCCCGTCGATACCTTTGTCGTCGTCCCTCCCACTTCGGACGCCAGGCGGTTCCAAAATGGGAACGATATCCCTTTGAGGGAAGTCTGAGGACGCGGTTTTTTAGAAATCCGTGGCTTGTCTCCCTTCTGCGTGTACTACGTGTAACCCAGCTTCACTATTGCTGTTGTTGCTCTTTTTTTCTTTCTTCCCTGGTTGTAACACGCATTTGTATGTCTACATTAGGATTTAATAGGATTATTAGGAACAGGAAACCTCTTTATCAGATCGCTCGTTCGTTCGCTCTCTTCGCGTATTCCAGTTTCTGCCGTGAAGTTATAGTGAACTGATCGCCGAACCAGATGAGCTAAATTACTACGCTCGTAATAGACATATATTGCGCCCCAGATCGCTGTAAGGATCAATGGGTGACCATGGACCAGATCTTGCTCGTGAATAGTTATAGTATGGCCATTAGTTGGAGCCAGATTTGTAGATGCGCCTAGTAAGCTGTATAAACCCATCGTTCATTGTGAAATATTGGGTTTATGATATTTTCGCGTCGAAGAACTTCCCTGTCGAACGGTCGGGAGGTCGGGGTGCGGACTTGAACCCGACCATAGAGCGCGCCTGCGCGCCTGCGACGCGTTGGTGTCACCAAGACACGACCGTTTAGCATAGACAGCAATTCCCAGAATGAATTCGATTACTGAGGACGAGGATAAAGGGTGATTGATATCTCATTCCGCCTCCACGAATCCACCACTGACGCTATTCTCACCTTCGTAGACTTTTGTATCTCCACCGTAAGCTTGCACTGCGTATTTCATCGAGATCCCTATCTCATTTTCAACTAGATGTCACTGTCGAAACACCCGTTAAATCGGGATATCGTGTTAAATTGCACATTGACGGTTCAGATATTCAGCTGACGAGAACTGGTCAAACCTCCATCTGGGCTCCACCTAAGAGTCTGTAAGTCGAATACTTGGACTTTATTCCTCTACTGAGCTATCGCTTGCGACACTTAGCGAGGTTTCCGAATCGTCCAAGATTAAGGTGACCCTAAAGTCAGGACACACTATCGCGAGCGTCTCGTTTAGAAAGGAGGAATCCGTAATTGACATCGACGTTCAAGCTGCCGTCCGTCAATTTCTAGTCTCTATGCAATACGAGACTTCTGTCTCTGGTAGGAATTTCAGCAGCATGGCGGCATTCTTTGATACGTTCCAACAGAAAAATCAACGTTTCATCAACTGCCCGTCACCATCGTAGTCGTACTTCGCCCCTCACCTACCGTATGTCTCATACCCGCTATGTTTCTGCATGTACTGATTACTGCGTGGCTTATAGCTGGAGTCGGTACGCTCTACCCTCCAAAGCTTGCAAGAATCCATGTACCAGTTTCGCCATATTATGGGAGATTCGACCCAGAAACACTCGGACACAATCATCAAATATGGTCTCGCATTCTCAGAGGTTAGTGATCGACTCTGACTTATCTCTATGCCTAATATCTCTCAGCGGGACCCACGATCGAAAGCTGCATTCTCGGTTTTGACAATCACCTTCGAGGTGCGCATCTTGTTTCTTCTCTCGATCTTGTCTTGATACTGAGCTATCCCCACCGACAGCTCCTCGAACAGCAGAAAGAGAGCGACCAAATGGTATCCGGTCTCGTCCGACAACTGAAGCGCGTGCTGCGTTTTGCAGACGAGACGCTGAAGGAGGCCGTAGAAGACAACACCGATATATTACGAAAAGCGATTGGGAGACTTTACACTCTGACAATGGATGTATCAGAGTTTTGTTGCGACTATGTGAAGCGAAATCGGTTTAGTAAGCAGTCTGATATGTCTCAAATTGTCTAGAACTTACGTCACGTTAGAAATGTTGGAGAAATCTGTGCTAGCTACCCAAGAGCAGGAGAAAATCAACGAGTTGGCCTGTGGACTCAATGAAGTGGTCGATGATCTCGACCGTGTTGTCAACGTAGAAACGTTCAAAGCGATCAGAGCCACAGGTAAGTGTGACCTACCTTCTCTCTGGATGTGATAAATTGTTGGACACATAGAAGAAAGAGTGCTCCTAGACAGACTAAAGCCAGTCCAGTGTGGCTACAGGCTGGATCGGGGTTGTATGGAAGGGACAAGGGTCAACCTCCTTGACGATATTATCGAATGGGCAATACGTCCACAAGCCCGAGGTGATACATCAAAGACACTCGACTACCCCAACATATATTGGTTGCATGGTACACCTGGAATCGGCAAGACAGCGATGGCCCACTCGATATGCGCTCGCTTGCATAAGGAAGGAAGACTTGGTGGCACCTTCTTCTGTAGGCATGATGACCTAGACCTCAGTGATCCGACATCCGTCCTACCAACCCTTATTTTCAATCTCGCAGAGACGTGGGGAGCATACAGGAAGCTGATTGTCGATAAAATATGCAAGGACCCGAGGCTGACTCGCTACTCAGCCGACGAACGGCTGTTATTCCGACCCCTTGAATCTCTCTCGAGCAACCCGCCTCATCCACTCGTACTCGTTGTAGACGCGCTCGATGAATGTGGTGACAGCCCCAGCCGTATCTCGATTCTAACGAGTTTAATCGAGGCATCTTCACGTGTGAACTGGCTCAGAATCATCATAACTAGTCGACAAGACTTCGATATAGAGTCTTCTTTCGGACGATTCGAGGGCCGTTATATAGCCAAAGATCTCGCTAGTGACGATAATGCAAACGACGATATCCGCTCTTTCGCACGAAACAAGCTACTCACCGTCGCAACTCGATGTGGACTTCCGGGCGACTGGCCGGGGAATGAAAAACTGGATGAAATTGTCGACCGATCCGGTGGACTATTCATCTTCGTTGAGACCTTATCGCAGTTGTTGGAAAAGGAACTCGACCCTGACCAGTACTTGACTCGCGCTCTTTCCTCACAGTCGGGAAGTCCATTGGAGCGTCTGTATGGTCTCTATACGACCGCGATGCGCTCTCAAATCGACAAAAACGAAGAAGAGTTCCGATCAGCTATGGGGACGATCATCGCGGTCAGACAGTATCAGCCGTTAACCGACGAAGCTGTCGCCCAACTTGCAGGACTGCCAGTGAATATCGTGTCCGCACTAGTCAACAAGTTGGGATCACTGCTATACCGAGACGCAGGGACGAACGGAGGGATTCGTGTTCGGCATATATCGGTTATCGACTTCTTGACGGGATCAAATACGCCCAGTGACCTCAGGGTGAATACCGATCAAGCAAATCGTGACGTTGCAGTCGGCTGTCTTCAGGTTATGACCAAAGAACTTCGATTCAACATTTGCGGAATAGAGTCGTCGTTCATGTCAAATCAAGACATTGCTGATCTGCAGTCTCGGGCCGACCAAAACATGTCAGCCGCATTACAGTACAGCTGCGTGCGCTGGTCTGACCATTTGTGTCATATTCCTAATACTGGGGATGAGGAAGTCATAACGGCATTGAAGGAATTTACGAAAATCCCACGACTACTCTATTGGATGGAAGCCTTGAGCGTGATGGGACAAGTTTCAAACGGATATTGGCTGTTAGAACGAGTCCTCGTATGGCTCAAGGTCTGTACGCTACTTTCTGGGCTGCAAAAATACTCATATCATCAATGATAGTCGTCGGAACTATCTGTAGAACAAAACATTGAGGATGCACTCAGGTTTATACGAGAATATCGGGAACCAATCATGACAAGTGCACCACATACATATATATCGGGACTAGCTTTTGTTCCTACGAGTACATATCTATGGAGACATGGAAAGGAGTTGTTTAGAAATCTATTAGCTGTGGAAAAGGGACGGAGAGAATCTTGGCTAATTCAGTCAAGTGTATTGATGGGCCATACACATACTGTGTGTAGTGTAGCGTACTCGCCAGATGGTCATCGTATTGTCTCCGGCTCCTGTGACAATACGATCCGTATCTGGGATGCCGAAACTGGAACCCCAATTGGGGGGCCACTTAAAGGACATACCGATAGAATCCGCAGTGTGGCATACTCAAAAGATGGCCGTCGAATTGCCTCCGGCTCGGACGACAAAACAATCCGTATCTGGGATGCTGAAACTGGAGCCACAGTAGTGGGGCCATTAGAGGGACATAGCTCCGTAATTTCTTGCGTCGCATACTCACCAGATGGTCGTCGAATCGTATCTGGCTCCTACGACAAAACAATCCGTATCTGGGATGCTGAAACTGGGGTCGCGGTAAAGAAGCCATTAAAAGGGCATGTCGACGAAATCTCTAGTGTGGCATATGCACCAGATGGCCATCGAATTGTCTCCGGCTCTCGTGACCAAACTATCAGTATCTAGGACGCTAAAACTGGAGCCACAGTAGTGGGGCCATTAAAAGGACATAGCTACGTAATCTCTAGCGTTGCATACTCACCAGATGGTCGTCGAGTCGTATCCGGCTCCTACGACAAAACGATCCGTATCTGGGATGCCAAAACTGGGGCCTCTGTAGGGGAGCCGATAGTAGGACATACAAGCCCGATCTATAGTGTGACATACTCACCAGATGGTCGACAAATCGTCTCTGGCGGCTACAAGATCCGTTTCTGGGATGCTGAAACTGGGATCGCAGTAGGAAAGCCATTAGAAGGGCATGTCAACCAAATAACTAGTGTGGCATATGCACCAGATGGTCGTCGAATTGTCTCCAGCTCCCATGACCAAACGATCCGTATCTGGGACGCCGAAACTGGAAGCGCGATATGTGGCCCATTACAAGAGCATAACGATATTCTTTCAAGTGTGAAATATCCGGCGGATGATCACACCGTTATTTCTGGTTCTAACGATCAAGCAATCCAGGTCCAGGATCCTGTAAGAGGTGAGCCTATTTTCCTTCGTAACCATGCAACGAGCTCATTAACACGATCACGGCATCGATAGATCTGGTCACCACCAGTATTGTCTTTCGTCCTGACTCGACTGGCTGGGTCCGTCATCCCAATGGTGGTCTCCTATTTTGGGTTCCAGATGACTATCGCAACGGCTTGACATGCCCTGCCATTCTTACTATCCCTATCGCTGGTCGCCATAGAGTCGTCCGTTTGAGTCCTGGAGAGTTTAGTTGTGGGCCCTCATGGACTGAAATCAAGAAGACTGATCCGTGACTATTCGATCTTTTCTCGTTTGAGAATCGTATATTTACTATTTCATCTGATTTGATGTAACACTCTCGACTTGTAACCTCCCCCAACAATCCATGTTCTTGATATTACCGTTTTGTTGTCCTCCTGGTGACGCCATAGAACGATGGTTTAGTTCCCTCCGTCCAACATTTGTGCTCCCTTTTCAAGATCTTTCTTGCACTTTCACCTGTTGCATTTGATGAGAACGCTGATCACTCTGATACACAGGTACAGCTCCTCGACCTTCCTTTTCCGATGCCTCAACGACAGCGGGAAAGGAGGAATACCACTGAGAGACGTCAGTTAATCCCGTCTGTCTATGGTCCGTTCTTAGTATACCCTCCACACCACTGCTGCTGTTGTTATTGTTGCTGTATAGCGCGTAACGCGTGGTAGGGCAAAAGCATTCATATGGTCCGAGTCCAAACTTGGACGCCGCGTCTACGTCGCCACGATCTTTATTGCCTGGCATCTCTCTTCGCTCCCTTCATTTGTACCCGAAGGCGTCCTAAATTCGGTTCTACTGGTGTCAACATGTCTTTTGACTCGAGCAATGTGCAACCCCACCGATGTCGTTGCGACTTTTTGGTGCAAGTCCATCACTGTTCAGCAACTCTGGGCGTATGCAGTTATCTATCAGCCACAATTAGACTCTAACCATTTGCTATATCCATAAAATCAAGGTGTAGAACTGGAATGACGCGTGTTGTAGGGTGACCACGTGACGCTAACTTATAAACCCTGACGGTGTTTCTCCGTTATTTGAACAATCAAATGCTTTGCCCGTTTTATTTTATTATTGCTAAATCCAATTTCGTTCACCTGACTCCCCTGCCGCCATAGAGCCTTTGTTCTAGCAGAAATCAAGCGAGTGGGGACTAGCTTCAGAGTAAACGGAGAAAGTGAGTAAATTTAGCCAGCTCGTTTCAACTCCGTCACGTTTAACCTTTTGTGGCTCACTAGAAACAATTTAGAGTCGAGGCCTTGAAGGGCATAATCTGGAGTGTTCAGTTAATACCAGGTCCTGAATGGGCAGTTAAGTTGGACGCAGCTACCAATAATACTTACCCTAATGGTGACTCGCCCTCTCAATGCAGAAGATGACGGAGCGGTAGGAGCTCTGCTCTACGAATACAGGCCACACATTCTAACACTGTGAATGTGCTTTTGAAACTTCTTACAGCGAATGGGAGTGAAGCTCCGATGATGGCCTCACGCTTGTGATGGTGGCGTTGTGATCGTTGGGGGAGCGGAGATGTTGCCGATTCTGCGCTCAATGGCAGGAGACGGATGAACGCTGGTTTCTTATAGGGTCTCTCACCCGGATAAAACTCTAATCAGAGACAGATAAAAAGAAAGAGCCCGTCTCCTCCCTTGACCTCGAATCTACTTGTCCACCTTTCATTCCTCGTCGACTGATCGTTTGCTTCATTGTCCCGGTGACCCTTTCTACGTTCCTTCACAATCTTGGCCTTTGCTTGTCTCCTCTTCCTTTTCCCTTCTTTTCTTCTTCAGATTCATTTCTGGTATGGTCGGGAACTCGACAGCGACCCCTCTCGACCATCCAGCAAGAGCAGCTCAAGCGGCTTCCGCAAAACTCCTAGACTTGGCGAAGCAAATCACTCTCGGGAGATACTTTGCAGGTAAATAGTCGACATTTGACGCTTTCTTACGAGCAGTAGGTCTGGTGGCTAATGGTTGTTTGTTTCTCGATAGGAGTTGCACTCACGCTCGCTTTGTACGATTGGATTATCCTTCTCGAGCAAGGTTAGTTTTGTCCTTTATGTCGTTCCTGAAGACGTCAAACGCCTATGGTTCACCTATGTACATGACCTGAACAGAGAGTCGATATGTGTGGAATACGCGTTGGAGATTAACAAAGGGGATCTATTACTACGTACGCTCGAATTAAGTTCTGAAAAATTTGCGAGATAGAGTGCTAATGGTCGGATGGTAGAATCGTGTTATGAGCCTAATTGGGTTGGGGATTACCGTCTTGGGTGAGCATCACCGACCACCATCATCGACCGATTCTTGATTCTTTCGGGTTATTCACGTCCCCTTCTCTCCTTTAGAAACGACGGATCAGTGGACAAACGAGTTGCCCATCTCGGTTCGTCAACCTCCGTTAGGCCCATTTTAGTCGCTTTACACTACTAATGCTATATCCCTATCCAGTTGTACGTTATACCCCATTCTGATAACCTGATCTCTTCCAGGCTAATATCTTTCCGGTTCCCACTCTCTAGCTGCAAGACGTATTTCCTGCTCGTCGGTCTCATCGAATGGTCTGGTTTCTTTGGGGGAAATGGTGTGTATCCGTCAATACTACCCCTTTCTATACCTACAATAAACACTGATACGGGCTTATTGATATTCCTCCATGTCCAATAACAGTCATCTTGACGCTCCGGGTGGTTGCGATGTATAATAATCAGCATCCAAACCTCGTTCGATTCCTTTATGCGTACCTACTCGTCACTTGGATGACAGCGCTCGCGTTTACGGTCCATACTCTCAGCCTCTTATCCCGTACGTCCTCTCCAAAAAGGAGAATATCCAAGGAAGAAAGGGCTAACTGTTCTTGTCTGGCGATTCAGTTCAAACGTTTTACTCGATGGATTTCCACTTATGTGCATCCAGTTCGAATCCTCCACTCACATCCTATATATTTCTGGTCGCCGCCATCTTCGAAATGATCCTTTTCGGTTTGACGCTCTATCGGGCGATACAAGACGTCAGAAATAGAGTGCTTGTATTCAGGTCGAGTAGGGAAGTAGAAGAAATTGGTGGTGGTGGGGATGGTGGAGCCTCATCCCCTCTGCTCGTTGTCCTCTATCGAGACGGGCTTTACTATTTCGCCGCGGTGTTCGCGGTATATCTGTGGATAGCGATCGCAGTAAGTCTGGTCTCTCTCTTCTTCTCCTCTTTCCTCCTTCGCCTTCGTCTTCCTGTCGCTCTGTTCTAGAGACATGCATAACTGACCCTGGCGGTTCGAATTAGTACCTGACGCAAGAGATCAAGAGTACTTACATGGGTGTATACCTTGGTTGGGCGATCAGCATCGTCATGAGTTGTAGGGTATACCTGAACCTCGCTCACGCCGTGCACGATCGACGGACGATGTACGACCAGAGCACGACGCATCATATCCATGGCCACTACACCAATTCCAACTTCCACATGAGTACTCTAACCGATCGTCCTCCGCGCCGATACCCTATTACCACGGATATATTTGCACTGGACATGTACGGGGACAAAGAGGAGAGCGAAGCTGTGGTAGTGGAGTATGGAATCAGTGGTCCACGGAATCAGTATTCACATCTGCATGCGTCTATGATGTCGGGGTTGCCGGGTGTGTTAACCGCATCGACACCTTGATCGTTCCCTCAACTTCAGATGCCAGACCGTTCGACTACGACAACGATATCGGTAACGGCAAGGACGGGTCCGCACTGAGAGACGTGTGAGAGTGGTTCCATCCGCTGCTTGTTTTCCCCCTGCATGTATTTGTAACCCAGAATTAATTTACTTCAATCATGCAGTTGCCTTTAGGTTCAATCTTGATGGTCCGTTTGCGAACCACAAACCAAGGGACTCGTAGTGGATCATCGACCCATTTGGAAACAGTAGAGCCGTAAAGCTGGATCAAGCTGTCAATCCTTCCAAATTGAAATTTTACCGCGTATTCGGGAAAATCTTTGGTTCTCCATTTTGTTAGGTCGATATGGAGGCGCGTCATAGATTACATCATGGAATTCATACCGTCATATAAACGTAGCTGTATTCGTAGGGGTGGTTGGTGTACGTTACATATAAACCTTTGTTGGTTTGATTCGATCTGAGAGTGATCTCGGGATACTCTGCAAATCAGTTCCGCGTGTTGTTTGAGACGTCCTTTCATTGCTTTACCTACTCTCGCTCGACATATGTAAGTATCTTTGCCTCTGCCTGTCCTACCCCCTATGTCGTTCAGCAGTACCATTCATATTCATGATGACTGACCCTGTATGGTTTCAGATGCAAGTGTAACTCGTTTTGCTATTCTGTGGGGGTCATCATTCAGCTGCCCCGTGCCGCTCTCGTCCCCTCATCTCGTTCGTCAATCCTTCCACGGAAAGTAACACGTGACACTACTTGGGTGTCTCTCATTCACATATGTTATCACATACCTACGTTAGCCTCCCTTGAATGCTGGTCAAATGATCACGTCTCGACCGCTGTTGGGCGTCTCCTTCCGACTGAAACGAGAGCAGCAACGACAGGCTTCGTCCAATGGGATATAAATATCGTAGAATTGGCGCAAATAATTGATATGCATCGTCCAATTTCAAACTGCGGCCACCATAGTGTGAAGATCAGGCAGATCCGAGAGCTCGACCGTAGAGTACGGTAGGAAATCAGGTTCCCCTTCCCGAACACTAGATCACCGAGAGAATGGTGAAAATGACTAGCAGCGATGCACATCGCTCCAAACGAGTGCTGTGTATGATGTTAACGAGAGAAGAGGAGGTCGCAGGTCTCGATCGGTGAGCGGAACCAGCGTCGATATCGACGTCAATAGGAGTAGGGGCACAGAGGAGTGATGATCTGTGACCTAAAGGCTTCATAAAGCGCTCAAACTTTCATCGCCATAAATCCCCCCTTCCACACCTAAGCCCATCTTGACACAGCAGAGAGGACGAAATACGCGTGGAGGTTTACCACATAGACCCTGGGAGCGTAGAAATGCATGAAGCTGGAGATGATGGAGACAAAGGGGGGAAAGGGGGCAGCAAGGAGGTAAAGTGCGCAGTATGGCGAAATCAGGGAGAAAAAGACTGGATAGATACGATGTGATCGACTTTAAGTACTATGTGGATCCTTGTTGGTCAGTTTGCCTGCTGTCCGACCTTCGACTGACGTACCCTCATAATGTAGGTGGGATTGGTATCGCGTATTTGGGTGTAAACAGTCGCTCTATTCATTATCCCTATGTTATGACGAATCTAATTCTATCAAATGTCTCCTGCTCGCTCGACAAAAAACTCACCCTTATGTCTATGCCCAAAGCAGCAACCAAGCCCAATATGGAATAAGCCTTAATTTGAATAGTCTACGTCAAGAGAGAACCAGATCTCTAAATGCCATCCTAGGAGACGCGAATGCAAGAGAAGGCGAAAGCAGTCGCAGGATCAGTGAGAATGGGCACGGTCGCATCTCTTGTTTGACTTTGCAACATCACCGTTTTGATTCCTGATGGGGGAGAAAAGGAGAAAAACAAAATAAGGATGCACGCCGCCACGAATCATTAGCATTCAACAAGAGGATATCAAAATGTCTACTCACCAGGCCTCTACACGCTCGTTTTTCTGCGGTATCCTGCATAAAACGATGAATATTCAACACAAGAACCATCTAGAAATGATTATATGAACTCCCAAGCGCCTTTTCAGTGGCAACTATAGGCTGGACACGAAACTGGTCTTCTTCCTTAGGCCGGGCACGATTCGACGTCTTAAGTAAGAAAGAGGCGGAGATAATGTTTGGGAAAAGATGTTATTTCCCCCTGATAAAAGTGAGTACACGAACGAGAAGTGAAGGGACCAGCTAAAGACACCGGGACGGCGGCGGGTTTTATCACTCTCAATCTCAGCCACTGAACAAGCGGGAGATGTTCACGTTACAAACCCATCAAGAATCACAAGAGTATAAGTCTTTGGAGATGAGAGAATCGACTTGGGAACCCGGTCAGCCACATCAACAACCTGGTCAACCCGATTCTGGTCAAGAGAGTCGTGAAGATGGCAGCCTATATACAGACGTTCAGCTTGGTTCGAACAATCAAACAGAGAGCCTTCCAAACCGTGAAGCTTCGACCATCTCGGACCTGTACCGCGTCCATCCAGATGGTTTCAACCATCCCGTCGCGGGATATCCTGCAGAGATATCAACGCTGACTCGATACAATTCCCCCTCAACTCTTTACATAGACCCTGCTTTAGGTTTCCCAACAAGAACCCTGCAGGCGGATGGAGAATTGGAGCCTCAGTACCGCTCACCAATCACCGACGAATTCCCTCCTTTCGAGGGCTATCCAAATATGGATAGTTCCAGTACTCGCGGGTCTGGCAATCTCTCGATCTCCCCCGCGCATACGATCCTGCAGACCGCTGAACATCCAGAGACAGCAGGAAACGAGGAAGAAGGGCAAGAGAAGGTAGTGCTACATTATAGCGGCGGTGGAACTTGGAGGTGTTCCATCTGTGCAAAATCATTTCGGAGGCGGCAGCGTGCCGTCCTCCATGTGTTAAATAAACACAACAATATCCGTCTCCAATGTAACGGAAAGTGTGGAGCCGCATACTGGTACGTTGGAGATGGTACACATATCATGTCCAGCTTTTCCCTTCCCTCCCTGGTTCCATCTCTTTTCGCCATCGTGTAGATTCGATGGGTTTGTTCCATCCTAATTCTTTCTTTTTCTTTCTATCTTTTCTTGACGCGACGCTCGGAATCTTCCAGTGACAGGTCGTTTGCAACACAAGAAGGATTAGACGTTCACACTCGACCGGTGATGGTCGAGTGTAAGTCATGGTACGTATCTATCCTTCCCATGCTCCATCCCTGTCGACTCGTCGCGCTCGCTTCGAATCCGAAGCGAACAAGCCGGGAGCTAAGATGGCCAGATGATATGGCTGATATCATCCTGGCTCGTCATCGTACGCTCATCCGCTATTACGACCTCCTCCTTATGTTTATTTCTAGTGGAAAGTCAATGTTGAAGAAGAACCTACGTCGACACTCAAAGCTGCACCGTCCCTAGAGCAGTATGGCAATCCTCGGAGAATGGAAGCTCAGAACGACATGACAAGACTGTAAAATAAGAAAAATTAGCTGCTTTCGACGACGGGAAAGGCCACGATGGACAGGCCTTGGCCCGAGCGATTGCGTACGTTGGTTCCAAGTTCTCTCTGATCAATGACCCCCATTGGCTCCAATCTGAAGATAGCGTTTTTGAATGTCTTCTACATGTATATTGTATATGAACAGAGTGTACACTAGCACAGTCTGGAAATTTGGCTAAATGTGAAGGCTGAAATCGACTTCTTCTCGACTCCTTCTCGATTCGCAAGCCTCTTCGACCTTTCAATAGCCTCGCACAAACTCAAAACTCAAAATAGAATGCTCGTGTTTATCAACGCCAGTCTTATAGGTTGTCAAATTTTTACAGAGAGGGAACTCCACCCCACGTAGAAGTAAACGACACACCTTTGCGTCGATAAAATAAGTTACCGGAACCTCTAATGTTCTGTAAATGTGATCATTAGATTTCGATACCACCGCCGACTGAAGTAGCTATGTGCATAACACTCCATAATCAAACAAGTATATACAAGACAACAAGACTCAGTGATAGACGGACGACATCGTACTCTTTCCCACCCTTAGTCGACGGAGACCACCGCCACCTAGGCGACGATCAGGACTGATGCTCATCTTTCCAAACGACGTCGAGACCATGAGAGAACCTTCATCGTCGTCATCTTCCGCATCCGTCTCCTTTTCACGCGCGGATTGTCTACGAACAGAGCCCAACTCCATCGGAGCCTGTTTTCCTCCTATCCCCTCATCGTCACTAGACTCATCTCGAGTCAGCTTCCCCACCTCTTCTTCGTCTTCTTCTTCATTTCCACTCTCATCTTGTACCATTACTTCTTCCGCTTCTTCCTCCTCCTCCTCCTCCTCTTCTTCTTCCTCTTCTTCATCGTCATCATCATCATCATCGTCATCCTCGATAGCCACCATCCCCCAGTCTCGATACGTTTTCTCAAACCACCGACAGCTTATTGGGAGCCGATATGGATCAAATGGGAAAAACGTTTGGAGGTCGCCCATCGCCATTGCCATTGACGACACCGCTGTGAGCGCGAAGGGGTTCAAGCCGCCTAAACTAACCCCAAGAGGCGTGCTGGGCACAGAAATAAGAGGGGATGGAGTCAGGGGCCCAGCAGATGGTGGACCTCCCGATCCTGAACCCGGTCCAGAACGAATAGGCGTGGTAGGTGCTCCTGAATAGCTCGAAGAGGACAGAGGGAAGGGAAATAGTGACGACCTTCGGTTACTCTCCAAGATGGACCGACAGTACACAAACCCAATTTTTTCGGAGACGCGTGAAAACTGCTGGACTACGTTGGGAGAACAGACCTATATCCCAAGGTTAGCATCTTGTTGATCGACACCAAAAATGAAAATTAGTCATCACTCACCTTTAGCGGGTTCAACGGGCTAACGATCAGCCGCTGAACGACATTCAACTCCACCATCCATCTTCGCTTTCGCACTGAAACCTGTGCCTCTTCCTCTTCCTCTTCATCCTCATCTTCCTCTCGCTCTACTGCCTCAAGCAGATCTCTCCACCGGAAACAAAAGACGAGAAAGATCGCTTGTGTAATCGCGTAAAATACGCCTAACTCTGTCTGTGCGCCCCCAACACCACCAAAGATCTCGTTTTCCTCTGCCATTAATGAAGAATCCGTGCCTAACAACACGTTCTCCAACCCGGTCAAATGCCCATCCGCCCATTGGCAACAAACCGCCATCACGCGCCGGCAGTCGTCCCGACTGACACAGAGTGCACGAGAGACAAAACTGGCCAGATAGGATGCGCAAGCTACCCTGGTCAACATTGGCACGGGTGGTGTTTGCGGCATCAATGTATTGTGAAGGAGCGAACCGAGGAAGATGTCGGTGTGTGGATTCGAAATCGACCTTGCGCTCGGCTCCTTTTCACCACCAGCCAGTGCACTCTGTATAAAAGGTTCTGACGGCTGGGACACGAGATAGAATAGGAGAAACTGGGTATACCGAGATTTGAACGTTGTGAGAATCGTCCGATCAAAGATGGAGAGTAATGTAACGAAATGAGGATGTTGGGTTGGAATACTCGTGGAACGTATCGATGGGGCCGTGCGCTCAAGCCACTTGAGCAATAGCCCCATTATCCCATCCAGTTTGGCAACCATTCCTTTAACCCGAGCTGCCCTCCTCTCCACCTCCTTGGGATCCACGTCCTTATCAACACTCCCGTCTTCAGAATCGAAGTCGACCTCCGAAGAGACATCGCTAAAATTCTCCACATCTTCGAGCTTTCCCAGCCCGTCATCATTTCCATCCAACTCGTCGTCCGAGTCGGATTCTTGACCGGCAACTGTGTCAAACGGATCGAAATTGGAGAGGAGCCCAGTGCCTTGCTGTGTATTTAGAGATCCGTTGCCCTGGTCCTCGCCTGATGCAGCCAATTCTTCTAGCTCTTCCAATTCTATCTGAATTTCTACGTCAATACCGACTGCACGTTCTACGATCAGCGAAAGAGCAGGTTCCACAATCTATTAAGATATTTAGTCTCGTCATGCCGTTGTGAAACGGAAAAGTCGGTACCTGAGGACAATAACCCATCAGCTTCACTAGGTTTTTGCAATAAATAATATGACTGGAGACACTGTGTGTTTTGTGGGGAAAGCACCGAAGTAAATGTATGGATAATGTCGAAGGAAGAGTTGGGATGAGTTCCAGGAGAGTTTGTAGGAGAAGGTGGGCTCGTTCGAATATCGTTCGTAACGTGATTGGAGGACCCGGCGCTATCGATTCAGCATGTTTTGGAGGTACATTTAGAGGAGAGTCTGTTTATTGAGAGGTAGTAAGCAAAGTTTCACGGGATTGTCTGAAGGGAACATACGGTGGGTAAGTCGACGGATGGCACTCGCGACGATAATGTTTGCCCACTCTGTACGTGCACTGACAAGCATCCCAAGGAACCCAATGTAGCTCTTGACAAAGGTCTCGTCGGTGGTTGTCGTCCACGGCATATGTACAATCGCCTCCACTAGAGAAACGTGCCGCTTATCGAGTTGCGAGACAACATGCGACAATGCCAAAAGCCAGTTTTTCAACTGACCAAAGTCGAGTGGCGAATTCGAGAGCGTGCTTATCGAGAACTGGTCTCGTAGCTCCTCGAAAGGAGACGAATTTCCCTGTTTCACGTAAAGGAGCAAAGTTAAAACATGGTTAGCACATGATGACGTTCAAAAGCGCGATAAAATAGTGGTGGCGTGAGCTTGTTTACGGACCTCTGACTTCGCTTTGAGCGCGTTATTCACAAAAGCCAAATACATATCACGTTTATTCTGCTCGTCCTTTTTGATTCTCGAGTTTGTGGCAATCTTCCGCGACCCAATGAAGACAGCCTTCCCATCCTCACCTGCGTCCTTTGCCTTCTTAGATCCGGTCTTGTTGTCTGCGCCGGGTTCTACCCTGAGCTTCGATACTAGATTGAGACTGTCTTTCGACAGGATGCTCTTTTCAGAGTTGCTCCTTGACGCCGCCATGGACGGTTTTGGTCGACTCGAAGGAGTGGTTTTGCTGAGCGAGATTGGACCCTGACGAGGTCCGCTCGACGTTTTGGAGGAGATACGCTGCGTTGGAACACCCATAGGAGCCGACATCGTGCGCTTTTCTTCAGAGGGTATAGCTTTTAGAATGGATGATGGAAACGGATACAACAGGTCGCACTAAGGTTTCCAGGGCGTCTGTGAGCGTTCGCGATCAAGATAACGCTTTGAAACTTACGTTTATTGCGTAGATTATACTTGATGCAGAGGAAAAAATAGGATAATGGCAAACTGAACGTCGCGTGCCCTTTCTTCGAGTGGAGTAAAACTTGAAGTGGCCTCAACGATGGACGTAAAAACAGGTCCAAGTCTTGAAAACGTTATCCTGAAGCAAGAAAAAGGCCGTAGACTTGGTGATCCCGTTCGGGTTCACTTCCACTTGTCAGAAGGGAAAGAGTTTTAGGACAAAGCAAGGAGTGGCGAAAGTATAAAGTCCGGCCATAAAGTTGAAGATACTCGAATTTCATAGAGAAAACACAAGAAAGAAAAGATACAGGATACAGGATGAACAACACGAAATCCAATATTATAAAATTATTTCGTTTCGACCCAATAAACAGTCACTTGGAACTTGGCCGCACTCCCATACCATTTAGCGGCCAGCGCAAAGAACTCTAGCTTTCCTCCTTCCACAGCGAAAAAAGGTAGCTTGTTGATCCGCCACCAACCGTTATTTCCAGACCTGTTCCCAGACGACACGGTATAGCCGATGATTCTCGGTGCAGATGCTTGTTCTGTCTGCAGTGATCGCGAATACGATGATGGTATCCTCCTTCTCTGCAGCGTGCTTTGAAAGCTAGGGAAAGGTTGGGAAGGTGTAGAATCGGATATGCTAGTGAGTGAAACTGGCGGAAAGATAAGTGGTACGGCCGAATGTTCAACGTCTCGTAGCTCTGATGTCCAAGTCTGAATCGTGATCGTGGGATGTGGAGCATCAGTCGTAGTAAAGCCATGGGACCATGATTCCGTCTGGTCTGAACACACCCAAGAGTCGCTAATGATCAAATAAATTCAGCTTGCTTCTTTCAGGGAGATTCGCTGAGACTCACCCTCCCGTTCCCATTTTCCCAACCATATCCAGAAACTGGATAAACACGCCACTCTCCATCTGCCTCTTGAGTTCTTCCTTTTCGTCATGGCAGACCGACAAGTCATTCTGAGCATCTTCGAGATTCTTCTTCAAAACATTTTCCTCCGTTTGACATTGTTCTAGCATTTCCTGTACGATGTCGACTCTTTCCGCAAGCCGCTTCTCGTTCTCCCTACAGATTTCGACCCTTTGCCGTTCGTCATGCAGCTCAGTGGCAAGCTGCGTCGTATTATCATTGCACGCGGACAAAGATTTCGACAGGTAGGATACGCGACGTGTGAGGTTTGCAATCGTCTCAAGGGAGGATGAGGGAGGAAGTGTCGCTCGAAGGTTGAGGGTCATAACGAAGAATACAAGAGAGGGAACCAGAAGAAACACGGGTATGGCAAAGAGGGATGCGTATTTGATCCTTTCTTTGCTCAACTTGTTCCGGATGGGATTCGGTCTATCCTTTCTCGCGTCTCGAGGGTCATCGTCATCATCGTCGTTATTAGTCGGTTCAAGTGATGGATCCTCGACATCCCCAATCGCTTCATGAGTTTTATCGTGTCCGGCGAGAAGCCGGGTTGTTCTTTAGTGGCATAAGCATGGGAACCGATAGTAAAACCAGGGTCAGGAGCTTGCTCACTCAGTAGGTTCAGTCGTATTATCGATAGTTTGCGTATGAGAGGAAGAAGACGCAATGTTGTTGGTCCCTGTGTCCATTACACAAATGCGGGATCCGCTTTGTTACAACTTGTTAGACAAGACGAGCAGCTATCAAAGCGCAAATAGATATCAGCGTTATCAAACTATGCCCAATACGTTACAAAAATAAACCTTTGACGCACAGATTAAATAAATGGTTGCGAAGGGAGAAGCGTAATGCTCCGGCGTCAAGCTGATTACGGCCAGAACAAGCCTTGAACTCCACCATTGACCATCCGAATTCCGACCTCGTGAAGAAAAGACGTCGAGAGTAGAAAAGCATCGTGAAGAAGAAGAACGTTCTCCCATTTAATGTCTCCATCAGAAGGAAGATAACCAAACCACATTATCTGCGGTCATATCCAACATTCATCTGCTTGGAACAGCTGATTAAGCCCAGTTCGTCGGGTTCAAGTACTCAACGCGACGGTGGCTGGTCTGGAACGGGAATATGGAGGTTCGAAACAGTTGGAAAATCTTCCCTTTCGGTAGGGGCATAGACTGGAGGTGGTCCATTTGCATATATGAATACGACACAACACGACAGATAACAAGTGTAGGATACAGAGTGAGTTGCACGACGCGAGATCAAAGACAATAAATCCCTGTAGGTTAGATCCAGAAGACGGACACTTGGTATCTCGCCTTATTACCACGCCATTGGCCAGCTTGCGCGAAGAACTCGAGCTTGGCCTCTCCATCACCGAAAGAAGGTAACTGGTTGATCCGCCACCAACCATTATTCCCAGACGTGTTCTCAGAAACGACTGAATAGCCAATAATTCTCGGCGACGGTTCTTCTCCCATCTGTGGTGGTCGCGAATACGAAGGAGAAGACCATCGCTTTTGTATCCTACTTTGAAAGCTGGGGGACGGCTGAGGAGGTGTAGGGTCGGGGATGGCCGTGAATGGATCTGGTGGGAAGACGAGCGGTTTCGCAGAATGCTCAGCATCATGTAACTCTGATGTCCATGTTTGAATCTTGATCGTGGAATGCGGCGCCTCGGTTGCAGTAAAACCATATGACCATGATTCGATCTTGTCTGAACATACCCAAGAGGCGCTAATCATCAGAAAGGTCAGCCCGTTCTCTTTCACGATTCTTTGTTATATCTCACCCTCCCGTTCCCAACTTCCCCACCATATCCAGAAACTGAATATACGCAGCGTCCTTTATTTGCCTCTTGAGGTCATCCCTTTCCGCATCACAAACCGACAACTTCTTCTGAGTAGTCTCTAGGTTCTTCTTCAGAACACTTCCTTCGATTTGGCATACCTCTAGCATCCTCTGTACCGTGTCTATTCTTTGCGCGAGCCTCTTCTCGTGCTCCCGACAGACTCCGGATCTTTTCTGCTCGTCATGTAATTCGATGGCGAGCCGCGTCGTATTCGCAGAACAAGTGGTCAATGAGCTCGAGAGCTCGGATACACGACGCGTGAGATTTTCAATCACTTCAAGGGATGAAGGAGGCGGTCGCATGCTGAGAGTCATAATAAAGAATACGAGAGAGGGGATGAGAAGGAATATGGGAATGATAGAGAAGGACCTGGATTTTATTTTGTCGTTGTCCCATCTCCAGAAGGGAACTGATCGCTCGCTTCTCATATCTTGCAGATGGTCGTTGTCATGATTTGGTTCGTCGATGTCGTGATTTGGCTCGTTTATATCAGGGTGTGGCTCGTTGTTGTAATAATTAAACTCCTCGTGTCTAGGATTCAGCCGGTTGCGTGCTGGATTAGGCTCTTGGCCATTATGATCTGGCTCTGATGGTAGATCTTCGATCTCTTCACTCGTCTCATGAATTCTATCATGGTCGGCGAGAAGCCGTGTGTTCCTTTTGGTGGCATCAGCATTGTCAGTAAGTGGCAAGATCACTTTTGGGAGTCTACTTACTCGGTAGGTTCATCCTCATCATCGACAGATTGGAATGAAGGAGAAGGAGAACGGGTAAAGTTTCTGTTTACTGGGTTCATTGCACCAACGTGCCGGCCGTGGTATTCTATCACAAGACAAGGGACTACGAAAGCGCAAAGAAATATTAGCGGTATTGAAATAAGGTAGATACATTATTAAATGTGTCTTCAACGTACCAGGTCAAACAGTTTGAAGGAAAAACGAAATATGTCCAAGACCAAACTAAGTCAGCTCAACTAAGTCAGCCCAAACTTGGACACCAACGCCCCAGATTTAGTTCCACTTTCGACCAACTTTTCACTTTCGTAAACAAAGTCGTTCGAAATTTGTGGAACTTCTTCCTTTTTACCCATTTTTTTAAATCACGATTCTCCTTATCGTTACGCTTCAGGACGGGGATGTTCTTATCAAAATCGGAATAATTATAAACGAACGGAAGACAGTAATAAGAGGCAGGTCTCGGTCATAAAAGTCCATATATAATGGTTGCAGATCCAGACCTTTGGATTATGCGGGGTTGATGCCGCGGTAAAGACTGCACCTATAGGAGAAGAGGTACGAATCAGTGACAATGCAACAATAAAAGTGCAAAAACTAACAGCTGGAACATCCTTGTCTTCTGTTGGCCAGTAAACTGGTTCCTGCAGGACTAGATTGAGGGCAATTTTCAGTACGTTTGAAGGGGAGGAGAGGAACGAGGGGAAAGAACTCACGTCGTCGCTATAGTCCATATAATTCTGCAAATTGGTAATTGGGTTGATGAAATGCAAGGTGTAGGTGAGTAAACCTGCTCAGTGGTGTCTAAACGAAGCAAAAGACTTACGTGGATAGAGTCCACACCACCTCCAGGGCAAGAATCCTTACCAGTGGGGCATCCACGGGTCTCAGTACCTTGAGGAGGAGTATCCGTCAGACCATCTCCATCTGAGCAACCTCCCTCGAAGACGTGATAAAGACCAGTCCAATGTCCCACTTCATGCGTCAAAGTTCTTCCGATATTATACTGCGTCCACTCTATCACACAAAAAACACGCGAGCATGCGTCGTCAGCAAGCCGAACCAGTTCGAGTTATCGAGCAGAGTGTACTCACTGCCACCCGGAAGCACATCATAGGTGATCAAAATCCCATCGTTCAATTTATTACCGTTATAATTTTGCGGGAACGAAGAGTAGCCGAGGAACTGGGACGTCTGCAGACCGACGCTATATACGTTGAGGGTTTCAGCACCCCCCACACGAAGCTGCTTCTTCATCGTTTGTTCGAGCGCGTTTCCGACGTCGACGTGGTCGTGCCAGTCGTTGTTGTTCACACGGTTGAGCTTGGTCAACTTGAAGGTGAACAAGCCGCTGTAGTCACCGTTGAGAACAGCCATTTCTGGGGAAAATGGGGTTAGCACTAACATTTCCGGGGACTAGGAATAGGAAATGTGAGTACTCACGTTTGTTGATCACGTCATCTGAGAGGTACCCGACATTGCCAGTGGGCGTGGTTGCATAGATATTATGCCAGACTGTGATACAATCGGTAAGAAGAACAGTATTTTTGGAGAGGGAGAGGGTTAGACTGACCGACTTTGACGGTGCGCTTCTTGGGAGGGACTGGGGGGTGCGGTGGTGGATCGGGATGAACCCAAGTGATAGGAGGCATCCTCCTGCTTTCTTCATCTGCATGAAGAAGATCCTGGAACGACGCTTCCATGACCTGAATCTCGCTCTGGGAGGGTTTGCTTCCGCATCCTCTATAGAACAAGAGAGTATCAACATGCTTCCAACCTTCGCTCATGTAGAAGAGGAGACTTACAGCGATGTGGAGCGATCAGAGATTGTAACGTTGAAAGGTGCGGCGAAAACGCCAATAGCGAGCGTAAGAAAGACGGAAAGAGTGTGCGACTTCATGACGGCAGGATAAAAACGAGGGACTATGAGACCAAACGAGCGTCTCCGATCAACTATCAAGGGTTGTAACCAAATACAAAGGCAAGCAAGGAGGGATATTGCAAGCTGCCCTTCCACCCTGTCCTCTCGCCCTCGATTTTATACCTGGCCCCCTCATTCACAAGTACAGAGCGCCAACTGGCAGTCATTCTCTGACACACATACACACTTTTACTTCTGACTCTAATGAATTTGGTCTGTTGACAGTAAGATGCCTATGAACCAGCCAGCCAGCTCAACTGGGCAAGCTGGGCAAGAGCCGGCCAACCGACTTTCCGTTCTTTTTTGCGTTGGCCGGATTGTCGATTGTATGGCTTGTGACTGTCGCTGCCACACGTGAGAACTGTTTACGACCGTAATTAGTCTCTAATTATAGATACGAACACTGGTTTCCATCCTGTCCAGTCTCTTGTATCCTCGAATGTACGACCCCCTGGGCCCGGGGACGGAGCCAAAATACGAGGAAGACGGTCTACATCTTTTGATAATTAGAGTACTTGTGAGCCAAGGAGTCTAGAGATTAATCATGAAAATAATCTGAAAGTACAAGAGAAAGCTGACAGCATATATCCCACCTCTTACTCTACTTTGCAAGAGTTGCAATTAAGCAAAGGACCACGTCGTCAGATCCGAATGGGACACACAGTACAAACGCCATCTCACCGTGAAACGCATCGGCGAAGGAAAGGCGTCAGCGCGTCAATTCCGTACGGCTCGGCGTGCGGCCACTGGAACCAGACTGGAAATATCGCGAAAACGATAGCGGTCAGATACTCGGTGTAGCGTCGTACAGGGCGCATGGCAGAAGTCAGCATGCGCCCCAGGCTCAGGCCGGGGTGTGTGATAGCGGTACGACAGCAACTCACGAGACCTCGACGTACAAGGGAAAGGACGGAATCAACGTGGTCACATTTTTTATATGCTGTGACAGAATATAATAGATTATTCGTGTGCAAAATGTCCATGAGGTCGTTTTGACCATTCATTCAAGGTAGACCCTCTTCAAGAAAATACCCTCCCACTCCCCTCCATTTCGGGACAAAATAGGGACTTGTAGATGATCCCTGCTACTTATGACGTCTCTTCCGAGTCGTCATTCGTGTCTGGGTCAACTACTGAATCACCTGGTTGGTTGGGATAGGTTGGATAGATTGCGCGGTACGTTTCACACCTGTAAAAATGGTTATTATTCCTCTGGAACAAACGGTTTCTCTTTCTTTTACGTACTGTCTAATCATGCGCGAGACTTGACCCGCTGTCCATCCGGTCATACAAGCCTGTTGAAGAAGAAGAAGAAACCCCCCAATATCAGCAATGTATTTTGCAAGAACGATAGAGAGGTATGACTCACGTCGTCAGAATAGTCCATATAATTCTATCATCACGGGCAAGGTCAGCAGGAGTGGTCCCTAAAAACGAACTGGGGCAACTCACGTGAATGGAGTCCGCTCCACCTCCAGCACAAGTGTCCTTTGAGGCTGGACAGCCGAAAGTAGGTTGACTTTGCGGAGGCGTATCAGCGACCATATCCGCATCTCCACATCCGTGGTTTGGGCTATCATCAAAGACGTGATAAAGTCCGACCTTTACGCGAAAGAAAAATAAGCAAAATGAACTATCCTGCAGAGTGGAAGAGAAAAAACGTACCCAATGACCAGTTTCGTGCGTCAACGTCTTGCCCAAGTTGTAAGGGGGAGCTATGTACCAAGACGCGGAGATTTTCAGTCAGCCAGCCCACTCCTTTGCGGTCTGAGAGAGAGGAAAAGGGGTTTTTACTCACGTCCTCCAGGTACGGTATTGAACAAGATGACGACACCATCTTCCTTAGGCGCTCTGGCGTACTGATCTGGCATCGGCGAATATCCCAAAACGCCCGGGTTACCGACAGAGTAAATGTTCAGCATCGATTGAGGTCCAGCACGTAACGTGGCTTTCATCGCGGCGTTCTGTGCGCTCCCGCGCCTGACATTGTTGAACCAATCCGCATTGAGAGTACGCGTAATTCGGGTGAGGCGGAAGACGAAGATGCCCCTGAAGTCTCGATTAAGAATTTTGATGGCTGGGTGAGTTGGGTTAGGATCTAAAAGCGACGAGAAAAGTGTTCACAGACATTCATTAATCGTCGCGTCGGAGAGGTAGCCTCCGTTCCAAGTGGCAGACGAGTACACAACGTGCCAAACTAATACCACGTTGTGAGCATAATAGTTAACGGCTGGAGGAACATGTACACTCACCGACACTGATGATACGCTTTCCGGTACCGGGGACAGGAGGCTTGATGGACGAAATTGGCGCTCTTTCCTGCAACGCTTTCGCTTCGAGTTTTGCAAGGTCTTCTGCAAACTTCATCTCCTTGATCTGAATCTCATCGTGGGTGAAGGAGACGCCGCATCTGGATGGTAGATGGAAGGGGAAGTCAAAAAATCCGTGAATGAGCGGCCATAATAGGTTTAACGAAGAGGAAAATCGATATTTTAGTTGTTGGGGATGGAAATGAGGCTCACCTTGGAGTGTTGTTGATAAGAGCTGCTGATGCAAAGGTGGCACAAACGAGTGCGAGAGAAAGGAAGGACCGCATAATGTTCAACCGAGGAAACGAAGGAACTGGAGCCAACAACAACAACAGCAACAAGTGGACAGTACGAGAAACGGAGGGGAGTCAAAAGACGCAACGACGTCTCCCAAACCGATCGACTTGAACGAGTTTTATACTCGAACCTGGTTTGCATCCGGAGTCGATAAGGGCCCACAAGTAAGGGATTCACCGAGCAGAATGCCACACATGGGCCATGCCACACCTGTCATAATTAACTGTCGTCGAGTCAAGCAGTTGAAGGTGTCAAACTGGTCAAGATTCTGTGTTTAACACTCGTGATTAAGGTAAGACGGAATATCCACATCATTTACTTGGCAGGAAGTCCCCATTGTGCTCGGGTCGAAATCCGTTGACGGAAATGGTCAGGACCAAGGAGCTGAGGCCGAGGCACAGCCACTTGGACCAGTAGGCGCGCCGAGAGGACTGCGGAGAGGAAAACAGCAAAAGAGAAAGAGGAAGTGTTTGTTGTTGTTGTTGTTGATTTAGACGCTCATTCTATCGGACAATCGCATTTGAGCAGAACCCCGCCAAGTTTTACTGCGTACATTCATCGATATGTGGCAACGGAATATCACAAAAGTAAATAAATAATGAGTATAGGTGGACCTACCGAGCACAGTTACTGCTCGGTACCAACTCAGAATCGAAGCGCTGCGATGGTAGTGGAGCCCCTCTCCTGCACTGAAAGAGCCCTCCTGAGAGTGTTTGATTGTATATCGAGTCCCTTAAATCCCTCTATTCACCTTGAAGTATTGGAATTTCCATTATGCTCACTACCAATGGCAACCCCATTCCCTTCGAGCGGTGGCCATGCGAGAATATATGCCTTTGTCTGCAAGGCCAGCAAGTCGGAAAGAACGCCCCAAATGGAGTAATTTGAGTTGAATATATAACAAGTACAACTCGCTTCTCTCCCACTTGTCGATATGAAATTAGGTGTCGAGGGTTGTTTGGCTTTGTTTGTGCCGACGCGTCTTGGACCTCGTCTACTACAACTTCGTCGTCGTCGCTCGTGGCACCTAACTTGGATGGACTCGTTTTTCGCAGTCACCTACCTAATCTCTTTGGAAGTGTGATACCAGCTCCTAGTAAACGTTCGTAACAGCCCATCATCAACTTCCGCACGCACCCGGTCGCCATTGGCCTTGGGACCTGGCGAGTTAAAATCGTCCATCCTCGAATCACCCCAAACCATGTAAGTATATATCTTGTCCCAAGAGTCGGGCAACTAAACCCTGTTCAGGCGTTTTCCGTTATCGTGACTAACAGCAGCTTCGTCGATGGTCATAGGATTGACCGGTGTAATCTCGGAACATATACATATAAAAATATACCATCCGGTGCCCATGAACTTCACTGCTTTACGCATGAATGGGTACTGTCGGCTATGTCGACGAAACCGAGGTACTGAGATATTACTGCACACTACCTTCAGGGCAGAGCTGTAAACAATGGATGGTTGCCATTAGTCTGGGGACAATGACTATAGTACGATCTCGTCCTATGTTGTGGAACGACAAACTCTCCGACTTTCCAAGTAAAGGCTCAGCTCAATACCGGAACGAAACTCTCTCGGGACAAGGCTGCCTGTTTCAAATACATTAGTGAACAAGGCAGAGCGGTACGTAGCCCTCGCAGGCTCTGATCTTTGTGTGCACTGGCTGACACCGACCGTAGTAAACGATGAAAGCGTTTGAGCATTACTTTACTACTCGAGGTCAGCAGTATAAAGGCCACCCGGTGTCCACTCTGTTCCGCCGTTCGATCTGGCATCGAGACCCACTTATTTCCAGCGTCCATCCATTACACTGTTAATCCTCGCTTTCCCACCTATGCAAACAATGAATTTACTCGTTGCTTATTTGATATCATTCCTCGCAATATCTACCACCCACTTCCAGGTAGCAGCAGCTCCCCTTAGGGATGCGAGAGGGTAAGCTTTACGCTACTGGACATGAGTGAGGACAACTAAGAAAAGCCTTCCAGGAAAAAGATAAGAGGGTGAGTATCGAGAGCTCTTCGGGACTCCAAATAAAGCTAACATACCCAACAGTCTTAGGATTAAAGGGGTGACACTCAACAGCCCCGAATACAACAGAATTGCAGTCTGGAAATTATATCAACTCGACCACTTCGAAGTGCCCAATGGGAGAAAAGTGAAGAGAAGTTTTGTAAAGTGAGTTCGCATCTCGACAAGTACGATTGCGCCTCGTTACTTAAGTGTCTGCTACCGCCACTTCCCAACAGGATCCTTGACGATAATAAGGTCGTTCTCTTTATAACTCTAGTGAGGGATATCGGCGATCCTGAAATGGCCGCGATAAGCTCTCCTCGGAAGTGTTTTGAAACGACCCAGGATCCAGCGTCGTGTGAAGCTACCAGAATTGGAGGTTTTGCTATATCAGACAAGGTGTTTGTCGACGCATAGAGCGTACCTAGAAAATAGACTATCTGAATTCCATTGTATTGAGTATCCTCAGCCCTAAGACAAAAATTCTGCTGCCTAGTCGGGAGGTCTAGCCGAGTGGGGGATGTCCAGCCAGAGGACATCTGGTCAACGAGTAGGACTGGCTTTCAATGAGAAAGACCCAAACTCAATGGGGAAGATAAACCCACGACGGCCAAGATAAATCCTCGGTGGAAAGGGCTCACCACCAGTCGCTAGATGTCATCTTTCCCCCCTCCCATTCCCAGTTTGCGTACTTCTATGTTCCTAAACTTACGGACTCTAATAGATGCATTGTAATCTATATCATATTGAGCAGTAATGGCATCCTCGTTCGTTTGAGCCGTGGCTGTGAGCTGGCGATTGTAGAAATGCTTTCCCCGGCACATTGGCAAGTAAAACGAACGACTCGGAGGAAGAAAATAAGAATTGAATACATAAGAGATACAACATAATTTTGTCGAATTATCGATAGGAAGATGAAATTACATGTAGAGGAATGTTTGGCCTTTGTTTGTGTCTGACGCGTCTTAGACCTCAACTACCACAACTCGCTCGTCGTCGCGCGCAACATCTAGCTTGAATAAACTTGTTTCTCGCAGTCTTCTATTTATTTCCTTTGGGAAAATGATGCCAGCTCCCAGTAAACATTCATACTGGCCCCCACCATCCACTGCCGCACGTTGACAACCGGTCGCCACTGGCCTTGCCACCATGGGAGGACGGCACCCATCTTTCTTTGAGTCTCCCTGAACTGATTAACTATATATCATGTCGCAAGAGTCGGGCTGCTGAGATCCGTCAGGCGTTTCCGATTATTGGAACCACCAGTCGACCTGTGTAGTTTCCGGCGGTGACCATAGAATTGAACGGTGTAATCTCGGGAAATAAGCATTTAACGAGATATGGATCACTGCCCGCGAATCTGCCGCCATAGGTATGTACAGTCGGCTATGTAAACGAAACCGAGGCACTGAATCTTACTACACAGTCTCTTCAGAGCAGAGCTGTAGATGAATGAATGATGGGCGTTGGGTTGGGGATAGTGGCTATGATACAACCTCGTTCCGTGTTGTGGGACGACGAGCTCCCCGAATGTCCATGTAGCGGCCCAATTCAATGTCGGAACAGTACTCTCTCCGGACAACGTCGCTTGTACTAAATAGGTTAATGGGTATAACGGAGCGGTGCGTCGACCTCGCCGTCTTTGACTTCTGTGTGCACCGGCTGAAACCCAAATTGTAGTAAACAATGGAACAATTCAACTCAATCCCCGAGGTCAGAAGTATAAAAGCCATCCTATATCCGCTCTGTTTCGTCGTACGATCCGGCATCGCGACCTCATTACTCCCAACATCTATTTCTTCCACCATCAATCCTTCATTTTTCCTCATGAAAACAGCAAATTTCCGCATATCATGGCTGATATTATTCGTCACATTATTTGCTGCCCTCTTCCAAGTAGCAGCAGCTGCCCCTCCGATACTTCCTTCGTACGCATTACGCTTCCTGATATCCGTTGTGGACAGCTGAAAATCCTCATCTAGATATGAAGAGGCTGTGCAGAGGCTAGAGTGAGGGTCTAGAGGCCTTCCTATCCTGAATCTGACATCCCGAACCGGATTAGAATAATGAATAAATCCACTGGTAAGCTTCTGGAAAAGACAGACCCCCAATACCCAAAGATCGAGGCTTGGATCAATCGACAGATTGGAATGCGTCAGCAGGTAACCCTCCCTTGGGCACTGTGGGCTCGTTTCTCATTAAATAAGACTACACCTTGTTACTTACGACTCCCGATAGTCTTTCTTCGGTAGACGTCAAACTCAGCATGAGAGTGCGAGGCAAAACAGTCCAGAGCATCGTTGTGCAATTGAGCTGTCTCATGAAGAAAGCTAATCCAGCGGACTGTAGACCTGGTGAAAAATGAAAATCCAAAAGAGGCGAATACGAAAGAGTCGAAGACATCGACATCGGCAGTCCATGACCGACGACAGTTGGTCGATACTCGATATGCTTCTTAGATGCACGTGACGTCTTCTTAGTGCGACTAATATGAGTGGATATTTCGCTTAAACCAATCATGACCTGAACGAGAAATTAAACCGATCCATTACGTGAAATATGGTCCTACCGCAGACGACTGAGGTTCAGGTGCGGCAACGGAACGTTGAGAGTGGAAAGTCAAGCTTGGACTCTCCTACTTTTGCTTTTTCCTCCGGTGCTATCACTGGAAGTGGGTATCGGCGAGGAGATAAAGTAGCTCAAATTCAGATTTTTATTAAAAATTTTGTTGATAGTGAATGGTACACTCGTCTGGGAGATCCAATACGTATGGTGGTGGTGGTTATCACACCGTAAAGTCCGTATTACTCGGTTACTCAGTATCGCCTAACAGGTTCTGTGGCATAGTTACCTCAACTTGTTAATAGTGGGCGCGTACGCAGAAGGAACTCTGGATCGATACCAAAGACCACCTGACCCAGCACGGCCAGCACCAGCTGTAACCTGGTGCTCAAATGAAGTATGAGCAGATCACTAATCCCATATGCGGCCTATATCCCATTTCGAGACGCTAAATACACTCAACTGGCCTATATTAAGTAGGACCTGCACGCAAATAGGCACTGCCCAGAAATGATTTCTGCGGACCAAAACTACAGCGATACGATCGACTCCCACTATCAAGGTTGCTAGAGAGACGTGTTGACCCAGCAGAAAGGGCATGCTGGAGCATTGTCGAACACCTGTCGAGGCCCGATTACGCACGGTCTATAGATTCCTCCTCTCTCCCTTAGAGCATCTTATCAGGCATTGTAATATCTATGATGTTCATCATCCTCACTCCGTTCGAGTGGTGGCTATGACTCGGCGATCGTACGCTGGAGGCCGTCGTCGTAGATTGCTCCCCCGCCTTATTGGAGAGGGCGAACGACTCCAATCGAGAAAACAAGAGTTAAATCCATGAGAAATACAACGTGTCTTTATCCAATTTTGGCTAGGAAGGTTAAATTATTTGTAGAGAGGAATGTTTGGCCTTTGTTTGCACCCGACGCGTCTTGGACCTCGACCGCTACAACTTGCTCGTCGTCGCTCGTGGCATGCAGCTTGAATGAACTCGCAGTCTATCTATTTTCTTCGGAAGAATGATACCGACTCCCATGAAACGTTCGTACTGGCTCCGCCATCCACTGCCGCACATTGACAACCGGTCGCCATTGGCCTTGTCACCTCGGGAGTAAAAAAAAGACCATCCTGTTTCGAGTCGTCTTAAATCGTGTAAGTATACATCTTGTCACAAAAGTCGGACGGCTGGAATCTATCAGACGTTTCCCATTATCGTGAACAATAGTCGACGTGTGTAGGTTCTGACAGTGGCCAAAGAACTGGTCGGTGTAATCTTGGAAAATCAGCACTTAACGAGATACAGATCACTGCACGTAAACTCTGCCGCTATACATATGTACGGTCGGCTATGTCAACGAAAACGAGGTACTGAAATCTTACTACACAGTCTCTTCAGAGCAGAGCTGTAGATGAATGGATGATGGGCGTTGGTTGGGGGATAATGGCTATGATAGAACTTCGTCCCGCGCTGTGGGACGACGAGCTCCCCGAATGTCCATGTAACGGCCCAGTTCAATATCGGAACGATACTCTCTCCGGGCCACACCGATTGTACTAAATAGGTTAATGGATGTAACGGAGCGGTGTGTCGACCTCACAGTCTCTGATCTCTGTGAATCGGCTGACACCGATTATGGTAGATAATAGAACCACTTGCTCTATTTTTCAAGGTCAGAGGAATAACAGCCCTTCGGTATCCGCTCTGTTTCGTCACACGATCTAGCATCACGACCTAAGTACTCCCAACGCCTATTCCTTCTATCGTTAACCCTTGGCTCTGGACTCACGAATTATCCACAAGATACCAGCCGAATAGCTTCAAAACAATAAAATGTACCAAGTATCCGAGAGATACTGCTGTTTTAGCCCAACGACCGGTTCAAAATTTTGTCCCGTATTGGTCGCGGTCGACGAACCTACTTACACGGTATCATATGCGTGAAAAAAGCCAGTTTGTGTGGTATCTGCAGTTAGAAAAGAGGCGAAGTGCTCGATTACCAGAGATGAATGACCCTGTATAGCGGTAAGTTCGGCTATGCTGGCGGGAATCAGGCGCTGAGCAATGTGACGAGGCTCCGAGATACTACCAGTATGTCGCGTTGAGGCGGAGCCGTAGATACACCGTTAGTCTAGGAACAGCCACTCGTGCAACCGCCCTCAAGCTGTGCGGTGACGAACGATCCGGGCTAGACATCCCGAATATTCTATTTGACGGTTTGGATCTATGCAAACGAAAACTCTTTGAACGGGGCAGCTCGCGTTCAAACAGGTTAGTAGATGCAACGAGTACCGCCCTCTGTGATCGTCGATGTGCGCACCGGCCGACATCGGTTACGGGCTTTGGCAAAGAGTGAAGCTCTACCTATTTCGCTCCTTAATCGAGTTCAGGAGTATAAAAGTCGTCCGACATTGGCCCTATTCCACCATTCGATCTGGCATCGAAACTCCCAACCGTTACCCCCTACGTTCATTCCTCTCACCGCTCATCATCAGTCTCGCTTCATAAAGACGATGCAGTCCCGCATCTCTTGTCTAATATCATTCCTAGCAGTAGTTACCACTTTCTCTCAGGTGGTGGGTGCAGTTCCATTGTCGGGTCATCCGTCGGGTCATCTGTAGGCACCGTTCCATCTGGTAGCTGCGGTTGGATAACTGACTACACTCTCCTAGGTGTCCGGCTGAGTCGAGGAAAGTGTGAACACCAAGAAAGATCTTTTGCTTTTCGCTTTCGCTAATGCCAACCTACAGGCAGGGGGAAGAGCTCTTTGATTTTGTGGGTGTGCCCGCCGATCTATGCCCAAACCTCGCAAAATGGGCTCGAGGGGCCAGGAAGAGGATGGTATTAAAGAAGCCTGTGGAATCGGTGCAGGTCGGGTAAGCCTATCTCTCATTAAAGTCATGTCTCGTTGCTTACCGGATGTCTGCTGCGCACCACTTCACTATAGTGTTATCGGTGAAACTGGCAGAGTCGCCGCCAGCGCAATTTACACCGATGGCACGTTTTCCGATCCGATTTTTGCCTCCATAAACTGTATATATAAAAACCCGACGAGTTGTTAATACCCTCATATATGCGTTCGACCAGAGTAAAACAAGGATCGAGTGAATATTGCCTTTGGTGGTCAAAGGCTCGTCAGTATAGGTTAGATTTTGACATAGATATTACACACACAAGATATCCTCTGCTTGGGTTGTGACTAATAAGCTAGTGTCCTGCTGCATAATTACTCCAAACAGGCTCAGATCGGATAGTCTCTACACACGGCTTTCTTCTGTGTATTGCATCGCGACCAATGACGTTCTCTGTACTAACGTGATTCTTCATTAATTAAGGTACAATCTTGCGAATCGTATTATAGATTATATTATCCCCTTTCTGCCCAAGCAGAGCGTGGTCTGAACGAGAGGTTGGCCTGTTGGTTGCCTATGAAAAATACAACTGGACGCTGGGGCTCGAAGGCGAAGCAACTTTGGACCTCCCTACCTCCGCCCTCAAGATCACACTCACCTGGAGCACAGCTATAGACGGAGATCAACCAACTTGCAGGACTTGAGAACTGTACTGGCGTGTAAAATGCCTATTATTCGGCCACTCAAACATACGACTACCGCCTATCAACAGGGACTGCAGGATGGTCCCGCGCCTAATGGGCGCATAGGAACAGCTTGCAAGAGGAAAAAAGAGGAGATAGGAGTTTTCTTTTGAGATTCGCTGAATTGTGCGATCTGAGGACCTCTTCCTTGATGCTCACCCTCAAACGCCAAAAGTCCAAAATCAACGCTAATGGCCACCGGGGCAGGTGTTGCCTGATGCTCGTACGAGGTGTAAGTGGTCGTTTATATCATAAGGGGCGCCCATTCGGCGTCAAGAGTGACTTATTACTTGGAAATTTACTCACTCCATCTACCGTTTACAGACCATCAGGACCCAGCATGCAAATGGACAGTACTGAATGGAACATCGTACCATCATTATTGCGAAGCTATCGATTATCGCTATCAATGTTTGGACTTGTAGAGCAGCAAGACTATAGAAGCAGAACGGGTCAATACCGCCCCAACCCCAAATGTAACCTCTGAGTCTTCAGTAGTTGATGAAAATTGATCAGGTTTGTAGCACCATAGTACCCAGAAAAACCAAACGGTTGACTTGCCCGCTACCATCCGTCCGTCAAGAGAAGACACAAGGTGTCGTGACGGCCCATCATCGCTGAGCACAAGGAACCTGGGGTTATTGATGTACATGCACGGTGTGTCGAGCATGCAGATTAAATACGAATAACGAGGCATTGTGCAAGGAGACAGAAGCCATATCGCCATTAATGGAGGGCGCTCCAGCGCGCCCGTCGCTACGGTTATTACTATGACGGATACAAGCCCAACTATGTATCAGCCCCAAATTTCTCTCATTTCGCGCTATATGATGCTTTTTGGTGGTAATAAAGGTAGCTTGGGCCGCAGATACCTAATGGCCATCATCAGAGGGAGGCGCGGTGACTTTACTTGGTGGAGCACTGAGTGGCGACGGATACCATTCAAAAAGAGAAGGCATCGCCTGTCGTTTCTCTTTCATGGTGTGAAGAGGTATAAATACCCAGTACTGGCACCATTCCTCGCTCGCCCTTCGATCTGGTATCAAGTCTACCCCCTGCGCTCATCTTCCTTCCCATTTTTTTTTTTCCTAATCCCTTCTATAATATGCACTTCTTTTCCTCCTACTCTACTGCGTTCTTCCTTATAATATCCCTTGCACTATTCCAGACAGTAGTAGCTGGCCCTGTGACGCATCCGTAAGCACTACATATGCTGCTCGATATTGGTCGGAATCACTAAAACTGCTCTCCTAGAACTCAATCGGATGTTTTGTGAGTGCTGAGAGTGCGTTATAATTCTCGCTCAAACTAGATTACAGAATTACATATACAGGGGTGCCCGCTAATCTACATAAAAACCTCGCCCTCTGGGCAGAGGCTGAGGTCACTAGAGTTGAGAAGTTGCATGGGCGAGACTCTATCAAGGATGCAGCAGCAGGGTAAGCTTGTATCTCGTTAAGGTCATGTCTTTTTACTCAAGAGACTGTACCTTCCCCAACAGTGTCATGGACAAAGTCTTCCTCAGTATAAATTTAAAGGACGGGCAGACGCTTCATATGTACACTACCAGTGTGAACTGTCTCAACACGCACGCAGATCCAACGACGTGTGGGCCCAAGGACAAATGAAAGGTCAAAAGAGGCCAAAAAGAAAGAGGCGAATATATCGGCAGAGGCGGTCAAAGATCGGCGACATGTAGTCGATACTCGATATCATATGTATTACATCCACAGGTGTTCTCCTTACTGCACTGTGACCAACACGAGAATGTTTTTAAACAGCCGCACACGGATATTCTTCCTAAGCCAAGCACGATCCGAACGACAAATAAGCCAATTAATCATGTGGGATACTTGAAGTACAAGGCGTGCGATTCTACCACGGCGAGGTACGGTGGGAAGTCAAGCTTGGGCTCTCCTGCTTCCGTCTTCTGCTCGAATACTATCATCGAAACTCCCGTAGACCATTCCACTTACCTTTAAGCACTGTATTCTTCTATATATTCACCAACAATAGCGGTCCCATCCTGTTTGTGGCTCGACTATTTTGTATGTGAGGATGCATTTGCTCTCCAAGGAGGAACGAATGACTCCAATGGACGAAAGAGGGTCGGATACGCAAGAGATACAACTCACCCCCGTTCATTTGTTGATATGAAGGCAAGGCTATTTGCAGAGGATTGTTTGGTCTTTGTTTGTACCCGACGCGTCTTGGACCCGATTACTACAGCTCCGTACGGCTGGCAGTCATTGGCTATGTCGAGCTTGATCGAATAGACCCATTTCTCTCATCCGCTCACCCGTTCCCTTTGAAGGCGTTATCCTATAGCCCGGCCAGCAACCCGATCGTCCGAGTGTAGGGACTGATATATGGATGTTCTCACCATCCATTACTGCTAATCTCCCACCTCGGAAACACAGTCGTCCTTCTCCAATCCCATCTCAAATCGTATTCGTAATCGGCTGGAAGCCGTCATGTTCTTTATGCAGTATCCGTCATAACCAACAGTCACCTGGCTTGTCTGGGGTTGACTATCGGTAGGGGATTCGCTTAGGCAATCTCTGGAGGAAATGCACCTAACGAGGTACCGACCGTTGCGCGTGAGCTTCGTCGCTACTTGTACGTATGTGGGTATGGCCAGGTCAAAATGAATCATTTTACGAGGCGCTGAGATGCCATCGCGAGCCCGCGCGTCGGGAAAGCTGTACACAACTGAATGATGACCACCCGCTAGTCTGGGAATCCTGGCTATGGTACACGTGCACTCCGAGCTGTGCGGTGACGGCATCTCTAATCTCCTATTCTACGCTCAGCTTGATACCGCAACGACGTCTTCTGAACCAAAACACTCACGCGAAGCGACTTGATGGATGGTAACAGAGCGGTGCGTTTCTCTCTCATACACTGACTGACGGCGGTTCAGGTCGGTACAGAGCGCAACCATTAGCAGTTATACCGCTCCTTCAAGGTCGAAAGTATAAAAGCATTCCAGTATCAGCCTTGTTTCGCCATTCGATCTGGTACCGAGTCCAACTACTTCCAACGTTCTTCATTGAGCCATCTCCATTTTCGCCGTAGGCAAATAATGCGCTTTTTCTGTATCTCTTATATGATATTATGGCCTGTAATATCCACTGCCCTCTTCCAGGTAGTACATGCTGTCCCGTAAGCAATCATGTTATCCGACGTCTCCTGCTTGTAACTACTGACATCGGTCCCCTAGAATATCTGATAAGATCGAGTGAGTGTTAAAACTCATTTTCAGCTCTTACTGGAGTCAATGTGCTCGATAGGGTTGAACTCAGGGATATGAAATGGGGTATTGCTCTATACAACCGGGCAATTAGATGGATACACGCACAATTTCCCGTGGCGGGGGATGAACCATCCGTCAGGGTAGTCGGGAGGTGAGCATGCGTTACATAAGAATCATCTTATCACTGAAACGAGTCCTTCTCTTGCACATTCTTCCAATAGTGTTTTTAGTGAGAGATTCGTGGCCCAAGAATATCGAGGCCATGGGGACTCCGTACCCAAACTGCGATCCACCGGGTTGACCTGTCTCAGCACGCGCAGAAAGTACGAGCTCTGTGGCCCTGAGGATTCCTAGTTTGACGGGATTACATAAGCCGTAGGAATTCAATATAGAACGGCTGAGGGCCGAAGAGCAAACATATTGTCGTTTAAGCCCGATACTGGTGAATAATTTATACCATATGGACTGCGCTCATACGAATTCCACCTATTGCACTATAATCGGTAGGTCAATCCAACCAAACAGTCACTCGATGAATACCCTTTCGGCCGAAGCCAAGCATAATTGAACCGGAACTGAAGCAATTCAGTGAAATAGACGACGTACGGTTCTATCGTAGATGGCGTTCAAGTACAAACTAAGCTTGGACCCCCCTGCTTCCACCCATTAAAGTACTATCATAGAAAATGGGCATCGATGAAGAGATAGAACAACTCAAAGTCAGATATTGTCTCAGTGACACTAAGATTAAACGTCATACTCATCTGGGAAATGATCTAGACCGAGATCAAGCGACTCGCCGGATCCAATAGTGTCGATGGACATCCCGCTGTAAAGTATGTATTATACACCCATATGTTCCAATAATAAATATATTATGGCGTCGTAGATTTGGTATTATCGTTAGGGATGATCGCTGTAGCAATATCTGTGAGTCTCTCACTGTAGCCTAGCAGCAGCGTTCGCCTCAACGTCGCCCAAATAGTCGAAGCTCTCGTCGGAACACTGAAAGCGGCGAAAAGACGCGAGGTTATTGCCTACAATAGTGAATTACTCCTCCAAGGTGCCCATGATGACATTGATATCGTCCTTTTGGCGGTAAGCCAATCGCTTTGATTGCTTGCAGATGAACCTGACTTTCCTCAGGAGTGAATGCGGTCTCGGAGCTTGGAGATTCCCTCAAGCTAGTACTCCCAAAAGCATGTCTAGAGGATAGTCCTACTATAGATCTAGATATTCATGTGTGTTTGTACTCGGCATTACTCGTCTTCCTATCGCATTGTTCGGAATCCCCTAGTATACATACAAATTTTACTTCTACTGATTTTGTGTCTTCTCGAAAGGTTCCTTTGTACCTAAAGACACGAGAATCCAATAGCCAAACTTTCCAACCACCGCCACTAAATCTTGACACGACCACGACCACGCAATGCTGCTCGAAGTCCATGTCGGTTTCTGTCCGCTATTTCATGTTACCAGAAAATGCTGACATCATCTTCTTTTATGCCTCTTGTGCCGCGTTTGCCCTCTAGAAAAAGCTTCAGGCGCGTTCCGACCGTGTCAAATCAGTCGATTTCCACCCAACGGAGCCCTGGGTGATTACTGGACTATATAATGGCTCTGTGAACATCTATAATCATATCACGGGCGCAGTCGTCAAGACCTTCGAAGTGGCTCAGGTCCCAGTACGCTGTGTACGATTCATCACGAGGAAGAACTGGTTCGTAGCCGGCTCCGACGACTTTCAATTAAGAGCGTTCAACTACAACACACATGAAAAGGTCACTGCGTTCGAGGCCCATCCGGATTATATCAGATGTTTGGCAGTCCATCCGACCCTCAGTCTGGTGTTCACCGGAAGTGACGATATGACGATCAAAAGCTGGGACTGGGAAAAAGGGTGGAAGAACACTGTGGTATGTTGCCCCTCTTTGCCTTGGGTTCATCGCGAAAGTGAAAGATGGCTCACTCCTATCGCATCGTTTAGACGTTCCAAGGACATACGCATTATATAATGAACATTGCAATTAATCCAAAGGACCCTCAAACGTTTGCCACTTCGTGCCTTGACAAGACCGTCAAGGTATGGTCTATCACATCCCCCAACGCAAACTTTACTCTCGACGCCCATGAACGAGGAGGTGTCAACTACGTCGAATATCATCCCGATCCTCACAAACCATACATTCTTACCACCGGAGATGACCGCACCATCCGCGTTTGGGACCTGTTATCAAAGTCGTGCATCCAGACATTGGAAGGACATACATCAAACGTCTCCTGGGCCATCTATGTCGGTGGTGGACTACCCTTGATCGTATCGGGGAGTGAAGATGGAACAATCAAGCTCTGGAACGCAGGTACATATCGGTTGGAAAATACCCTCAGCTACGGGATGGAACGTGTATGGTGCGCCAGCTTGAACAAGTCGGGTGGGAACGAGCTTGCAATAGGCTTCGACGATGGTCTCGTCGTCCTCAAACTCGGCAAGGACGAGCCGACGTACTCGATGGACTCGAGCGGGAAGCTTATCTACGCAAAAGGTACAGAGATCCAGACCGCAAACTTGGCTCTGCTGTACGAGGAAGGCTCTTCAATGGAGGCGTTACCGGATGGAAGCAGAGTTTCACTCTCTCTGAAAGAACTGGGTGCGACAGAGGTGTACCCCAATAGCATCCAGCATTCGCCCAATGGACGATTCGTTACTGTCGTCGGTGAGCTCCTTGAACTTTTCAGTATTGATGGGCCTATGCTGACTTCTTGAAGGTGACGGGGAATACATCATTTACACACCAATTGCGTGGAGGAACAAGGCGTTTGGGCAAGGCTCGAGTTTCGCATGGGCAGATGACAGTAATACGTACGCCGTTTTAGAGGGCAAGCTCAAAGTACGGATATGGCGCAACTTCAAAGTGAGTAGACATTTGTCCTTGTATTCGTACATGTTCTCATTAGCCTCGTTTCAACAGGAGAAAAAAGAGGCACTGAAGGGAGCAGGCGGATGGTCGGTAGAATCACTCCACGGAGGTCCATTACTATGTGCGCGAGGGAATGGATTTGTCGTGTTCTGGGATTGGGAGACCGGAGAAATTGTTAGGAGGATCGACGTCGACAGCAAAAATGTGTGTGGTGCTTACATGATGCACTCTATCCGGGCTAAAATTCCTGTCAGATATATTGGTCAACGTCGGGAACGCTGGTTGCGATCACCTCGGACGATTCCTACTTCATTTTGCGATACGACCGGGCCGCGTATCGAGCAGCTGTGGATTCAGGTGCTTCGATAGGTGACGAGGGATGCGAAGAGGCATTCGAAATAGTCACTGAAATCTCAGAATCGTGAGTATACGATAAAACGAAGGACGGGAACGTCTGCTGATGCTTCTCATTTAGAGTCAAGACGGCGAAATGGATCGGAGAATGCTTCATTTACACGAATTCAGCGAATCGTCTCAACTATCTCCTTGGAACACAGACGAATACCGTTACTCAATTCGAAAAGTGCGTTATTCGCTTTGCTCAAACCCTCATTTTCTAACCCGAAATGTGTCAATAGACCGCTGTATATGTTGGGATACATTCCTTCTCACAATAGAGTCTACTTAGTAGACCGCGACATGTCGGTGCTCGTCTATAACCTATCCCTTGCCGTTGTGGAGTATCAAACTGCAATTCTACAACGTGATCTGGTGACCGCAGCAGAATTACTATCTGCCGTCCCAGAAGCTGAGAGAAACAAAGTCGCGCGATTCTTGGAAGCACAAGGTAGGACCATAGCTTCTACCTCCCACAAGTCTAATGACGCTTTGAACCTCAGATCTGAAGTCCCTGGCACTCCAAGTTACAAACGACACTGAACACAAGTTTGAACTGGCGATCGCACTTGACGAACTAGATCTTGCTCTCTCGTTGGCGGAGGCAACGCCTGCTCCAGAAAACGAGGTTAAGTGGAAGATGGTCGGTGATACGGCGCTGAGTCGATGGAGGTTTGGGCTTGCTAGGGAATGCTATCGGTACGTCGAGTTCATTTTATCTCTCTTGATAAGATTTAACGATCACTTTGCAGGAGAGCAGGAGACGTCAGTGCCAGTTTCTTGTTGGAGACAGCCTTGGGCGATAAGAATGGTCTTAGGAAGACTGCAAAGGACGCTAGTGAGTGGAAGGAATACCCTCTTGTTTTGTATGTGGCTGATTACGAGGAATGCGGGATATGTAGCTGGTAAAGGTCTCAACAACATCGCGTTTGCAGCTCTATGGCAGCTGGGCGATCCAAAGGCTGCTGTCGGACTGCTGTTGGAAACTGATCGCAAGGCGGAAGCGGCGCTACTGGCGAGAACATACGCTCCTAGGTAAGCATCAATCCTCTCCCGAATTACGAATTGTATGTAAGATACTAATGACCTCTTTGCTCTCCCAAATGGTTCTATTAAATCTCCAATCTATTCTCATTCAGTTGTGTACCAAAGGCACTTCAGTCGTGGCGGATCGAATTGGAGAGCAAAGGAAAGTCGAAAACGGCCGGGCTTCTGGCCGATCCTAGTAGAGGACAAGATTCAGAGTTGTTTCAGGAAGGGTGGGACACGGCTTTGGAGAGGGAAGAGCAGATCTATGGGAAGAGCACGAATGGGACAATGGACATTGGGGCAGTTCTCGCTGGCGATAGTCCCTGAGTTGGGCCCTTGTATCGGTGCTGGTATCTTCCCTCCCGAAAATAAATCGAGTTTGATGCTCTTACTCATACAGCCAAGTTGGCTGACGTGCTATTTGGCTCGGACAAAAATATCTCCAATTCAAAGGTGATATGGGCTTTGACGATCTCCATAGGAGGCCAGGAGACATCAGTGCCAGTTTGCTGCTTCTGTGGACTTAGGAAGACGCGGGTGAGTATTAGGGACACCATCGTATTTCTATCGAACTGATTGCCAAGAATAATATAGGGTATTATATATAGACGGAAAAGGTCTCAATAAAATTTACGTTTGTGGGCGACCCAACGAGCCTATTGGTTTGCTGTTAGAGAAACTGTCTGCAAGGCAAAGGACGCAAAACGTTGAGAATCTCTGTTTACTTTAGCGTACACGTGAGAACCATATTTCCTCTTGATTCAGTCGTATACTGAGAGCCCCTCAGTCGAATTGGTGGGTAAAGAAAAGGTCTGCCTGGCCCGTTGGTCCTGATAGGATCAAAGATATAGAGTCTTTCTAAGAAGGGTGGGTTTATTATTCAAATATATTTTCAGCACTTCATTTAAAGAGACTCCAGATTGAAGGGTATTGTCTTAAACTGATTACACGCTATTGCCGTTTATTTGACGTCTTAGTCTACATTGGCATATAAAGGCCGATCATAGTTACCGCGAATCTGCCAGCGTGAATAGGCCTAGAATAGTAGTCATATGAGTGATGTGGTAGGGATAGCTGCCCATAGAATCGAGGATGAAAAAGAAACCTACCCTATATGGAGCACAAGTTGTGGAGAAATGATGGTAGACGCACAATTTATGCTTATTTGGCCTTTCACGATTGCAGTTATCTTCGAGTGATCCGACTTGGGGATACTGTTATCGAAGGTTACGTTGTCGCCTACAAGTCTGTTCACATAGGGTTCTTAATGACGGAAAACGTGGCCCTAAATATGCGACTAACCTACAACTGTGGCATCATACCACGTCGGCAGCGAAATATCGTCACAGCGTTAGACACTCACGCATCAACCCCGGCGGAAATATCAGCCTCACTGGGAATATATCTGGCAAATGAGGTCGCCACGAGGGAGAAGGAAGAGAGAAGTAGTAAATTAAAGCGCATGATTGAGCGATAGTCAAGATGAAAGAAGCGAAATGCTAGCAGGAAGGCTCGTCGATACCAGATCGACCAGGAGAAAAAGAAAGAAGGAAGAGAAAGAGGAGGGAGGTGAAGGAAAGAAGTTGATATCCGGGGGGAATCCTTGATTTGGAATATTTATCTACGCTTTCTTGAGATAGGCAATGCTCCCCGCTTCTCTTCGGGCGCGCTCAACCGTCTGCTATGAACGTCATGGCGCCCCAAACGTCGCACCGCGCACCGTTTCCATGCTTTATGGACTGTGTTTTGTCTTTCGTAGAGCTGTATCAGGTAATAATGCGATCTCTGAGCCTCTGGTTGATGACTTGAGACGACCATGATCAAGATTGAATGAGAGGCCGAAGTGCTGTTGATGTCTATATCTTCCGAATTACGGAATTGAGAAAGAATTTCCGACTAGTTTGTAGAGGACAACGAGTGTTGTAAGAGAGAAGGGCCAATATGGGTACGGTGTTGAACGAAGCAGCGAGTTGATTCTGAGGGTATAGCGAGCCTAAAACCGAGAGTTAGACTATTGGTGGGTAATCCGAGGTGTTTGCGGATAGAATTGTCCGATAAGACGACAATGATTAATGGTGATGCACTCACCTGGATTCTTGCTTTCGACAGTTTTCGCGCGCCCAGTCACCTGTGCAACGAGCGCAAAAAGATGAACGTACTGCTCTGATGGTGATTATAAGACATTGCAATGTAGTTACATGGCAACTACCAGGACCGTTATTGCGACGACGGCTGAAACTGAGAACATGAAACAGAAGAGCCAGCAGACTACAATGAGTTTTTGTAGCATGGAAGGGGATTAAGGCGAATTAATATTCCAATGAAGATGGGGACATTGGTCCACTGAAAACATACGTGCTGGATGGCAGTCTCGCGGTTCTCGTTGACGGATAAACTCTTCCCGCATAGAGTTTTTTCTCCAAATTGGTGAATTCTAGTCTCCCGGAGGCCTTTCACAATGAGCGGCCTACGAAATTCCTGCAGGTTGGTTGGGGGTCAAGCTCGACGAGCGTGGCACAGCCACCTAAGAGTCGAACTTTGACGATCACCATTGGAAAGAGAAACACAAAGAAGTTTCCGGTTTCCCAGTGTTACGTTGTGCCAACAAGAGGGAGAGACGGCTTCGGCCAGTGAGGAGCAGACTTGTGGGAGGGCATGGCGGATTGGGCGTTGAGTATTTAATCGCTCGTATGATCACCAGCAATTCGAAGTCTCCAGAGAAGCAAAGTTGCCTGCTGTACAGTATCTGTAAACTGCAGTGAAATGCCCTTGTGCCCATAGTCCCGGTAGCCCGTGCCGCCTCTTTTGCGCTACCCTAATAGAGTATTGATATATTTCGGGTCACACATCTCTGGTCCTTTGACATTTCTCAACAACTCTGAAAGCGAGTTCAAAGCGATAACTGCACTTGACAAACTGATCATTTCCCATTTTCATTCATGGAGCCAACACCTACCCAGTTACACCGGAAGTAACTCAAGATCAAGTTGATGTCATTCGGTGATACAGCGTCAAGTCGACCTGCTAGTAAGCCCCATACAGTGTAGATTAAGAAATTTCTTTCCTCAGATGTTTACATCCCACTCTTTCTCGACGAGACTCGCCACACTTCCCAATTTTGGAACGACAAAAGTAGATTTGGGAAACTAAGCGGACATGGCCTCAACTCTCTGGAAAGATACTGAGTCGGGTTCTTTCATATAGCCCGGTTGACTTAGAGGGAGTAAAGGCACGCATGAGGTCGTTGCCGGCGATTTATTGTAAGACCAAGTCTTCATTAGAACAGACCCAAGCGATAAATGAGAAGCCACGTTCGTTCAGGCGGACCCCGTTTGATAACGACTATCTTTCTCAACGACAGTTAGCGTTTGAGAATAAGAATTAGAATATCCTGTGGGTGTCGTCTTGAGGTCGTAATGTATCGTCGAACCGAGAACCCTAAAATGGTCGAATTAGTTATGAATGAGCGATACTTATGCACAGTCGCCCAAAATAAATGTCAATCCTCACTTTATCTCTATTTTTTCCTGGCCGGGCGAGAAGGGACATTTGGCATAGAGGGTTGCTGGTCTTAAGGCGTCGCACATGTAAGCAAGCAGACCATCCTCCTTTAGTTTCTCCGCCAAAACAGACGGATCGAACTTGACATTCGAACGTGAAAAGCTGATAACATGAGAGAGAATATCAGTAAGTGGATAACAAAGTATCGCCCGCACTACTCGCCTACATTTGTGATGCGGACAAAGGATATTCGGATCATTGTGGTTTCTATTCGCAGTCGTCAGTTCTCTATTTGAATCTTCGAACTGCGTACTTTGACTCACCCGAGAGGAATCGCCAGTGAAGTCGACGCAAATAAAAGTGAGAGGAAAAATCCACCAAGAAACATGTTCAGGACTATATAAACTGAAGTTCAAGAAGAAAGGAAGGATAATAAAAATCGAACAAGAGCCTGAGACGTATCGATACCAGATCGATAGGATGAAGTGTGAAGAGTGTACGGGTGGAGAAGGAGGGATACACGAACACGCCCCCCCCAAGACGGTGATTGCGAACCAGATTATTTATCTTCTTCTTGTTTTGCGCTGGAGGCAATGAATTCGCGCCCTTGTTTCGTTCATTCTTGAGCGCATTGCTACACACCCAGCAAGCAAGAGAGTAATCCGCGCTTGTTGTGCCACCCGCTTGCATAGTTTGACGATGAGAATGGGGGTTTGTTGTTCGATTACTCGAGACGCGGCAATGCACCCGCGCGGTTCCTCGTGCCCACCGGTGCTCAACCTCGACCGCGCCGACAGTTGCATCCACAGCCCTCGTCTTGCTTCATTGGATACCTGGTTATTGCATCTCTCTCGTCACTTAAAAACGAGGACTATTTTCAGGAATCTTGTTCCTAAATAGGCGGAATAGAAGACGAGCCAGAGGGAAGAGTCTGAAGAGTGAGGTGAGTTTCTACTCCCCAGAAGAGGATAAAATCATCCTCGAGAGGGAGAGGTCTATATATCAGATGGAGATGATGGATGTCAGCTTAGTTCCCATTCACGATAAACCCTTATTTAACTTGTAGAAGCTATTCACTCACCGATGAGATAGACGCGAGACTCCCACGATCGAGTAGTCGGCTAGAGAATAATTTGAAGCCACTTGGTTATTAACTGCTATCAGCTCTATTGGCCAACCGGGTAGATGTTAACGTCAGGAGGGGCGTCGACTGATCAACTATCCCTAGGATAGACTCAGTGTAGAGAACGATGATACCTATACGTGTTTTATGGGGTTTCACCGTCAATAACGGATGATTGTTCCATATTTGAGGCTACGAAACTACCGAGGACATTGTGTTCGGCACGACAAATAATAAAGTTGATGCCACTCTTTATGATATCTGGGCAATTCTTGAAGTCCTTCCGTCACTAATATAGTATATGGGGCGGAATTTAGAAATAAAACCTCTCTGTTCAATTGCATGGATCATCGTCGTACCTGCATAAAGATAGAAACAAGGAGCCCCTGTGTTTAATAAGGTCTATTGATAGGCGAGATGATTTCCTGACGTCCAATTCTTCTGGCTTTCCTACCCAGTGTCGACTATTGAGAGAGACCGAGGAAGCAGCGAGTTCCAAGCTTTGACCTCCACTTTTGCCCACGTGTTCCGCACTCGGTCGTGTTTGCACCGAGCTGAATGCCAGGAGGAATGTTGGATATTATAGTCGTCGGCAAAGCTCTCAATAGTATTACGTTCGCGACTCTGTGGCAATTGGGTGGCCACAGGGTGTCTGTTGATTTGCTGTTAGTGTTAGGGAAACCGTCTGCAAGGCAAAGGACGCGAAAAGACGGTTTCTTCTTATTTAATCGTGTGCCTATAGCTCTTGGGCTGTGACGGATCGAATTGGAGAGCAAAGAGAAGGTCTGGTGGCCCGCTGGCCTCGATAGGACGAAGGATGTAGAGTTATTCTAAGGAGGGCGGGTTTATTACTCAAATAGATTGTAAATTAAGGGAGACGGCCTCGAAATGATTACATACTAATGATGTTTATTCGAGGTCTCAGTTGACACTAGTAGATCAAGGCCTTCAATGGTTAGCGGGTGACCTGCTCGTTGTTTGGGCCTAGAATGTCGGTTGTATGAGTAACGGGGTAGAGATAGTTGCCCATAGATTTGATGATGAACACAGAAACCTAAGTTTCTCTAAACTTTCGGCCGCCGAGGGCTGGCCGAATGCGAGTCAGGCTGGCGGGGAGGAGAATGGGGAGGGGGGGAGGCGGTTCTCGCTACGACAGTACCTAAGTCGCCAAGTGTGGACCACCGTGCACGGCCAAAGCAGCCAGAAGCAAAAGTAGCGAGAGAAGAAATAAAGCAGGACGCATAATGAACAGCACTAGATCAAGAGGCAAGGTTGAATAAAGGGATATAGGTTCCGAATCTGGGAATCTGGGAGTGACCTGTCGATACCAGCTCGACGGGGAAGTGGGTGGATCGAGGAGAGCTTCTGGTTGAGCGCGCGCGAGTTCTTTGATCTGGGCTTCTATCGCTGCCGAGCCTTCCGGAGACAGACTTTTGGTACCGCACCATCTGTAAACGCAATTCGATTTGGCGAAGAACGGGGTTGAGAGGGGTTAAGCGTAGCGAAGGAAAGAAAGAAAGAAAAACTGGAGATGTAGACAGTGTCGGTACTCACGCAAAGCTACCAGGAACGGCAAGCACTCCAAGAGCGAGGGCGAACACGACAGAAAGAGTAAAGGACACCATAATACAGCTATCAATGAAGGTGAGTGAGTGAAAGTGAGCGAGTGAAGCTTGCTGGACTTGATGAGCCCACGGACACGACCCCTTTTATATACATCCTAACGCCAATGTTGGGTGAACAATTCGCCCATGTGGTTCTTTGTCGTACGGCTCAGTTCCATATGGAGAACACAGAAATCCTAGCTTCTAGACTCGTATCTACACTGCTATCGTGTCCATTTGACTGTTCGAGGTGACGCCCATTGGGAACAATGCGTAGTAGAAGATATCGAGTCCCAGCAAAGAGGAAAATGATGTTCAAAGGAGGATGAAGTACAGTCTCTGCGGATGAGGACGGGTCTACTGCTGGTATCGATGTGCTAATGGGAACGATAGACGATAGACATGAGGTTGGCTGGTGTTCCTGTATGGATTTGAAGATAGACTGCCGGCTGGTTATACGTGAGTAACCGGTTCCTCACCAGATACGCATAGTACGAGAGTCAAACGTCTTCTACGCAACGAGCTGGCTGCGCTGCGAGTTTCCCCTGTTTGGTCAATTCCAAGTTTGGCGGAACCACACACCGACTCGGTTGCCTCTTCGGTTTCTCCCAGTTCTGGCCAATCATTGATTTCTAGTTATCCTCACGCTGGATTGAAGATTCGGTATCCCTCATTCACCTAGAATTGACAAATCGTTCATAGTGCCTAGGCGAAAACGTGTGTGTGTATTCGGGATCAATCTATTTAACCTCGAGCAGAAGGTTCTCAATGGTTACATGGAATGCAGTATCTTTAGCTTGAGCCGTGGCACCGAGGAGGCCCTTGTCATGCACGTTGGCCCTGGAATCATAATCGTATAAGTGAAAGAAAATATAGCTTCTCGAAGAATTGATAATAGGTGTAATTACTTACAAGGTTACGATGACTCTAGCGTGTGAATCAGGGCTAAAGAGGAGGCTCTTGACATCTCGTCTCAACTTGTCCTCTTGGATACCCGAGGGGAGTTGGAACTCTGCATTTTGAACAAGTGTGCTATTGATGAAGGAATTGTCAGAAGCCAGAGCATGTAACAGAACATAGACAAATCACCTCAGTGCAACATTAGGTTTGGATTGTCTTTGCATTATGCAATATCAGTAAGCCGCATCCATTGGGACTTGAATCACACACCCTGGAATAACCGAAGCGTACGAAGTCGTTACGAACGAGAGGGATGCAAAGAAAAGTAGAAAATTGGGACGCATGGTTGGTCAAGATGAAAGATGAAGAAAGAAAACACAAGAATGATTTGTCGATACCAGACCGACTAGAAAGAAAGGAGAAAGAGAAAGAAGGAATGAGTCCGATTTCCAGATGGCAGACATGGCTATTTATCGATTCCAGCAGTGGCATGGGCGATGCGGCACCCACATGGATATTTCCTTAGACCGTTTGGGTACCCATGGGACGAACACTGGAATTGTAGCTTCTGGACTTGCTTCAGCACTGCTATTGTGGCAATGTGACTGTTTGAGACGACGACCATTGGGGAGAATGAGCAAATAAGGAAGACAAGACCGAAGACGCCGGGTCTATCAGCAGAAAGAAAACCATGTCGCTGTTTGAAGTAAAACTAAATTCATCATCTGTGGTTAAGAAACAGGTTTCCTATAGGCCAATGAGACTGCTGGGTGTGAGGTTGGCCAGCAGTACCGTAGTAGTTCTCATTGACGATGGATAGACTACTGTTGGCTGGTTAGTAGCCAATTTCTCATCAAATCAGTGGAGTCCGAATGCCAATGCAATGGCCGTCTTCACGACGAGCGAGCTGCGATGACGACTGAAATCGGGAATGTGAGACAGAAAAACTAACCGACCACAACGAGCTCCCTAGTATAAGGGGGAGACTGAACGAGTTATTATTCCAAGGAGGATCGAGGAACAGGTTGTCTACTGGAATCCGCAAAGAAGCGGGGATAATGGACGTGGTCTGGGCGGTAGTCCTGCATTTTTCGTTGACGATAGACTCTCGCATAGGTAGTGAATACATTCTCTTTGAATCGGTGGAGTCCTATCTCCTAGGGACCTTTTACAACGAGCGACCTAGGGAATTCATGCGGTTTGGTCGGGGGTCAAGTTGGAAGTCAAGTTGGAAGTATCGACCATGGCCTCCGCCCTGGTGGTATAAAAACCTATCAGATGTTGGGTAACAAAGAAGCCCAAAACTGCCAGATAATAGCCAGTGAGTGCACGTAGTACGTCTTGTGAGCTATATTAGAGTGTAGAGCGGCGATACTGTTCGTAAAGTACTGCGCGCCGCCGTCGAGACACCGTAGTTCACTTAGTTCTCGGTCTTTTACATACACCGATGCTCTCGGTTAATCGAAAATGCCTCTTTTTGCGAGCTATTACGGCGGGCGCGACATACAAGCGATACAGTCAAAGGTATCCTTAGGGGAAAAAAAAGAAAAGAATCTCCTACGACAATCATTTAGACTCAAGTATTGTCGATCAGAAGTTCACTTAGCTCCGGTAAAGTTTCGATGGTATATTCGCATTGTCAGGAGGGAGCGTGAAGGCCGTCATGTGGTTTATAGATCATAAATTAAGTATAGATAGTACAACATCCAGTTTATGTATTATTTAGTGACTTTTCCGAATGGTTTTACTCTAAGTCTGTAAGGTTAGCTTGAACTCCTCTAGCTTGTTCGTATAGAATGCTTTGTGACGGCCGTTTGCGACATCGACTGTACCCCACAAATTAGGGCCCAGGACGCTGCAAGGACGTTGAATTGATCAATAGTTCTCAGTGTAGCCAAGGCATAGTAGGACTTACCCTACACCGAGCTCAGCTGAGCTATGGTGGCACCAATCGTTCAGAAAACCAAGAGCGATTTTAGCGAGCCAAGCCTTCACCAGTTTCTGGTTAAGACCTGCATTCTTAACAGATTCGTCTATCTCATACGTTTCACTGGCGAGAGAGTAAAGGTAAATTAGCCATTTTCACACGCCCGCGCCAACAGCGAATGAAACGATTTGACTCACGGACAGCCATTTACTGCCGTTTGACTAGTGCTCGACACATCTTTTACGTCTTTTGGAGGTGAAAGTGCGCCTGCTGGCCTGTATTGGTCATCAGCACTTTGAGAGTCACCAAGTAAAGGGTCATAACTCACAGAGGAAGTGGAGCACCGTGCACGGCAAAAGCAGTCAGAAGCGAAAGAAGCGAGAGGAGGAATAAAGCAGGACGCATAATGAACGGCACTAGATCAGGAGGCAAGGTTGAAAGGGAGATAGGTTCCGAATCTGGGAGTGGCCTGTCGATACCAGCTCGACGGGTCAGAATGGGATCGGGGCAAGAATCGAGGAAGTGGGTGGGTGGGTGTGAGAGAGAAGAGCAAAGCTACAAACTACAGAGGTTATTAAGTCCTCTGCCTAGGGTAGACCCACGCGCCCACGACAGCGCGCGCCCATCGTCGGAAACACCGCATGCCTTGCTCTCTCCTTTCAGCGGTAATTGTGGATCACTAATTTTGGCCACTGTGCTCGTCTACTGCTACGCCAGGTGCGACGTATAGCGAGAGGCAGTTCGAAAATTCTTCCGGGAATAAGCCAAAAAAATCAATTTTCGCATCAGATGATACGGGTTCATATCAGTGTGCAAAGCTATTGTCAATGGCTAAATATTTTGTGAGGGATTCAGTATGGTTCGTAGCGTCAGGAGGAAGCGTCGGCCGGGCCATATCTTTCCGATATCCTTACCATTGTGAGTACATGCATTATAATGACTATATATCAATGGTTAATGACGAGTATTGAGTATTTAACTCGACTGTTAATCCATACATTACTACAATGTCTACAATTTGGGCTTAATACGACAGATGATGAGTTGCATATGGAGGAGATATGGCCTTTCTATATTATTATGCTAGCAGTAAAACGCAAAAGTTGTACTCTCCCCATAGACCTGCTGTGTTCGAAGGAGATATAGGGTAGTATGCCAGTGAGAGGGCTCAAACTAATGTTATCAATAGAAATATATCAGTACTAGACTACTATGGGCCCTCAAATATATCCCATATACCATTATCTCCGTTCGTCTAGTAGTTAAGGCAACACCTAAGTTCAATACCGCATCAGATGGTGCCTCTGGAATCTATTTTATGGCCTCAGATTTAAATCTACAAGCCCAGATAACAGGATTAGTGAATTTGACGATTAAAACCATCATTTCTGGTCAATAATGTACAATAACCCATTCATTCTTGGAGTCGAGATGTTATACATACAGCCTCTGGACATAGAGCATCTCTATTCGAAAAATGAAATACAGCTCGCATAGGTTCTGGTGGACCAAGAACGTATGAAGGAGTAAACTGCTAGCTGACCGTTGAGTTGGGGAGCCAAGTCGATAAGGGCTTTGTTCCGGTGAGTGATATCAGGCACTCTTACTAGTCATCCTTGGACACAAATGATCCCAGTTCAGGTCATAGTGTAACGGCCTCAGGATGTTTGATACCCGACCATCCGCCCCTTCGATGCAGCCGTAGACAGAGCCTTCAAGAGCACTGTAAATGCGGAAAATACGATAAGCACACGATTAGTGGAGCGTAATAGGGAAACGATACGCACAAGATTGTGAGTCTAGTTGTTCCTGGGTGCTCGAGGTAGCCACCTTGCAAAGCGGTTGTACGGATCCACTGTTGCGCTGCATATATCCGACTATCTGGTATGCCGCATATTTCATATTCTACACTATTACCAACGTTAGTAAGTGGCGGTGTGCTGAACAAGATCGGACCGCTGCCCCATGAGACGAGCGTATACTTACGTGGATATCGTCGGTTTTTCTCGGGGAGACTCGAGAAGCTTGATAATTGGAGGAATATCTGAGGTTTCTTGCGCGCTAGAAATAGGGTATAAGAAACGACGGTTATGACAACCAAGAATACTCACCAAGTCCTCCTGATCCTGATCCTCCTCATTAGGAACCATATTAGCAAGAATGTCACTATAATGATGACTGCCAGTGAAGCCACTGTCCCGCAGCACGCGTCGCTGAACGGAAGAGAACGGGTTATTGAAGTCGGAACATGAAGAACGAATATCTTGAAGGAAGAGTTAGAGGTAAACCACATATATTTACTGATTTGGGTGGTTTTAGAAGGGGTCGGAGAAAGGGTACCCTGAAATGGGGTGGGGGCCTGGCGCAAGTGGGCGGGGACCCATAGATGACGACGGCCTTTATATACTGCGATGGCATTTTCCGAAGTCTTAATGCATTCCCAGCAATAGCTGTGGCATCGCAGACCGGCTGTCTGCGACCGCACCGCCTCGGAATTGCAGAGAGCTCCTAGCGCCGAGGATCAGAGGCGTTGTGGAATCCCGTGACTCGGGACTAAAATGGTCCGCCTGGGAGGCTGGTTATGTATGCCTGTCCATTGGTCGCTTGTCAGACGTCCGACGTCCAATGTTGCCTACGTACCTTGTATCTGGTAGCCATCACAACAATAGTGATGGCGACGAGAGCAAGAGAAGTCTGGTCCGATTTGCGGGAATGCACCGGATGCCAACAGACAAGATACTAGATATGACCGTTTCGTTTATTGGCTGCTAGGTCCATATTGGAGCATCGTTGAACTCGTCTATGCTCGCCCAATTGATGCTGCGGTCCTCCTCGCAGAAATGTATAGCCAACTTGTTGGCGCGAAGGCGCCTAGATTTCGATAAGGCAAAGGCGGAATACATTCTTGACGCTGAGTCTCTCCAGCTCTCCTGGCCAACGACAACAATGGAGAGACCCTGCGGTCGGGGAAGCAGCGAGGTCCAAGCTTTGGCTTCCACCTTAGCCCAGGTGTTGCGCGCCCAACTCCACAAACTCACTCGTACAATCTACATTGTTAAAAAAGCGAAATGGCTAGTAGTCCCATTTCTCATGCCGATCAAATGGCTACCTGGCGAGCGAGGAAGGACGCGCGCAGAGCCACGGTTCAATCAAAGTACACAATTCTCGGCTTCATTTCTTCTGGGACATACGGGAGGGTGTACAAGGCCCGTGAGAGAGATGCATCTGGTAGAGATGGTCAATTCGAGGTCTCTGGCGAATCAAAGCTATATGCTATCAAAAAGTTTAAGCCGGAGAAGGAAGGTGAAGTCCTCACTTATACCGGTATCAGTCAGAGTGCGATCAGAGAGATTGCTGTGAGTAAGCCTTTTGATTTATTTCGTTTTTTTAGTCCTAATGGCTAGAGTAGCTCAATCGGGAGATCCGTCACGAAAACGTGGTCGCGTTGAAGGAGGCAATGTTGGAAGACAAGTCCATCTATATGGTATTTGAGTATGCAGAACATGACTTTCTGGTGCGTTTTACAATGCAGCGTCTGTACACACTGACTAAATTTTCGCCCAGCAACTTATCCATCACCATTCACAACTTCGAAAACCCATTGCTCCAGCGGTTCTCAAGTCTCTAATACATCAACTATTGAATGGACTCGTGTATCTACATAGTGTACACGTCCTCCATCGTGATCTCAAACCGGCCAACATTCTCATCACAGCCAGTGGTGTCGTCAAAATAGGGGACCTTGGACTAGCAAGACTCGTGTATCAACCACTTCAGCCTCTTGTACAAGGTGACAAGGTCGTGGTGACTATTTGGTATCGGGCACCGGAGTTACTCCTAGGCGCGAAACACTATAACAATGCCATCGACTGTTGGGCCGTTGGATGCGTTTTCGCAGAAATGATAGGATTGAAACCCATCTTCAAAGGAGAGGAGGCGAAAATCGATCCGAAGAAGAATCTGCCGTTCCAGCGAGAACAGCTGGGGAAGATCTTCGACGTGTTGGGTCCACCGGACGAGAGAGTTTGGCCTGACCTCAAGATAATGCCAGAGTACCAATCTCTACAGGCGATGAATCCGTAAGTCTTGCTTCAATAATGACATTGGGCCAAAACTCATGTCTCTGCAGAGGGCGGTGGAAAGTCAGTTCCTTACATGTGTGGTGGAACAATCACAAGCAACTCAAGAGTGAGATGGGCTACAATCTACTGGCAAAGCTGTTCGAATATGACCCGGGTGCTCGTCTTACAGCTCGCCAAGCACTCGATCACGCTTGGTTCGGCGAAGAACCGTTACCTAATCATAAGTGAGTTGCCATTTTTTACTGCTATGAATGTCCTTAATACCGTAACCAGTGTCTTTTTCTCCACTCGGGACACCTATCCCCAACGAAGGATATCAGATGATGCGCCTAGTATGCTCGGCACGTCAACTGCTCATGCATCTCGGCCAAACAGTGGCACTGTGCATGCTGGAAAGCCACCTATCGTTAACCCACCTCGCAAACGACCACGTCTGGAGTAGCCAGTTATATGGAATTGGAAAACACTCAAAAAGTGCCGGTTCTCCACTAGATGTACCTCATGTCTGTTTGGCCTGGGACCTTCCATCCCTTGGCCAGATACTTCTATACGCTCCAGACGACTGGCAGTGTCTCCGTAATTCCCCTAAACACGGTCTCGTGCAAGGAGAGGCTCTTTGGCCGTCGTGGCGATACTTTACGGTATAGCCATAGGCTAGAGATGGCGTTACCCGATGTTGTCATCGGTACATATGACCTCTCCTTATCAAATCAACCCAAATACTCGAACTTTACAGGATGCCATCGACGTTTATTAGAAATATCTATTGCATACTTGAAAATCTCTTATCGGCGGATTCGTTTGGACCTTTCGTCACTTTGATGACACCCAGTGTCGAGCCGTGACAGAGAAGGACCATACGTCCCTCTGACGAGCCTGAGAAGCCGCTTCTACTGATACTAGGTTCTCCTTTATGTAATCCCGCCAAGTATTATTGCTGTAACTTGATACAGATTCCGACAGCGAGGTGAAAGATAAGGAAGAAGACGGGTTTTAAAGTCCTATCAGGTGTCCCATCCGTAATTCGAAGTTTACTTTTATTGACGTTGGTGCTAGCTGGACAAATTTTCCTCCACACACGTTGCTTATATTCTAAACATCCTACACACCATTGCTGAACATTACTTGAAGAAATACAGGAATGTTAATTGGCCGTATCGTATTTCGCTCTCGCCCTGCAATATGGGCACCGGGGTCGATCCGGGACCTTGCGCTTGGCCCACTTTGTTCTCCACCTCAACCCGCCCAGGCGAAGCTTGAACCCTTTGTGGCAGAGAGTCGTCTTGGAATACGTTCATCCTCTATACATGTTTCAGAATCACTCAACCAGAACTACGGTGGCCCTCCTGATCAGCTTCAGGCGCCCGACTTTCTGTACACGGCTTCGAGGTATCAACTCTTTATGGTCAAATGGATTTCCTTTGTAGTTTTCTTGCTCTCTCGTTTCTACTGCAGGAGGCCTTCACATCCTAGGTCCATCTCGCCGACAACATGGCGAAAATGCTGCCGTGTTCAATTACAAGCTCCAGTCGTGAGAGCACCAGAGCTATTGGGTATAGAAAGGTCTACTTACTGGTCAAGATTTCTAATGTCTTGCAAACAAATATCGAGGATTGAAGTTGGGGACGGCGGAGGATACTGTTGTATGTATTTCAATCACCACTCGTCCATGGTCTCTCCAAGCGTGGTTATGATTAACTGGTTTGATAGAAGGGCTTGATCTTATGGCCGACCGGATGCCGACACCCTTGCGCTGCTACAAAACACACACATTTCATGATATCCCGTGCGATTCAAGGTATCTCATTTTGGTAGCTCGCCGACGTCGCAGCGAGAATGCTGCTGGAATCAATGGCTAATCACGGCCGTGGGAGCTGTACGAGCTCTTTAAGTAAAGAAGTTTACCTATGGGTGACGAATTGCACAAAATATCAAGGCTGGAATAAGAGCGGAAGCGGCTCGTACACTGTATGTACTGCAATGACCGCGCCTCCATAGCACATCCAAACGTGGCTGAAACTGACATCTAGGAGTTTGATAGGGATCAATCCTATCTCGTGATCCACCAAATGCCGACCCTCCTCTGGCGTGGCCGATGTCTGACAGGATGTATAGCATGGCGTCCATGCAGGGCTCCGAGCGTCTTTCCTTGAGAGACACGACGGACGGGAGGCTTTCGCGAGCATAAGCTGAGCCTGCACTGGTCGGGAGACCCAATGTGCACCAACTGGTTCACTTTGCACGCTGATGGTCCTCATACTTACTCTATTGAGTAGTACACACATTCTCGGATCGGGGATGCCCGTAGGTAAGCGCCATCTGAACATAGAATCAAACCGAAGGTGGCATTCTTGGCTTCCACTCGGGTCACCGTACTTTCATGGACGAAATATACAGTCTATAGCACACCGATACAGACGGATTCGCTTCCTTGCTCTGTGTGTTTTAACCACCTTGAAGGGGTATAAAAGGCGCAATATGAAAGACAAGCAGCTTCCAGCATTCGTCGAAAGCCTGACAAATCCTGGACAAAGCTCTAAATGTCTGGTTCACTCCTCGTTACTCTGATTGCTGTCGTCTCCGTGCTTGCGGCCCCGGTCACCGAGCTCAATCGGTATGTAGAGGATGCGTTTCATACGCAGTTGTAGCTAACCTCATGGTTGTCCAGATGTGCCAATAGTGTTACTCCCAGCGAATTAATTGCCTTGGAATCACAATTCGCGATTGATTATCAGCTTGCAATTGCGAATGCGACTGCTCGTGTGACTGGCCCGATTGGACTCCAGAGGTGGACCGTTCACGTAGGCGAGTATAAATTTAGGCCAACAGGGACCAGACCAGATCACTTATTTCAAACTAGCGTGGCATGTTATTCAGGAGTCTACCACTTTGACGGGTGGAAGCATCTCAAACGACGATATTAGTAGCTGTGAGATCCACTAAAACTGTTTTGTGGACTCGTTACTGACAGCACAAAAGCCATCTCTGCTCTGAATCAGCACTATGCCAACACTGGCTTTTATTTCGTCCTCGATGGCATCTCGACGACTACGAACTCGGATTGGTTCAGATCAGTTGATGCCGGGAACTCTCAGCAAACAGCAATGAAGAAAGCACTCCATGTAGGAGATGCTAGGAAATTGAATGTTTATTCCGTCGGGTTCAAGAACATTGGTCTCCTTGGATATTCTACGTTAGCACACAATGCATTTCTATTGTTTTTCCTTTCTCACACTCCCATCCTATGGTTTCACAGGTTTCCCTGGGACTACAAAGGAAACCCTACCGATGATGGGGTCGTCATTCTCTATAGCTCTATCCCGGGTGGAAGTGTGTATCTAAATAGTATGTCGTCTACAACATTAATAGTACCCTCAGGCACAGCAAATTATAACCAGGGCAAAACATTGACTCACGAAGTGGGACATTGGGTCAGATTTCGTTCTTTCGAATTCCCCCGATACTGATTTTCCTACCAGCTGGGACTTTATCATGTTTTTAGTGACGTAGGATCTTGCACCGACAACGATGCGGTTGCAGATACGCCAATCCAGTCCGCCAAAACGAGAGGCTGTCCCTCCTCCCAGGATTCATGCCCGAAGAGCCCTGGACTCGACTCCATTCACGTGCGCTAGTTCTCTGTTTGTTAATTTCTTTTTCTAATGACCGCTATAGAACTTTATGGATTATAGCGACGACCGTTGTATGACCGAGTTTACAAGTGGTCAAGCTGAACGTATGAAAGCTCAGTGAGTCTCGTTACTTTCCTCCTAGCCCGTCTTCTCAACTACTTTCGAAGGGTCTTGACCTATCGTGGAATTGAAGGTCTACCTTACATCCCGACACTTACTTTGCCCCCCGGAGTTACCATTCCCTTTCCCACGCTCATTACCAAGTCTGTTTCCACAACCTCTCGTTGGCTCATCGTGCCAACCTTTCCTATCACGTTTCATGGCCTCTGAAGTCTGAGGGCTTGAAGGGCATCCTGTATCTATGGACACTTGAATATAAAGTTAGAATTTGGCTTTGTTCTTAAATGGTGGCGATATTCTACTTTTGATGTTGACACAGGGGTCCTAACAACTTGAACCTGCCGTCATCGTGATATTACTCTTCAGTCGTTAGCATTTGGGGCGGTCTGACAAACCTTTTTTTGATATGCCGAACCTTTCGCCTATGGAATCATAGTTGCAAGTCTCGAGCTCCTTTTTGCTTCCGCCTTCCCTCCTCTCGGATATTGGAAATGTTGCCTCACCTCTCTTAAAGTACAAAAGCTTCGACATCAGTTTCGTTGTAACATTCTCGTGAATTTCTCAAGATTTCATCGAAGGATATCGGCATGCAATCCTCAGACCTCGGATCGCGTTGGAGCTTCTTTCTGCTGAGCGCCCTGAACATCATACATGGGAGCCAGGTTTACGGCGCGATACATCACACTTGGAGTCTTTCCTCCCCGTATCCAACCTCGTTGTGAACCTCGAGACTTCTACCTTGGCTATTACAATCCGGTTACGGACCCACTTGCGTAAAGCCCTCCAGGTAAGATTCCGTAAACTCGTCTTATCTAATAGATATGACAATATACTATGTCAAACCTGTTACTAATATCTATGCAGATGGAATCTGCTGGGGAAAGAACTCGACAAAACTCACACCGTTGACGGATGTCGCCCTTGCCTTCCTTGGACAGACCCATAATTCAGCTTTTATTCCACTCTATTCCTCGTAGTTGAGGGTTTATTCTCATTCTGGACCGTCCACACCGACATCGCAGCGAGAAAGCTGCCGAACTCAATACGTCAATCAATCAACAGATGTGCAGGTTCCAGTAGCCCTAGTGAAAGGCGGCTCCCTAATAGTCAATACTATCAGACCGCCACAGTCACACGATAGGTCCAAAGCGGCGGCGGAGCGGCTAGGTATTGTGGCCGTTTTCCCAAAGCGGGCGTATACCTCAGTCGCCTCTCTTATGGAAAGTAGAAGCGCAAAGGTGGATATAACCAACCTATCCTCCTGAGCAAGTAAGGAATTTACTTGCACCAGGAAAAGAGACAAGAGTACGTCCACCAAGTCATGGGATTTACACATCCGCTTTTCACAAACACTGTAGACTTCAGACATCGTCGTGCTTGAACGAGGCCGAATACGTATAGAAGAGGAGGGACAATTCGACTCAACTGTTTAAAATCCCTGATCCACATCAGTCGCCCTTATTTACCGACCGCAGATCTCCAATTCGACCTTGGGATAATCTTGATAACGTCAGGACCGCTTATGAGTGCTAGAATTCCTGTACGGCTGCCTTTTCTGGATGCATAATTGATCTGAGTTCTCCTGGACTCTCCTCGGGTCTATATACTCTGTAACTCTCGGCATCAACTCTATGGTACTTCCACCTCTGTATCATTGGTGGCATATAAAGACAGAAAGAATTTCTCTCCAAGGCTCAGAGTGATCAATCGTTTCACCTACAGCCCCCATGCCCCTCTCGTCTCTCTTCTTTCTTGTCACTTCCGTCTGTGTAATGGGTGCTCCTGTCACTGAAGAGTTCACCCGGTGCGTCTTCGAACGGGACATTCGGCTCATTACTCAAGCTAACCTCGATGAATCTCAGATGTGCGAATAGCATTACCCCCGCTCAGCTAATTTCTCAGGAAGGTCGATTCGCCAGGGATTCCGAGGTTGCACTTGCAAGTGTGACAGATAGGGAGAGTCTCATCTCATCCCTTTACAAGCGCACAGTTCATATAGGTTCGTACTGTGCCCATTGACGACGCAGAGGGATAAATACCTGACACACCCAGTTTGGCATGTTATACAAGAGTCTGCCGCATTGGCCGGCGGAAACATCTCAGATGACGATGTTAAGAGCTGTAGGCTTACTTAATTGATGGGGTGGCGTTATCATTGACAAAGAAAAGCTATCGCCGAACTGAACAAGCACTATTCTGGCACCACTTTCAATTTCGTACTGGATAGCATCACAAGGACCACAAACCCAGATTGGTTTAGTTCCGTTTATCCTCAAAACGCTCTACAAACCGACATGAAGAATTCACTCCATATTGGAAATGGCGCAGTTCTCAATATCTATTCTGCAGGCTTCAAGACGAGCACCCTCCTGGGATATTCCACGTACGTGTGCTAATTATCCGCTCCCAAGGGTCACGAAGGGCATGTGATGACTGTTACTTATAACAATAGTTGGCCTTCGGACTACGGAAACTACCCATCACAGGATGGGGTTGTCGTTCGTTTCAGCGCCATTCCTGGCGGAAGTGAGTGACAGTAGTTCGAGTCTCACAGCTCGTGTAATACGGTATCAGGTCTCGGAAACTACAACCAGGGCAAAACGCTGACCCATGAGGTTGGACACTGGGTGAGGCTCATTCCATCTCTTCTGTCTCGGTGCTGACGGCGTAGCTTAGTTGGGACTCTATCATGTCTTCAACGATGCCGAAATTTGCACCGAAGGCGATGCGGTCGCGGATACACCCATTCAATCGGAACCAACTTTTGGCTGTCCTTCTTCAAAGGACTCGTGCCCAAGCGAAGCCGGACTCGACTCTATACATGTATGTGATGCGGAACTGAAATTCCCGACTATTCATCTCGTCTAACAACATTGTTAGAACTACATGGATTATAGCTATGATGTCTGTATGACGGAATTTACACCTGGTCAGATAGATCGTATGAAGACACAGTATGCTTTCTTTCTCTTCTTCCATGGGTTCAAACTTACTGATATTTGAAGGGCGCTGACCTATCGTGGAATTAAGCCCCTTCTCCCCTTCGTAATCGGTTCTGACCTTACTCTCACCTATAACCCCACCATTACCTATGTAAGGCCTACAGGCCTCATTCCCTTCCCTACAGGAATACTAACGGGACTTATACCTGTGACTGGAAGACCCACATATTCTCTCCGGCCTACTATTGTCCCCTTTCCACTTTAGTGCTCGATTCCGAATGCAGCTTATATCGATGCCATTTCCTCGTACGATTGTGTAGGATGAGATGTATTTCCTTTAGCGTATGGGTATTATCTCATCCCTTTCAGTCGTTTGCTTATCCACGGTTCGTCTTCTCACCGTGAAACTTACTCAGTGAGAGGCCGGTATGCGCACACACTGCCTAAGAGTCGACAACGTCGCTCCTTGAATCAAAAGTATCCGTGAGTCGAATATAATGTACGTATTATCATACGTAGATACAAATAATATAAAATTGCAAAAGATAGGCCACAAGTCGGGTCAGACGAGCGCTTGCCGATCGACGAGTACGCGGTGGTCGCCTCTAGTTCAAGTGACATCTGACATAAAATTTGTCCGGCTGATAATATTTCTATTTTCATGAGCCGGTTGGTATTTGGCGACTGTGCAATCGCCGCTCGGCTGGGCGAACCAGACGTCCTGCTTTCCACCATATGTAATGGTTTATATCCATCGTCAATTAACGCGTCATATTCTAGTTACACGAGATGAAAGCTAAACGGGAGAAAAGGGACTTAAATGTGTGTTCGAACGTTCGGATATAATGGAACTGCGACGAACTTTTCCGAGGTGCGGTGGAACAATGGGAAGGATGGCAGCCAAAATCTACACAAGATTCTTTCAGAGACCTTTTCGGGCTATTAAAACATATATTCGTCGCCATATACCGTGTTCGTGGTCCTGTAGACCAGAATTTAGGCTTGTGGGTCGAGAAGAGGAAAGTACAAAGGGACAGTGCAAAAAGGTGCGTAATAAAATCAGTAACAAGAATCCATGCATAGAATGAACTCCGGACTAGACCAAGCCTGGCGAGGAGGGGTCCAGCATTTCGGAACGACAGATTCTATCTATCCACCAACCACGAATCAGCATCCAACTGGACTCTCCCGTGATGTATTTTGGTGACACGAGCTCGTGATCGGTATTGATGTTGGCTCGGTTGCCCTCCGGCTCTCTTCAGTCCTCGTCCCAAACCAGCACGCCTGCCACCTTGTACTCGACTTCGTCCAACATGTCTGGATCTGGCACGCAGATCGATTCTGACGATGCAAAGCTGCAATCCTCCATCGATGCCGCCGCACAGTCTGTCTGGAAAGAGACCCAAGTCTCCAAATTTCAGTCTAGTCTCGACAAGATTGGTATGTTCAAAGCCAGCATCGCATCCTTGAAGGCTTGAAAACTGATGGTGATTCATTCCGAATGTTTTCAGAGGACAAAATAATGAACAAGGATCCAACGGATTCGGCCTACTACGCTATGGGTTCCAAGCTTGTGGCGGAGAACTCGACTGTCGTTCAAAAAGTCGTTTCTGCAGCAGCTACTACCGTTAACTTCAAATCCATCGAAGATGGGATCAAGTCTTTTGCGGAGAGTAGTTCAATTCTTATGAAAGCGTTAGACGCCGTCTCACAAGTCCATCCTGCTGTCGCCGGTACGTACAATTCCTCTGAGGCTATCTTGCCTACGGACGACGCTGAACGCTCTACATCAAAGTGGTCGTTCTGGCGTTCAAGGCAATCGTCACGCTGGAACTGAAGCGTCGCGACAATGATCATAAGGTCATCGTCATCCAGCTCAAGATGAAGGACATGATGACTGTCCTCCTCGAGTAAGCCCCCCTTATTAACAATAGTAGTTGTCGCGTTAATGGCCCGGGTTACAAAAGTCTTCGAAGCATCAAGGACCCAAAGCAATTGGCTCCAGATGGTACTACACTCGAAGGGAGGATCCAGGGTCTGATGGGTCGTATTGCAAAAGACATTGATGAGTGTGGAAATGCTTGCCAGACATACACACGGAAGCATGTCCTTGGTTAGTACCGCGGTAGTTGTTCGAATGGTCGATTCATTTGCTCACCTATCTCTCTATCACAGTCAAGGTCTTGAAGAGCATCAGCTGGGAGGGAAAGCTGGCTGGATATGCCGATCTTTTCGACCAACATCGTAAGGATATCGCGTT